>OZ026494.1:937500-1075000 GCA_964019985.1 Aurelia sp. 4 Dawson et al 2005 | reverse complement strand
GCCATGTTTGTCGTGGAAGGGGAATCGAGCTCCGTTACTGGCTGTATTTCGCAGGAATAGCAAGGTTAGGATACGACAGAGAAGAACTAAAGTGAGTATTCATTACATATCAATGGCAAACTGAATTAACTACGTCGGCCAAATCACTACGAGAATACCACCCCAGCTTAGGCCCAATCTACTCAGTTCGTGTCCTATGGCTCATGGTTCGATTAACGAATACAATGCATCTTGGTAAAAATTCCTTGCTGCTGTCTTTAGGGCAATCGTCTATTAATAATCGCACTGATAGAAATCATAACAGTTACATTCCATGGCAGGATATCTTCTCATCTTATATGTTTCAGTACAGGGTATCACTTCGTCTAAAATTTTGCCGGAGAGAATAACAGGAAATTTTAGATTTGGCATGGCATGACCCTGTACACATTACTTTCCAGCCTTACTATCTCAACCAGGCCACTACGCATGATTACTTGCGCAGGAGGCTCATTTTAAAGCTGCTCCAGTCTTCCAGTCGTGTTCGTATTGAATCAAAATACTGAATGTGTCAAAATCAGCCTAAAAATGTTGTCTTTGTCAGAGATTGCACTTTGTAGTTAAAATAAAACGCTTCAGCGTAAAAGCACATTCGTTTCAGCTGACTTGCAAAGTTCGACAAAATAGCCTTTGGCGTGCAGAGGATACGAATTGAAGTTTCAGAAACTTGGAATAGCCTTGGCAAGATCAAAGTAAGAACTTCCTTTAAAATTTATTACATTCCCTTCTAAGGCAACAAACTCATCGATAATGCAGTGCTAAACAATTTCCTACAACTTGTTGGGGGGACGAAGTACTGAACTCTTCGTTTTGACGCACTATGTTTCAGGTGTGTTGATAGCAAATCAACCCTAGGGCTCACACTCTCATGCGCATCGGTTCTACAGTTTCTTGCTCTTGCTCTCAATGGTCAACCTAATTTGCATATTACGTCGTTGAAGTAAATCGTTAATGAGCATGCAACTTGGAGCCCACTATGGAGGAGTCCTTGAGGCTAACAATGTAGCCTGTTCGTATTCCCCGGGGGGGGGGCAGGGGTACATGACTTATGGATGGACGGGAGTCTGCCGCCCGGTTATCAGAAAGCTACCCTTTTCGAATTACCGACAGTTGCCGTCTTACCCACTTTTATGATGAATTTTTGCGGAAAAATACCCATTTTTACAATTTCTTGCGGATTCCTGAAAAACCCACCAGTGTTTAAGGAAAATCTGCCGAAAAAGGGACCCTTGTTTAGAGACTTTTGGACCCCAAAACCCATCCATATGGGCGGCACATACCGGTACCCTCAACATGTCATGTTACCCCACCCCCCCGGCTTCGTATCCACGACAACAACGTTCTTACATGTAATATGTTGTCAAAACTCAAAATGCTGCGGCCTTCTTACGACATCTATTTTCGAAAACACTTACAAAAATAGCAACATGATTATGGAAATTGCAAACAATGTAAAACTGAAAGAATAAGTTATAAAACCTTTTCATTTGCTCCTTTCTTCGCGGAGTTGATAGTGCTGCTTGATAGTCTCTCTTCGATTATACTACGAATGGCCTAGACAGACATGATGAATTTACAAAGATGACTGAATAAATTTACGTAAGATCAAAGTCTTATGGTAGTAAGCATAGCTCAAAAACATGTCTTTGCAAATTCTCAAAATCAATGAAATTTTGAATAATTTCAGTTTCTTCATTACTGAAAAAGACAATATAAGATATGATATTTCCAGGATCACACCAATGATTAATGGCCTTGTGCATATTTGCACATTGACATCATTTTCCTGCCTGCCAGAATTTTTACAAACTGTCGATGTGCCCAAGGCTTTGTTTGTTTGTTTTCAATTTGTTTTGAGTGGGCTTGTCAAAATTTCCAGCTAGGGACCCCTAGTTTAACGTCCCTTTTGAAGGACGATGAGGTGAGCTGTGAGGTCAGGCCTCTGAGGTCACCCATCCAGAGTTTGACCTCACTCGACTGAGCTTAACTTTAGTCATCTGACGAAAACAGTATATATAAACCACTCGGCCACTCACCCCATAAGGTTTAACGAAAATACCTGTAATGCAGTTATATGATCATGATGACTAGGAATTCCAAGGAGCTTTGATAATGATGCAACACCCGCTTTTAAATCTGGATTGTCTCCTGTAATAATTAGACAAAAATAAAAATCACCCTAAGACTGATTTCTCAGTGAAACTAAAGCATTCTCAAGTGAAAGCTGAGGGCAAAGTTGCAGTTTTCATGTGCATTTTAAGTAAAGCAGTACAATCTCATGTAGCTCAGAACTAATTCTTGTTTTCAATCTTTTTTAAACCCTTGACGAAAGATTATCTTTCTGCATTATAAGTTCAAGATGGTCCAATTGTTCATTTACTGTAGGCAAATTCTTTGCATCCTCATGACTTGTACGAGGATTTTACAGACCTTTATCAAGGAAGCTGAGTTTAAAAAAGCAAAATGAAAAATTTTGATAAAGCACCAGGGCCAAAAAGCCAAGGAGCAGTTCATGATTAATCAAGATAAGGTTGAACAAGGAAAATACAAACAAATTTTACCTGTGATTTCTGAAAGACTTCCGGAATCAGATTTTCCATTTTCAGACAATGTCTCTTGTTTTCTGTTCTTCCTTTCTTGATGTTGAGCATTGAATTTTGCAGCTTAAAAATGACAAACTAATTATTATTTTTTCAGTTACAACAACAAGTAAAAAAATCTATCAACCAAGGTGTATAATGTGAAATAATCCCATTCCAACCACATTTAATGGGAAATCCATTCACTGAAAATGACATGGAAAAGCTGACATTATTAGATTTCTAATCTCCAATGCTCATGAGTAAATGGAAGATAAAATTTCTGGGGTGGTTACCTGAAATCAAGACAATTGCTTACAGAAATCTTGCCCAGCTTCACACAGACATTTCCCTGAAAATATCAATAAAGCACAGGACCTGAGCACATGAACATGGTTTTTGAAGTTTCTTACAAAATGTTGTTTTAAAAAAGTTACAGCCTTTCATACATCCAAGAATTCTTCACAATTCAATTTCTTTCAGAATTTCTTTTTATCTCAAATTCTTAACGAGAATTCTTGTAATGCTAATGTGTATGCGGCCTGCTCTACATTGATGATTTTTGCAAATTTTCCAAACATTTGGGAAAGGGTTATTGCCCCAAGCCACTAACATATAGGCCTATGCAAATGTTAGTTAGTACACATGACTCATGAAAAACACCTACCATTTTCATTATACTCTATCTTTGTTCCATGGCCCAAAAGCCATCCAGTCACATGTTTTCTGTCATCCCTACTGACAGGGCATTTCAGATCATCAAGATACTACGAATGAAATTTCATTTGTCAAAAGCTGCTATATTCTTATTGGGTACAGGCATTGCCTCTGGTTAGCAAGCACACATTTTCTTTTCTTGGCTAAGTTCTTACTTCTTATTACATTCCATTTAGGTCCTTTTTAAAAATCTTGGTCTTTCATCCCATTCAAGAATCCTTATGGTCTGCATTTGAAAAATCATAGAATTCCTTGAGAATCATTTCATGTTAAAGGAAGTGTGCAACAGACATTTGCTTTTAGGTCTGCAGGAAGGAACTTTCTACCAAAATGAATTGTGCACTTTAATTAAATTCCTGTAGAATCATCAAGGATTTGTAACTAGAACACAAAGCATCTTGGTATAAAGTTCCTCACCATGATCCATAGTAAATAGGCATCTCTATAAATAGGAGAAAACATGCACAGACAACCCTGCGGTGTGGCCACGTATTTAAGGCACATTGTTTGGAATCTTGTGCAGTCTACCAGTGTGGGTTCAAATCCCATCATTGACACTACAAACCACAAGCCAGCAGCCAACTTGACTGCTCATCTTTCCAAGGTCAGGAAATAAGTAGCCAGAGGCAACTCTGAGGGTACGCTGGATCAGAGTATTTTTTTAGAATTTTCAAAAAAAATTTAAACATTCTAGAATTTTGAAAAACTTTAAAATTGAAAAAAAATAAGGAAAAGGGGGGAAGGAAAAACATTTTTCCTTCCTCCCTTTTGTTCTCTCTTTTTTTTTCATTTCAGATAGATTTTTCAAAAAATCCTAAAAAATACTCAAAAAAAATCCTAAAAATACTCTGATCCAGGGTACTCTGAGGGTAAAAGCTGTAGTGCGGCAGGCTCACATCAGTTGTACAGCTGCCCATATTCAGTACCTAACCTGTGTTCACAAACAAACCTGCTTGCTTGCTTGCTGTTTCTCTGTCTATGCATTGTTCACAGCATTTGTAGGTCATTAATTTATAGGATATCTTTAGATGTTTTTGCTCTCTGAAAATGCAAGTTTTTAAAATAGCACAAAAATTTTAATGCACACATGATTGCAACTTGGTAAAAGTGTGATTCTTCTAGATAGCTACAAATGTGATTATTTTGCATGCACTAAGAAATTAATGATATACATAACAAGATGAGTTTTTTAATCTCAGAAATGAGATCACAGTTTTATGAATTCCTTTCAATAATATTTTCTTAAGCCTGGCTTCCATATAGCCATAAGTGTTGGGGCCAGTGCTGAACCATGGCTCTACCATAGCTGTAACTATTTTGGTACTGTGGTAAAACTGCTGTAAAAATGTTTCCATTCGTCTCAACAACATCCCAGCTAACTCATAAAAGTTGATTGGCTAGTCAGTCATGTGTTTTTAAGAATAATGACATGATAACAGAAACATCCCCAATGGCTGCAATGCATGTTTCCATTGCAACTTTCTCATGCACAAGCGTCATAAGAGTTGGTAAAGTTGAACTATATCTAACTTAACTTTTATGTTTGGCTCCACTTTGGTAGAGCAACAGTGGCACCCTCGATAGAGCCATCATAGGGAAGAAGTGTTTTCCATTGAAATAAAAATGTCACAGCACTGTCTCAGCACTGGTACAGCCGTGTCTCAGCCACACTGGTGTAGCTGCACCACCAATTAAAGCTCTATGGAAGCAACGCTTTACAGAGAAACGTGTGAAACGCAATGCAGCATTGTACATGATCCAGGTGCTTCAAATAGCGCATTTCTGTCTTCTGGGCATCGACAACACTGCATTGCAATTCTTGCAAGCTCAGATAAAAATGCTCAATTTATCCTTTTTTGATATAAGTGTATTGAGGGTTGTTCAAAAAGTTTCCTCTGAAAGTATTTATGTGGTCACCTTATCAAAAACTTTTGGCCAGTCAGTGTTGTTTATCTCTTTCAGCAAACATCTGTCTTCAATTTTATACAATCGAATGATATGATCTTCTAGCCAAATTATGAAGTTTCTAAATTGATTTTCATCTATAAATGGACAGAAAGATCAGAAATTAGTAACTGATAAAAGTTGAATTGATAGTCACCTACATGCAATCCAGACTGCAAACTTTTAGCTTATGTGGGCAACTTGTTTTCAGCCTTTTCCAGTTTGTGCATTTCTGTCAATGAATTTGATATTCCATACAGCTAAAAAGAGCCCTGTAGATATTCTAAACAGGGTTAAAATGTCATTTAATCTATTTGCACGCAAATAATCAAAACACCCACACCTTATGACAAAATCACAAGGCCCAATCTCAGTCTTCTGCTGAGCTTTATATGAGAACATCTGTTTGTTTTGTATGAGCAAAAACACTTTGCAACTTTTCCTGGAATTAATAATGCTGTCTCTTGCACAAGCAGTCAGTAAGGATTGCAGGAGTGCAATTATTGCTGGTTCCAAAACTTTGCCAGCAATCGTGTGGTTGAACTAAATGTGATAGGTATAGAATACAACATTGGTGCTTCCCGCCATTTTTCCGGCCCTCTTAATTTCAGACATAGGCCTATTGTAACAAGGTATAGAGTACTATCGCCCTTATCAGACCATCTTTCAGAAAACTAAGATTTTTGGAGCGGTCAAAGAAGTTCTGGAAGGGAACTCACCTTGAATAGGCTTCTCAACTCTATCTAGCCACAAACCTCAAAGTGAGATCTGTACCATCCGTTTCCTCATTGTAATGTTGGAACCAAACAAATACCGACCAATCTGAAACGCCTAAATTAGGCCGTATCGCCCTTGTCAGACCACCACAGAAAACGATGAATTCAGCACATCAAAAACTTTCCAAGGCTGTTGACAGTTCAACAAAGTATTTATTACTTTCTCAGAAAGCCAGAAAGTTACTTGACCAATTCTAATTCGATTGAAAATGATTTCAAAATATTGTTCATTTCACTCCCGCTTTTAACTCTCTTATCCTTGACCTCAGTCAACTCTAACCACACGTTGCGTCAATAGTCTACAAAACTAAAGCGTTTCATGCGGTGGACGCACCTGGGCGGCATAATGTCAGTTACAGTGCTCTTCCAAAAGGAACCTTAGGTCTCGCAATTTGTGTGCGATTCTCGAAATTTCTTTGGATATGAAACGAGGAGAGTTGGAGGGAGCATTCATGAAGACTATTCTTTGTTAACTGAAAGACATATTGTGAAACGACACAAAATAGACATGGTGCGTGGAAACATCAAAGGAAATGTGAATTGTACTTACACCTTCGTTGCAGGTAGGTCAACTTCAAAACTTTATTGCAAGTCTTCTGAGCAAAATAAAACAGCGAAAGCGAAGAAATATCGAAGAGATGACATCAGCAAACAACTTTCGCGCGCTTTTTGGAAAAGCTAGGCCCAAGCTCCCTTTGATTTTAACATTTTACTCAAGACCGTTGCACAACACTGAATCGATGGTGGTCTGATAGGGGCGATATTACTCTAGAAAGTATAAACGCGACTCAAAAAGAACAAAATGCAGTCACTTTGATACTTGGATGGACCTATATAATTACCATTTGCATTAAAATCATCAGGATGATGGAAACCAAGGGCAGCTAGCTTCCTTTTGAACATTTTCTTGCTGCTTTTTAAATCTCCTCTCAACAACATACACAGCCACCCCACTTCCAAGATGCTAAAAGAATAAGACAGCAACAACAACCACTGTCAGCATCTTGTTTTCGCCTCACCTTGGCGATGAAGTCTGGAAACAAGCAAGGAAACAAGTTTAATGACAACAGGAAAAGCCGGACCAAGAACAAGGAATATGATGATCAACAAAGTCGACACATTACTCCACTAGTCACCGAATGAAAACAATATCAAATCTTTTGAAATCAATACAAGATAGAGACACAAAAGAAAATTTAAAGACATAACACCAATCCTTGCTTTACGTCAACCACCAAACCTCACATCTATTCTCACAGATGCAAAATTCACAGAAATCCACATCTGAAAGCATATCTAAAACGCCAAATCAATTTCCTGGAATATTTTTATGTGGCAAAACACGATGCAAACTTTCTAAACTTTACTTAAAACCAGTATCCATTTTAAAACAGCAAATGAAACAGAATGGCAAATCAGATCGCATGTAACATGCAGTAGTCGTGTATGTATTTTCTAACTTGCAATATGTCCAATGGAGCAATGAACTACATCGGACAAAAAAACAAATTTTGAAAAACGGGTTACTAACCATATTTCCGAATCAAGGACTAGCATTTCAAGTTGTAATTTCCCAAAACACGTCTATGAATGAGGCAAAAAGAACAACAACTTAAAGGAACCTTTCTTTAAAGCCTGCGCCTTTTTCCCATAAACAGATCCGAGAATGCTATTACGTGCGTGAAGAGAGCAAATTATTCAAAGGCGGACATAGCCTACTTAACAGCTTAAACCTATCTTCTTTATCATTCGCCGAACAGGGAACAGCAAAATAGTTTACAACTTGTATATAAATCGTTATAGTAGATTTAACTTTCAAATGTTGGTCAAACTCTGAAGAGAACATTAGTTCGAAAGACGTTAGTATCCTGAAACTTTAAGTCTTTTACCTAACAAATAAATCGTAGGTAAAACAAAACTTCTGGTAATGGCGAATTTACATTTTCTTTGGATTAAAGATGAAAAACTATGGTTGAAATATTGTTCATTGACAGCAAGAGGAACAATTTGAATTGTAAAAACCAAATACGTAAGTGATACAATCAGCAAAAGTTTAATATCACCAATATTGTCAGTAAAATAGCGACATTTCAGGTGATAATGAATTTTCATCATCTGTTGACTTAATGATGGCGAACCATGGTTAAATTCTTGTTCAATGACAGCAAGAGGAACATTTTGAATTGCAAAAACCATTTACGGAAGTGATATAATCAGCTAAAGTTTAATATCACCATTATTGTCAGTAAAATAGCGACATTTCAGGTGAAAATGAATTTTCCTCATCTTTACACTTAATGATGGCGAACTAGGTTAAAATATTGTTCATTGACTGCAAGAGGAACAATTTGAATTGCAAAACCATTTACGGAAGTGATACAATCAGCTAAAGTTTAATATCACCATTATTGTCAGTAAAATAGCGACATTTCAGGTGATAATGAATTTTCCTCATCTTTACACTTAATGATGGCGAACTAGGTTAAAATATTGTTCATTGACTGCAAGAGGAACAATTTGAAGTGCAAAACCATTTACGGAAGTGATACAATCAGCTAAAGTTTAATATCACCATTATTGTCAGTAAAATAGCGACATTTCAGGTGATAATGAATTTTCATCATCTGTTGAATTAATGATGGCAAACCATGGTTAAAATCTTGTTCATTGACAGCAAGAGGAACAATTTGAATTGCAAAAACCATGTACGGAAGTGATTCAATCAGCTAAAGATTAATATCACCATTATTGTCAATAAAATAGCGACATTTCAGGTGATAATGAATTTACATCATCTGTTGACTTAATGATTGCAAACCATTGTTAAATCTTGTTCATTGACTGCAAGAGGAACAATTTGAATTGCAAAAACCATGTACGGAAGTGATACAATCAGCTAAAGTTTAATATCATCATTATTGTCAGTAAGATAGCGACATTTCAGGTGATAATGAATTTACATCATCTGTTGACTTAATGATTGCAAACCATTGTTAAATCTTGTTCATTGACTGCAAGAGGAACAATTTGAATTGCAAAAACCATGTACGGAAGTGATTCAATCAGCTAATGTTTAATATCACCATTATTGTCAATAAAATAGCGACATTTCAGGTGATAATGAATTTACATCATCTGTTGACTTAATGATGGCAAACAATTGATAAATCTTGTTCATTGATAACAAGAGGAACAATTTGAATTGCAAAAACCACGTACGGAAGTGATACAATCAACTAAAGTTTAATATCACCATTATTGGCAGTAAAATAGCGACATTTCAGGTGATACTGAATTTATATCGTCTTAGGAGTAAATGCTGGCAAACCATGGATAAAATCTTGTTCATTGATAACAAGAGTAACAATTTGAATTGCAAAAACCATGTACGGAAGTGATACAATCAGCTAAAGTTTAATGTCACCATTATTGTCAGTAAAATAGCGACATTTCAGGTGATAATGAATTTTCATCATCTGTTGACTTAATGATGGAAAGCCATGGTTAAAATCTTGTTCATTGAGAGCAAGAGGAACAATTTCACTTGCGAAAGCAATTTAATGACTTGATAGAATCATTTAACTTTAATATCACCACTATTGTCAGTAAAATAGCGACATTTCAGGTGATATTGAATTTATATCGTCTTAGGAGTTATTTATGGCAAACCATTGTTAAAATCTTGTCCATTGATAACAAGAGGAACGGTTTCACTTGCAAAAACCATTAACTGATGATAATATCAGGTAAAGAATAATATCACCTTTATTGTCAGTAAAATAGCGACATTTCAGGTGATAATGAAATTACATTATCTTCGGACTTAATGATGGCAAACCATAGTTAAAACCTTGTTCATTGACAACGAGAGGAACAACTTCAATTGCAAAAACCATTTATTGAATTGATAAACTCAACTAAAGTTTAATATCACCATAATTGTCAGTAAAATAGCGACATTTCAGGTGATAATGAATTTTCATCATCTTCAGACTTAATAATGGCAAACCATGGTTAAAATCTTGTTAATTGACAGCAAGAATAACAATTTGAATTGCAAAAACCATTTGCGAAAGTGATACAATCAGCTAAAGTTTAATATCACCATTATTGTCAGTAAAATAGCGACATTTCAGGTGATAATGAATTTTCATCATCTTTGGACTTAATGATGGCAAAACCATGGTTAAAATCTTGTTCATTGACAGAAAGAGGAACAATTTGAATTGCAAAAACCATTTACGAAAGTGATACAATCAGCTAAAGTTTAATATCACCATTATTGTCAGTAAAATAGCGACATTTCAGGTGATAATGAATTTTCATCATCTTTGGACTTAATGATGGCAAACCATGGATAAAATCTTGTTCATTGATAACAAGAGTAACAATTTGAATTGCAAAAACCATGTACGGAAGTGATACAATCAGCTAAAGTTTAATGTCACCATTATTGTCAGTAAAATAGCGACATTTCAGGTGATAATGAATTTTCATCATCTGTTGACTTAATGATGGAAAGCCATGGTTAAAATCTTGTTCCTTGAGAGCAAGAGGAACAATTTCACTTGCGAAAGCAATTTAATGACTTGATAGAATCATTTAACTTCAATATCACCACTATTGTCAGTAAAATAGCGACATTTCAGGTGATAATGAAGTTATATCGTCTTAGGAGTTAATTATGGCAAACCATTGTTAAAATCTTGTGCATTGATAACAAGAGGAACGGTTTCACTTGCAAAAACCATTAACTGATGATAATATCAGGTAAAGTATAATATCACCTTTATTGTCAGTAAAATAGCGACATTTCAGGTGATAATGAATTTTCATCATCTTTGGACCTAATGATGGCAAACCATTGTTAAAATCTTGTTCATTGACAGCAAGAGGAACAATTTCACTTGCAAAAACAATTTACGAAAGTGACACAATCAGCTAAAGTTTAATATCACCATTATTGTCAGTAAAATAGCTACATTTCAGGTGATAATAAATTTTCATTATCTTCAGACTTAATGATGGCAAACCATGGTTAAAATCTTGTTCATTGACAGCAAGAGGAACAATTTGAATTGCAAAAACCATTTACGAAACTGATACAATCAGCTAAAGTTTAATATCACCATTATTGTCAGTAAAATAGCTACATTTCAGGTGATAATGAATTTTCATCATCTTCAGACGTAATGATGGCAAACCATGGTTAAGATCTTGTTCATTGACAGCAAGAGGAACAATCTGAATTTCAAAAACCATTTATGAAGGTGATACAATCAGCTAAAGTTTAATATTACCATCATTGTCAGTAAAATAGCGACATTTCCGGTGATAATGAATTTACATCATCTGTTGACTTAATGATGGCAAAACCCTGGTTAAAATCTTGTTCATTGACAGCAAGAGGAACAATTTGAATTGCAAAAACCATTTACGAAAGTGATACAATCAGCTAAAGTTTGATATCACCATCATTGTCAGTAAAATAGCGACATTTCAGGTGATAATGAAATTGCATCATCTGTTGACTTAATGATGGCAAACGATTGTTAAAATCTTGTTAATTGACAGCAAGAGGAACAATTTGAATTGCAAAAACCATTTACTGAAGTGATACAATCAGCTAAACTTCAGTATCACCATCATTGTCAGTAAAATAGCGAAATTTCAGGTGATAATGAAAATTCATAATCTTTAGACTTAACGATGGCGCACAATGGTTAAAATCTTGTTCATTGACAGTAAGAGGAACAACTTGAATTGCAAAAACTATTTACGGATGTGATACAATCAGCTAAAGTTTAATATCACCATAATTGTCAGTAAAGTAGCGACATTTCAGGGGATAAAGAACTTTCTTCATCTTCAGACTTAATGATGGCAAACCATGGTTAAAATCTTGTTCATTGATAGCAAGAGTAACAATTTGAATTGCAAGAACCATTTACGAAAGTGATACAATCAGATAAAGTTTAATATCACCATTATTGTCAGTAAAATAGCGAAATTTCAGGTGATAATGAATTTACATCATCTGTTGACTTAAGGATGGCAAACCATTGCTAAAATCTTGTTCATTGACAACAAAAGGAAGAATTTGAATTGCAAAAACCATTTTCGGAAGTGATACAATCTGCTACAGTTTAATAACGCCATTATTGTCAGTAAAATAGCGACATTTCAGGTGATAATGAATTTGCATCATCTGTTGACTTAATGATGCCAAACCATTGCTAAAATCTTGTTCATTGACAGCAAGAGGAACAATTTGAATTGCAAAAACCATTTACGAAGTGATACAATCAGCTAAAGTTTAATATCTCTATTATTGTCAGTAAAATAGCGATATTTCAGGTGATAATGAATTTTCATCATCTGTTGACTTAATGATGGCAAAACCCTTGTTAAAATCTTGTTCATTGACAACAAAAGGAACAATTTGAATTGTAAAAGCCATTTACGAAAGTGATACGATCAGCTAAAGTTTAATATCACCATTATTGTCAATAAAATAGCGACATTTCAGGTGATAATGAATTTTCATTATCTTCAGACTTAATGATGGCAAACCATTGTTAAAATCTTGTTCATTGACAGCAAGAGGAACAATTTGAATTGCAAAAACCATTTACGAAAGTGATACAATCAGCTAAAGTTTAATATCACCATTATTGTCAGTAAAATATCGATATATCAAGTGATAATGAATTTTCATCATCTTCAGACTTAATGATGGCAAACCATCGTTAAGATCTTGTTCATTGACAGCAAGAGGAACAATTTGAATTGCAAAAACCATTTACGAAAGTGATACAATCAGCTAAAGTTTAATATCACCATAATTGTCAGTAAAGTAGCGACATTTCAGGTGATAATGAATTTACATCATCTGTTGACTTAATGATGGCAAACCATTGTTAAATCTTTCTCATTGACAGCAAGAGGATCAATTTGAATTGCAAAAACCAGATACGGAAGTGATACAATCAACTAAAGTTTAATATCACCATTATTGGCAGTAAAATAGCGACATTTCAGGTGATAATGAATTTTCATCATCTTTAGACTCAATTTTGGTGAAACATTGTTAAAATCTTGTTCATTGACAGCAAGAGGAACAATTTCAATTGCAAAAACCATTTTCGGAGGTGATAAAATCAGCTAAAATTTAATATCACCATTATTGTCAGTAAATAGGCGACATTTCAGGTGATAACGAATTTACATCATATGTTGACTTAATGATGGCAAACCATTGTTAAAACTTGTTCATTGACAACAAGAGGAACAATTCAATTGCAAAAACCAAGTACGGAAGTGACACAATAAGCTAAAGTTTAAGATCATCATTATTGTCAGTAAAATAGCGAAATTTAAGGTGATAATGAATTTTCATCATCTTTAGACTTAGTGATGGCAAACCATTGTTAAAATCTTGTTCATTTCCAGGAAGAGGAACAATTTGAATTGCAAAAGCCATATACGGAAGTGATGCAATCACCTAAAGATTAATATCACAATTATTGTCAATAAAATAGCGACATTTTAAGTGATAATGAATTTTCAACATTTTCAGACATAATGATTGCAAACCAATATTAAAATCTAGTTCATTGACAGCAAGAGGAGCAATTTGAAATGCAAAAACATTCTACGGAAGTGATAGAATCAGCTAAAGATAATATCACCATGATTGTCAGTAAAATAGTGACATTTCAGGTGATAATGAATTTACATTATATGTTGACTTAATGATGGCAAACCATGGTTAAAATCTTGTTCATTGACAGCAAGAGGAGCAATTTGAATTGCAAAAACATTCTACGGAAGTGATAGAATCAGCTAAAGTTTAATATCACCATGATTGTCAGTAAAATAGTGACATTTCAGGTGATAATGAATTTTCATCATCTTTAGACTTAATGATGGCAAACCATGGTTAAAATCTTGTTCATTGACAGAAAGAGGAACAATTTGAATTGCAAAAACCATTTACGAAAGTGATACAATTAGCTAAAATTTAATATCACCATTATTGTCAGTAAAATAGCGACATATCAGGTGATAATGAATTTTCATCATCTTCAGACTTAAAGATGGCAAACCATTGTTAAAATCTTGTTCATTGACATTAAGAGGAACAACTTGAATTGCAAAAACGATTTAGGAAAGTGATGCAATCAGCTAAAGTTTAATATCACCATTATTGTCAGTAAAATAGCGACATTTCAGGTGATAATGAATTTTCATCATCTGTTGACTTAATGATGGCAAACCATGGTTAAAATCTTGTTCATTGACAGCAAGAGGAACAATTTGAATTGCAAAAACCATTTACGAAAGTGATACAATTAGCTAAAATTTAATATCACCATTATTGTCAGTAAAATAGCGACATTTCAGGTGATAATGAATTTTCATCATCTTCAGACTTAATGATTGCAAACCATGGATAAAATCTTGTTCATTGACAGCAAGAGGAACAATTTGAATTGCAAAAACCATTTACGAAAGAGATACAATCAGCTAAAGTTTAATATCACCATTATTGTCTGTAAAATAGCGACATTCCAGGTGATAATGAATCCCCATCATCATCAGACCCAGTGATGGCAAACCATGGTTAAAATGTTGTTCATTGACAGCAAGAGGAAGAATTTGAATTGCAAATACCATTTACGAAAGTGATACAATCAGCTAAAGCTTAATATCTACATTATTGTCTGTAAAATAATGACATTTCAGGTGATAATGAATTTTCTTCATCTTTAGACTTAATGATGGCAAACCATGGTTAAAATCTTGCTCGTTCACAGAAAGAGGAACAATTTGAATTGCAAAACCATTTACAAAACTGATACAATCAGCTAAAGTTTAATATCACCATTATAGTCAGTAAAATAGCGACATTCCAGGTGATAATGAATCCCCATCATCCTCAGACCCAATAATGGCAAACCATGGTTAAAATCTTGTTCATTGACAGCAAGAGGAAGAATTTGAATTGCAAATACCATTTACAAAAGTGATACAATCAGCTAAAGTTTAATATCACCATTATTGTCTGTAAAATAGCGACATTTCAGGTGATAATGAATTTTCTTCATCTTTAGACTTAATGATGGCAAACCATGGTTAAAATCTTGTTCATTGACAGCAAAAGGAACAATTTGAATTGCAAAAACCATTTACGAAAGTGTTACAATCAGCTAAAGTTTAATATCACCATTATTATCAGTAAAATAGCGACATTTCAGGTGATAATGAATTTACATCATATGTTGACTTAATGATGGCAAACCATTGTTAAAACTTGTTCATTGACAGCAAGAGGAACAATTTAATTGCAAAAAGCAAGTACGGAAGTGACACAATAAGCTAAAGTTTAAGATCACCATTATTGTCAGTAAAATAGCGAGATTTCAGGTGATAATGAATTTTCGTCATCTTTAGACTTAATGATGGCAAACCATGGTTAAAGTCTTATTAATTGACAGCAAGAGGAACAATTTGAATTGCAAAAACCATTTACGAAAGTGATGCAATCAGCTAAAGTTTAATATCACCATTATCGTCAGTAAAATAGCGACATTTCAGGTGATAATGAATTTTCATCATCTTCAGACTTAATGATGGCAAACCATGGTTAAAATCTTGTTCATTGACAGCAAGAGGAACAATTTGAATTGCAAAAACCATTTACGAAAGTGATCCAATCAGCTAAAGTTTAATATCACCATTATTGTCAGTAAAATAGCGACATTCCAGGTGATAATGAATCCCCATCATCCTCAGGCCCAATAATGGCAAACCATGGTTAAAATCTTGTTCATTGACAGCAAGAGGAAGAATTTGAATTGCAAATACCATTTACGAAAGTGATACAATCAGCTAATGTTTAATATCACCATTATTGTCTGTAAAATAGCGACATTTCAGGTGATAATGAATTTTCTTCATCTTTAGACTTAATGATGGCAAACCATGGTTAAAATCTTGTTCATTGACAGCAAGAGGAACAATTTGAATTGCAAAAACCATTTACGAAAGTGATGCGATCAGCTAAAGTTTAATATCACCATTATTGTCTGTAAAATAGCGACATTTCAGGTGATAATGAATTTTCATCATCTGTTGACTTAATGATGGCAAACCATGGTTAAAATCTTGTTCATTGACAGCAAGAGGAACAATTTGAATTGCAAAAACCATTTACGAAAGTGATACAATTAGCTAAAATTTAATATCACCATTATTGTCATTAAAATAGCGACATTTAAAGTGATAATGAATTTTCATCATCTTGAGACTTAATGATTGCAAACCATGGTTAAAATCTTGTTCATTGACAGCAAGAGGAACAATTTGAATTGCAAAAACCATTTACGAAAGAGATACAATCAACTAAAGTTTAATATCACCATTATTGTCAGTAAAATAGCGACATTCCAGGTGATAATGAATCCCCATCATCATCAGACCCAGTGATGGCAAACCATGGTTAAAATCTTGTTCATTGACAGCAAGAGGAACAATTTTAATTGCAAAAACCATTTACGAAAGTGATACAATCAGCTAAAGTTTAATATCACCATTATTGTCAGTAAAATAGCGACATTCCAGGTGATAATAAATCCCCATCATCCTCAGACCCAATAATGGCAAACCATGGTTAAAATCTTGTTCATTGACAGCAAGAGGAAGAATTTGAATTGCAAATACCATTTACGACAGTGATACAATCAGCTAAAGTTTAATATCACCATTATTGTCTGTAAAATAGCGACATTTCAGGTGATAATGAATTTTCTTCATCTTTAGACTTAATGATGGCAAACCATGGTTAAAATCTTGTTCATTGACAGCAAGAGGAACAATTTGAATTGCAAAAACTATTTACGAAAGTGATGCAATCAACTAAAGTTTAATATCACCATTATTGTCAGTAAAATAGCGACATTTCAGGTGATAATGAATTTACATCATCTGTTGACTTAATGATTGCAAACCATTGTTAAATCTTGTTCATTGACAGCAAGAGGAACAATTTCAATCGCAAAAACCAAGTACGGAAGTGACACAATAAGCTAAAGTTTAAGATCACCATTAATGTCAGTAAAATAGCGACATTTCAGCTGATAATGAATTAACATCGTCTGTTGACTTAATGATGCCAAACCATTGTTAAAATGTTGTTCATTGACAGCAAGAGGAACAAATGAAATTGGAAAAACCATTCACGGAAGTGATATACTCAGCTAATGTTTAATATCACCATTATTGTCAGTAAAGTAGTGACATTTCAGGTGATAATGAATTTACATTATATGTTGACTTAATGATGGCAAACCATGGATAAAATCTTGTTCATTGACAGCAAGAGGAACAATTTCAATCGCAAAAACAATTTACGAAAGTGATACAATCAGCTACAGTTTAATATCACCATTATTGTCTGTAAAATAGCGACATTTCAGGTGATAATGAATTTTCTTCATCTTTAGACTTAATGATGGCAAACCATGGTTAAAATCTTGTTCATTGACAGCAAGAGGAACAATTTGAATTGGAAAAACCATTTACGAAAGTGATACAATCAGCTAATGTTTAATATCACCATTATTGTCAGTAAAGTAGTGACATTTCAGGTGATAATGAATTTACATTATATGTTGACTTAATGATGGCAAACCATGGATAAAATCTTGTTCATTGACAGCAAGAGGAACAATTTCAATCGCAAAAACAATTTACGAAAGTGATACAATCAGCTACAGTTTAATATCACCATTATTGTCTGTAAAATAGCGACATTTCAGGTGATAATGAATCCCCATCATCTTCAGACTTAATGATGGCAAGCCATGGTTAAGATCTTGTTCATTTCCAGGAAGAGGAACAATTTGAATTGCAAAAACCATATACGGAAGTGATGCAATCACCTAAAGATTAATATCAAAATTATTGTCAATAAAATAGCGACATTTTAAGTGATAATGAATTTTCAACATTTTCAGAAATAATGATTGCAAACCAATATTAAAATCTTGTTCATTGACAGCAAGAGGAACAATTTGAATTGCAAATTCCATTTACGAAAGTGATACAATCAGCTAAAGTTTAATATCACCATTATTGTCAGTAAAATAGCGACATTCCAGGTGATAATGAATCCCCATCATCTTCAGACCCAATGATGGCAAACCATGGTTAAAATCTTGTTCATTGACAGCAAGAGGAACAATTTGAATTGCAAAAACCATTTACGAAAGTGATACAATCAGCTAAAGTTTAATATCACCATTATTGTCAGTAAAATAGCGACATTCCAGGTGATAATGAATCCCCATCATCCTCAGACCCAATGATGGCAAACCATGGTTGAAATCTTGTTCATTGACAGCAAGAGGAACAATTTGAATTGCAAAAACCATTTACGAAAGTGATGCAATCAGCTAAAGTTTAATATCACCATTATTGTCAGTAAAATAGCGACATTTCAGGTGATAATGAATTTTCATCATCTGTTGACTTAATGATGGTAAACCATTGTTAAAATCTTCTTCATTAACAGCAAGAGGAACAATTTCTCTTGCCTTGCAAAAACCATGTACGGTTGTGAAACAATAAGTTAAATTTTTTTATCACCATTATTATCAGTAAAATAGCGTTATTTCACGTGATAATGAATTTACATCATCTGTTGACTTAATGATGGCAAACCATGGTTAATATCTTGGTCATTGACTACAAGAGGAACAATTTCTCTTGCAAAAACCATGTACGGTTGTGATACAATAAGCTAAAGTTTAATATCACCATAATTGTCAGTAAATTAGCGACATTTCAGGTGATAATGAATTTTCATCATCTTTGGACTTAATGATGGCAAACCATGGTTAAAATCTTGGTCATTGAGTGCAAGAGGAACAATTTGAATTGCAAAACCATTAACTGATATGATACAATCAAAAAACAGTTTAATATCACCTTTATTGTCAGTAAAATAGCAACATTTCAGGTGATAAAGAATTTACATCATCTGTTGACTTAATAATGGCAAACCATTGTTAAAATTTAGTCTATTGATAGCTAGAGGAGCAATTTCACTTGCAAAAACCATTTACTGAAATGATAATATCAGTTAAGGTTTAATATCACCATTATTGTCAGTAAAATAGCGACATTTCAGGTGATAATGAATTTTCATCATCTTCAGACTTAATGATTGCAAACCATGGTTAAAATCTTGTTCATTAACAGCAAGAGGAACAATTTGAATTGCAAATACCATTTAGGAAAGTGATACAATCAGCTGAAGTTCAATATCACCATTATTGTCAGTAAAATAGCGACATTTCAGGTGATAATGAATTTTCATCATCTTCAGACTTAATGATGGCAAACCATGGTTAAAATCATGTTCATTGACTGCAAGAGGAACAATTTGAATAGCAAATACCATTTACGAAACTGATACAATCAGCTAAAGTTTAATATCACCATTATTGTCAGTAAAATAGCTACATTTCAGGTGATACTGAATTTTCATCATCTTCAGACTTAATGATGACAAACCATGGTTAAAATCTTGTTCATTGACAGCAAGAGGAACAATTTGAATTGCAAAAACGATCTACGAAAGTGATGCAATCAGCTAAAGTTTAATATCACCATTATTGTCAGTAAAATAGCTACATTTCAGGTGATAATGAATTTTCATCATCTTCAGACTTAATGATGGCAAGCCATGGTTAAGATCTTGTTCATTGACAGCAAGAGGAACAATTTGAATAGCAAATACCATTTACGAAACTGATACAATCAGCTAAAGTTTAATATCACCATTATTGTCAGTAAAATAGCTACATTTCAGGTGAAAATGAATTTTCATCATCTGTTGACTTAATGATGGCAAACCATGGTTAAAATCTTGTTCATTGACAGCAAGAGGAACAATTTGAATAGCAAATACCATTTACGAAACTGATACAATCAGCTAAAGTTTAATATCACCATTATTGTCAGTAAAATAGCGACATTTAAGGTGATAATGAATTTTCATCATCTTCAGACTTAATGATGGCAAAGCATGGTTAAAATCTTGTTCATTGACAGCAAGAGGAACAATTTGAATTGCAAAAACGATTTACGAAAGTGATGCAATCAGCTAAAGTTTAATATCAGAATTATTGTCAGTAAAATAGCGACATTCCAGGTGATAATGAATCCCCATCATCCTCAGACCCAATGATGGCAAACCATTGTTAAAATCTTGTTCATTGACAGCAAGAGGAACAATTTCACTTGCAAAAACAATTTACGAAAGTGATACAATCAGCTAAAGTTTAATATCACAATTATTGTCTGTAAAATAGCGACATTTCAGGTGATAATAAATTTTCTTCATCTTTAGACTTAATGATGGCAAACCATGGTTAAAATCATGTTCATTGACAGCAAGAGGAACAATTTGAATTGCAAAAACCATTTACAAAAGTGTTACAATCAGCTAAAGTTTAAGATCACCATTATTGTCAGTAAAATAGCGACATTTCAGGTGATAATGAATTTTCATCATCTGTTGAATTAATGATGGCAAACCATGGTTAAAATCTTGTTCATTGACAGCAAGAGGAACAATTTGAATTGCAAAAACCATGTACGGAAGTGATTCAATCAGCTAAAGATTAATATCACCATTATTGTCAAGAAAATAGCGACATTTCAGGTGATAATGAATTTACAGCATCTGTTGACTTAATGATTGCAAACCATTGTTAAATCTTGTTCATTGACTGCAAGAGGAACAATTTGAATTGCAAAAACCATGTACGGAAGTGATACAATCAGCTAAAGTTTAATATCATCATTATTGTCAGTAAAATAGCGACATTTCAGGTGATAATGAATTTACATCATCTGTTGACTTAATGATTGCAAACCATTGTTAAATCTTGTTCATTGACTGCAAGAGGAACAATTTGAATTGCAAAAACCATGTACGGAAGTGATTCAATCAGCTAATGTTTAATATCACCATTATTGTCAATAAAATAGCGACTTTTCAGGTGATAATGCATTTACATCATCTGTTGACTTAATGATGGCAAACAATTGATAAATCTTGTTCATTGATAACAAGAGGAACAATTTGAATTGCAAAAACCATGTACGGAAGTGATACAATCAACTAAAGTTTAATATCACCATTATTGGCAGTAAAATAGCGACATTTCAGGTGATACTGAATTTATATCGTCTTAGGAGTCAATGATGGCAAACCATGGATAAAATCTTGTTCATTGATAACAAGAGTAACAATTTGAATTGCAAAAACCATGTACGGAAGTGATACAATCAGCTAAAGTTTAATGTCACCATAATTGTCAGTAAAATAGCGACATTTCAGGTGATAATGAATTTTCATCATCTGTTGACTTAATGATGGAAAGCCATGGTTAAAATCTTGTTCATTGAGAGCAAGAGGAACAATTTCACTTGCGAAAGCAATTTAATGACTTGATAGAATCATTTAACTTTAATATCACCACTATTGTCAGTAAAATAGCGACATTTCAGGTGATAATGAATTTATATCGTCTTAGGAGTTAATTATGGCAAACCATTGTTAAAATCTTGTCCATTGATAACAAGAGGAACGGTTTCACTTGCAAAAACCATTAACTGATGATAATATCAGGTAAAGTTTAATATCACCTTTATTGTCAGTAAATTAGCGACATTTCAAGTGATAATGAAGTTTCATCATCTTCGGACTTAGTGATGGCAAACCATTGTTAAAATCTTGTTCATTGACAGAAAGAGGAGGAATTTCACTTGCAAAAACCATTTACTGAATTGATAAACTAAACTAAAGTTTAATATCACCTTTATTGTCAGTAAAATAGCGAGATTTCAGGTGATAATGAAATTACATTATCTTCGGAATTAATGATGGCAAACCATGGTTAAAACCTTGTTCATTGACAACGAGAGGAACAATTTCAATTGCAAAAACCATTTATTGAATTGATAAACTCAACTAAAGTTTAATATCACCACAATTGTCAGTAAAATAGCGACATTTCAGGTGATAATGAAGTTTCATCATCTTCGGACTTAATGATGGCAACCATAGTTAAAACCTTGTTCATTGACAACGAGAGGAACAACTTCAATTGCAAAAACCATTTACTGAATTGATAAACTCAACTAAAGTTTTTTATCACCTTTATTGTCAGTAAAATAGCGACATTTCAGGTGATAATGAAATTACATTATCTTCGGAATTAATGATGGCAAACCATGGTTAAACCCTTGTTCATTGACAGCAAGAGGAACAATTTGAATTGCAAAAACCATTTACGAAAGTGATGCAATCAGCTAAAGTTTAATATCACCATTATTGTCAGTAAAATAGCGACATTTCAGGTGATAATGAATTTTCATCATCTGTTGACTTAATGATGGTAAACCATTGTTAAAATCTTCTTCATTAACAGCAAGAGGAACAATTTCTCTTGCCTTGCAAAAACCATGTACGGTTGTGAAACAATAAGTTAAATTTTTTTATCACCATTATTATCAGTAAAATAGCGTTATTTCACGTGATAATGAATTTACATCATCTGTTGACTTAATGATGGCAAACCATGGTTAATATCTTGGTCATTGACTACAAGAGGAACAATTTCTCTTGCAAAAACCATGTACGGTTGTGATACAATAAGCTAAAGTTTAATATCACCATAATTGTCAGTAAATTAGCGACATTTCAGGTGATAATGAATTTTCATCATCTTTGGACTTAATGATGGCAAACCATGGTTAAAATCTTGGTCATTGAGTGCAAGAGGAACAATTTGAATTGCAAAACCATTAACTGATATGATACAATCAAAAAACAGTTTAATATCACCTTTATTGTCAGTAAAATAGCAACATTTCAGGTGATAAAGAATTTACATCATCTGTTGACTTAATAATGGCAAACCATTGTTAAAATTTAGTCTATTGATAGCTAGAGGAGCAATTTCACTTGCAAAAACCATTTACTGAAATGATAATATCAGTTAAGGTTTAATATCACCATTATTGTCAGTAAAATAGCGACATTTCAGGTGATAATGAATTTTCATCATCTTCAGACTTAATGATTGCAAACCATGGTTAAAATCTTGTTCATTAACAGCAAGAGGAACAATTTGAATTGCAAATACCATTTAGGAAAGTGATACAATCAGCTGAAGTTCAATATCACCATTATTGTCAGTAAAATAGCGACATTTCAGGTGATAATGAATTTTCATCATCTTCAGACTTAATGATGGCAAACCATGGTTAAAATCATGTTCATTGACTGCAAGAGGAACAATTTGAATAGCAAATACCATTTACGAAACTGATACAATCAGCTAAAGTTTAATATCACCATTATTGTCAGTAAAATAGCTACATTTCAGGTGATACTGAATTTTCATCATCTTCAGACTTAATGATGACAAACCATGGTTAAAATCTTGTTCATTGACAGCAAGAGGAACAATTTGAATTGCAAAAACGATCTACGAAAGTGATGCAATCAGCTAAAGTTTAATATCACCATTATTGTCAGTAAAATAGCTACATTTCAGGTGATAATGAATTTTCATCATCTTCAGACTTAATGATGGCAAGCCATGGTTAAGATCTTGTTCATTGACAGCAAGAGGAACAATTTGAATAGCAAATACCATTTACGAAACTGATACAATCAGCTAAAGTTTAATATCACCATTATTGTCAGTAAAATAGCTACATTTCAGGTGATAATGAATTTTCATCATCTTTAGACTTAATGATGGAAAGCCATGGTTAAAATCTTGTTCATTGAGAGCAAGAGGAACAATTTCACTTGCGAAAGCAATTTAATGACTTGATAGAATCATTTAACTTCAATATCACCACTATTGTCAGTAAAATAGCGACATTTCAGGTGATAATGAAGTTATATCGCCTTAGGAGTTAATTATGGCAAACCATTGTTAAAATCTTGTCCATTGATAACAAGAGGAACGGTTTCACTTGCAAAAACCATTAACTGATGATAATATCAAGTAAAGTTTAATATCACCTTTATTGTCAGTAAATTAGCGACATTTCAAGTGATAATGAAGTTTCATCATCTTCGGACTTAGTGATGGCAAACCATTGTTAAAATCTTGTTCATTGACAGAAAGAGGAGGAATTTCACTTGCAAAAACCATTTACTGAATTGATAAACTAAACTAAAGTTTAATATCACCTTTATTGTCAGTAAAATAGCGACATTTCAGGTGATAATGAAGTTACATTATCTTCCGACTTAATGATGGCAAACCATAGTTAAAACCTTGTTCATTGACAACGAGAGGAACAACTTCAATTGCAAAAACCTGTTACTGAATTGATAAACTCAACTAAAGTTTAATATCACCTTTATTGTCAGTAAAATAGCGACATTTCAGGTGATAATGAAATTACATTATCTTCGGAATTAATTATGGCAAACCATGGTTAAAACCTTGTTCATTGACAACGAGAGGAACGATTTCAATTGCAAAAACCATTTATTGAATTGATAAACTCAACTAAAGTTTAATATCACCATAATTGTCAGTAAAATAGCGACATTTCAGGTGATAATGCATTTTCATCATCTTTGGAACTAATGATGGCAAACCATGGTTAAAATCTTTTTCAATGACAGCAAGAATAACAATTTGAATTGCAAAAACCATTTACGAAAGTGATACATTCAGCTAAAGTTTAATATCACCATTATTGTCAGTAAAATAGCGATATATCAGGTGATAATGAATTTTCATCATCTTCAGACTTAATGATGGCAAACCATCGTTAAGATCTTGTTCATTGATAGCAAGAGTAACAATTTGAATTGCAAGAACCATTTACGAAAGTGATACAATCAGATAAAGTTTAATATCACCATTATTGTCAGTAAAATAGTGACATTTCAGGTGATAATGAATTTACATCATCTGTTGACTTAAGGATGGCAAACCATTGCTAAAATCTTGTTCATTGACAACAAGAGGAAGAATTTGAATTGCAAAAATAATTTTCGGAAGTGATACAATCAGCTAAAGTTTAATATCTCTATTATTGTCAGAAAAATAGCGACATTTCCGGTGATAATGAATTTTCATCATCTTCAGACTTAATGATTGCAAACCATGGTTAAAATCTTGTTCATTGACAGCAAGAGGAACAATTTGAATTGCAAAAACCATTAACTGATATGATACAATCAAAAACAGTTTAATATCACCTTTATTGTCAGTAAAATAGCAACATTTCAGGTGATAAAGAATTTACATCATCTGTTGACTTGATGATGGCAAACCATTGTTAAAATCTAGTCTATTGATAGCTAGAGGAGCAATTTCACTTGCAAAAACCATTTACTGAAATGATAATATCAGTTAAAGTTTAATATCACCATAATTGTCAGTAAAATAGCGACATTTCAGGTGATAATGAATTTTCATCATCTTTGGACCTAATGATGGCAAACCATGGTTAAAATCTTTTTCATTGATAGCAAGAGTAACAATTTGAATTGCAAGAACCATTTACGAAAGTGATACAATCAGATAAAGTTTAATATCACCATTATTGTCAGTAAAATAGTGACATTTCAGGTGATAATGAATTTACATCATCTGTTGACTTAAGGATGGCAAACCATTGCTAAAATCTTGTTCATTGACAACAAGAGGAAGAATTTGAATTGCAAAAACCATGTACGGTTGTGATACAATAAGCTAGACTTTAATATCACCATTACTGTCAGTAAATTAGCGACATTTCATGTGATAATGAATTTTCATCATCTTTGGACTTAATGATGGCAAACCATGGTTAAAATCTTGGTCATTGAGTGGAAGAGGAACAATTTGAATTGCAAAAAGCATTAACTGATATGATACAATCAAAACAGTTTAATATCACCTTTATTGTCAGTAAAATAGCAACATTTCAGGTGATAAAGAATTTACACCATCTGTTGACTTGATGATGGCAAACCATTGTTAAAATCTAGTCTATTGATAGCTAGAGGAGCAATTTCACTTGCAAAACCATTTACTGAAATGATAATATCAGTTAAAGTTTAATATCACCTTTATTGTCAGTAAAATAGCGACATTTCAGGTGATAATGAATTTACATCATCTTCGGATTTATTGATGGGCAACCATAGTTAAAATCTTGTCCATTGAAAGCAAGAGGAGCAATTTCTGTTGCAAAACCATTTACTGAAATGATACAATCAAAAAGAGTTTAATATCACCTTTATTGTCAGTAAAGTAGCAACATTTCGGGTGATAAAAAATTTACATCATCTGTTGACTAAATGATGGAAAACCATTCTTAAATCTTGTTCATTGACAGCAAGAGGAACAATTTTAATTGCAAAAGCCATTTACGAAAGTGATACAATCAGCTACAGTTTAATATCAACATTATTGTCAGTAAAATAGCGATATTTGAGGTGATAATGAATTTACATCATGTTCGGATTTATTGATGGCAAACCATGGTTAAAATCTTGTCTATTGATAGCAAGAGGAGCAATTTCACTTGCAAAAACTATTTACTGAATTGATACAATTAGCTAAAGCTTAATATCACCATTATTGTCATTAGATTGGCGACATTTAGGGTGATAATGAATTTACATCATTTTCGGACTTAATGATGGTAAACCATGATTTATATCTTTTTCATTGACAACAAGAGGAATAATTTGGATTGCAAAAGCCATTTACTGAATTGATACAATCAGCTAAAGTTTATTATCACCTTTATTTTTAGTAAAATGGCCCCAATTCAAGTGATAATAAATTTACATCATCTTCATATTTTTTATAGCAAGCCATGGTTAGATTCCTGTTTTTTTCAGCAAGAGGAACCATTCGAGATGCAAAAGCGGTTTACTGAATTGATACCATCAGTCAAGGATTACGATTTCCTTTATTTTCAGTGAGACTGTGACATTTACGGTGGTAATGAATTAACATCCTGTAGTGAAGTTATTTGTTGCAGAATCAGACAGAGTCAGAGACATCCTAGACATCTTTTCAGGAAATGGCGGATCCTGCCAGAAGTTGAAGGATGGTCAACTTACAGAGAAAACTGCCAAAATTGCAACAAAAACTTGAAATAGGTATACCCATGCTATGGAAAACATTTTTTGAACTTTTTTTTGAGAATTCTTATTCTTTTCTGCTAAGTGACGTCTCAATCTGCCTGTTCCCCACCAACTCCGACAAATTGCTGAACATAGATTCGATAAGCTGTAACGTGCAAACTTGCTTACTTACCAAGTTACTACTAAAAGGTTTTAGTTAACATTTTTTGGAAAAATTTGTTATATATTTATTGAAACAAGATCGTTTTTTTCCGGAAGAAATTTCTTTTTCTTTTTTAACACCTACGGCTTGATCATTATGGAAACAAGGACATATTGACCTCTTTTTAAGCCATCATTGCCATTTTTAACCTTGCTCGTGGCTACTTTGCAACTTTGAAGAAAGTTTGCTTGTGAAAACCCATCAGCTACCAAGTGCCCTCCCCCCGCGAGAAGGGGCCCAAGTCCCATCCATTACACTTGGTTAGGACGAGGTTCCGAAGTCTAAAGACAAAAACTGGTTAAGAGGTGCTCACAACCATTTCAAGTCAAGTGATCAGTCTCTTCACAAAACGCCTTTTGGATTTGTCAATAATTCGTGCCATGAAAACTTGTTCCCTGAATACAAAAAGTACATTAAAGCAAATACTAAGAGCTTCCCATAGCCCAAGGACATGGTGACATCCATGGTTAATAGAATACCATTGTGACATCACTTGAAATGGGTAAAGCAAATCTTTTGTCTACTGTGTTTTACAGCTTTGACGCGTACTGTTTCATTGAGTAGTGACAGAAACAATACGTGTATGACACATGGGCCCTTCATGGGCCTATTCACTAAACAGCGGCAAATGTCAGCGCAGTCCCGTACGAAAATGTTACAACGTTCGGGACAGGTGGAAGCAAGGAGCCTTGGGTGGAAAGGAAGAAGCCTGAGGCGGAGACAAGGGGACTGGGAACTACTTTTATTGCATATTAAAGTACGATGATGGCGGCAGAATCAGGCGGCCTACCTTGGCCAAGAAATAAAGATGTGTCTCTAAAATTCAGTGCGAAACCAAATGCCGTCATCTACCTACCATCGCTTAACTGCATTGTTGGCACAGTTTCTGATGGATTCATTGAGGTTCTTGATATTCATAGTGGTTGCCTTTTGAGGAAAGTCAACTGCGCAGGTAAAAATGGGCCTAAATTTTTGCATGTCAAGTTTGCTGCCGTCAGAAAACTGCGCAATAGATTTGGTAATGAATGTAACGACGCAACATGATGCAGCCTTTGATTGAAAGCTCAGTTCTGCAGGAAACATTTGATGAATATTGTCAATTTTGTCAATTTCAGTGTTGTAAGGCAGACGAAAGAAAGAGGAAATAAAATTTTCTCAATCGCCATTTTGTTGTATGTAAGATGAAGATGGTGCACTTCAGGTACAGCCAGACTTGAAACTTTGTCTTGGTGCTGCTGATTTCTGTGCCACGCACTTAAGTTTTAAGCTGTCTATCCAGCCACAAACTTTTCATGAGCAAAAGAAAGCAATAGGTCTATTGTTCAGCGGTACAATCCATCTGCCCACAAGCGATTGGGATGAAGGAGAGATCCCCCATGAATTCTGCAAACTTTCTAATCTGGGACTCCTTTTTATGCCAGCCTATGTATGTATGTATGCACATAAAATTGGCCACAGAAATGTAGTATTTACAGTGGTTAAGATAACATACATGTAAAATTGTTAAATTTGGTAAGCGTTTGCCATGAAAGCAGAAGGTTGGGAGTTTGAGGATCACTCTCATCATACTTTTTCCACTTTTCCATTTGTTGAAATATTACCAAAATTAATGTCATAAATTCTACCAAAGAAAATTGTTAAAATACAATTTCTATAATTTGATAAATACAAGTTAAAAACACCCCTAATTATAGTGGTAGCAAGGAATACCATTAAAAGACTGAGTTGACCTTTCCATTATGGACCCCATGGAGGTGGTTGCAGATTATTATAAACAATAATATGTCCTTTTGGATATTGCATAATTTACAGGCAGGGCAATGGAGGTTAAAATTTGATCTTTCTTGTGTCAGTGGTTTGCCACATAATCAAGTATGTAGAATCCTGTTCCAAGGTGGGCAGTTTCAAATTTAGCATCACTAGCATGTAACTGGTGATGTCTTAACATGAGGTTTTTAAGACAAGTGTGGTTATATCACCTCCCAAGTATGTTTAATCTGCTTCAGAATGGTACAGCTTGGTTGAGCTTGATGAGACGTTTCAAATGATATAAATTTTTTTGTGTTTTGGGAAAAAGTTTTGAAAAAGTTTCATGAGGTCATCATGCATATGCTGTCACAATTCACTTTTTTAGAAATATTTGAGTTCAAATTTTTTTGTTCATCTTGACTAAATCGACCATGTAGATTCCAAATCTGCAGTCAGCAATTAGTTTTTGGCCCCAAATGAACAGACACTTTAGGCCAATGTTACTTTTGGGAAATGAAGGTTTAATTTAAACTTAGGCCTTTGTGTCACTTGGCTTTGGTCAATTGGTTTTAATATTTTGTCAGCTTAAGCTGAATTGAGCATCTTTCTGAACAATAGAAATAACAGCAAGAGAACTAAAGAAATTGGTGTTAAGGCTTTGGTGGATAGCATACACCAATTCTGCCAGGATTTATATGCCCCATGGTCTTTGTGAATGTCTAAAGATTCCCTCTCAGCCACCCAAACCTCCATGTCTTAAATCTCAACAAGGCCAAGCCAAGGGACAGTTTGGTCGAAACATTTTAGACATCACCAGAAATGCTGAATACAAGGAAATTAGGAATTTTAGTGTCATTTGGCTTGCAGCAAGAACACACTTCTTTCACCCCTTTACCTGCCTTGAAAGTGTGTGTGTTAAATTTCATATTGTGTTCATATTGTGTTGATTTCCCATCTTAATTCCATGATTTTTTTTACTGTGCAGCAAACTTCCTCTGCCAAAGAGCACAAGAGAAAATTTTCCATTTGTCCCTTTCTTTTTGTTCTTTTCATTTTTTTCTTGCATCTCTTGGCAGCAGAAGTTTTTGCTCAACAAAAACAGACATCACAGAAATTAACCAAGAGTACTAGATATTTGCTAAAATTACCAAAATTGGCCAACCAGTTTTCCTGTGTTAGCTTTCAGCTACTTTGAAACCCAAGCATCTTGCTCTAAGAGCCATCACATCAGTCTCATCAAACTTGTATGAAAAAGAATTTAAACTTTTTGTTAGGGGTGGGTAAAGTGGGTGGAGTGAAAAATATGGATAAATGTTGATAAGATATTTTTTCACAATTTTCCTCTAGCCAAAGTTGCTCTTGCTAACCCTTGTGACAAAGTGGATGTTGATTTATCAGTTCAAGGTCTACTGTTTTCATGCAATCAACACTACCCATTTTACCCTCAGCCTACCCATTTTACCTCAGTAGACCCTATTGAGCCTCTAAATGTAGCAATTGTGAAGCCTTATGAGGTATTGAAGTCAATATAGATGAGCTGTGACAAAACAAATCTGCATAGTTTTGAATACAGAAATGGTTTTGAACTTGCAGCTGGACTCTCTACTTTGACTTTATACAACATGTCTCGAAAATTTGCAGTCATTTATATGGCTATGCATGTGTGTAATATGTATGTTACAATTTGCCACAAGGCTAATAGCTGACAATGGATGAATGATGATAAAATAGTTATATACAATACAATTTACATAACAGCTTTAATGAATAAAGGTTAAAGATGCCCCTAATTGTAGTGGCAGGGATAGTATTAAAGCTTCAGTAGACCTTATTTCCAAAATTGTCCCCCTTACAAATGGTTGCAAAAATAGCAAAATAGTTACAATACGTCGTAGAATGATATTTTGTGCTTTCCTCCTGGCACATCAAGTTACAATACAACTTAGCACGCATTTGCTTGTACACATTTTTGCTTGTGCGTGTGGTTTTGGATAAAGCATAATTTTGTAAGTTTGAATCAAGAATGTGAGAGGAGATATCGCTTTAGTAAACACAAATACATCATTTTCTTCTCTCTTTAAATTTTGGAAGAAATTGTCTTTGAATTGTCTTTGAGTTTATTTTGTTTTTATGTTATATGGAATAGCCCCATGTTTTTATATTAGAAGATGGGCTATTCCATATTTTTGAATCCAAGCAGGACAGTCTTTGGCCTGTGTTGCTTTTTCAAAATGTAAGGTTTGGTTTTAACTTAGAACTTCATGTCACTTGGGTTTGGCTTGAGAAACCTTTTTGTGATATAAAGAATCCTTGTGATGTTGATGTATGCGAAGCCTGTACTATAGAAATGTGACTGTATTAAATTTCTTCCATAATGCTCAGACAGATGTGACTCTATTAATTTCAACTGGACTGTCAAACTTTTCTTTCATCATTTAATTGGATTGTCAAAGTTGTTCACCATGTAACTGGATTGTCTTTTCATCACAAAATGTCTTTTCTCATCGTCATTCACATTCTATGATTTATAGCGAAGCTGCATTTGCAGGAGTCATCATCAATGTCAACTATTGCATTTTACCTATATTGAAGAAGTATATAATGAAAAAAAATGTATTAAAACTTCTGTTAATAAGTCTAATGCCTATTGTATCAATTTTTCATCCCAAATGTTTCAAGCATCAGTTTTCTGTAAAAGTTTAGAATTGACTTCTTATTGTTACTCTTAATCTTCAAAATAGGGGGAACTGGAAGCTGTGCAGATGACCTTCTATGCACCTCTGTGTCAGAGGGAGAGAAAGTTTTCATTACAAAGGGAAATGTGATAGGATGTCGAGGAATTCTTGGAGAGAAGATTTTACTGGATAGCATCCTGCAACATGACACCAAGGAGAAAAACACACTGAAGATAGAGCTTGACATAGTGCAGGTAAGTTTTAATGCATTCATTATTCATGATGTGGCATTAGAAATAGTTAAAACCAGCTGTTGAAATAGAAAAAGATTCTCATCCACTGATCAGCTGTTAAATCAGACAAGATTGTTCTGAACAGAAAAGAATATCTACCTTTGCGCAGGAGTAAGTTTTTATATGTTTTTCCCATGAACATACAATGCAAGCATAAGGTTCAGTAATACTCTCCTGCTCAAGAAGAATTCTTTTCAAATTTTAAGACTTCTTGTTCGAAAGTCCCGTAGTCTACAGGACAGCCCATATGTAATCATAAAAGAATCCTCAAGGAGTTCTCTGAATTCTCCAGATTAGCAAATATTCTTAAGAAGCATAGTACAGTCTTGTATCCATTATCATTATTTTCAAGGCTAAAATGAAGTCACTGATAGACAGAGCTTGTTCATGTTATCAGTTCAATTTTACTTGCAGAATACAAGTCAGATACAATGTGCTTAAAAAGTTGTTTTCCATGTGACCTAATAAAACAAGCTTATGCAGGCCCTGAAATGAGAGGCGCTTGATTGAGCCTGAGCACCTCCACACTTGCCTCGAAAATTCTATGGGCTTGATTGTTCAAGTGCCTTGCAGATCAAAGGTGTTTCTTTTAATGATCCATGATTATGATTTGTGAATATATTTGAAAATAATATTCAGCCCAAATCTTCCTTTTTATCTCTGTAAAACTACAATAAATTGTCTTTCCTTCTTTCCATTGATTCGTAAAATTTTCACTCGCTTCCAAAGTAGCGTGCACCACATTGTCTATGCCATTACCAAGCTGCCTCACTTGGATGCTGACTGCCATTACGATTACTATGATTTGCTCAGTGCAAATGTTTAAGCAAACATAGCTGCAATTGCAAGCTCTGCCGGTCTGCCGGTGCTGACCATGTGACAAAGTCATTGCTGTTCAACTCTTGGGAAAGGGCAGTGGGATGGGCCAGAAGTTTAAGTTATCAACAAAGAGCAGCAGGTTACAAAAGTTTGGTGCAAACTTTGCAGGATGCATTCCAAGGCTGCTCCATCTTATTCAACATGCAGCCCAGTTCAAATGGCAACGCCGGCCTTTGTTTATTTTTTATTCTTTTTCAATGACTGATGTGATTTTAACTGAAAAATTTTCAGACAAAACAGTAATTGTAGCTCGTTTTTTCCAGAGCTTTCCATTTGGTTTCCCTGGTTTCACACAAAGACAAAAATAATCTAGGAGCTTGATCAAGCACCTAAATGAATTGAGGAGCTTGATCAACCAAGTACCTAACGTTTGCTCAGTTCAAGGCCTGAGCTTATGTTGCCTGGACTGTTAACAAATCAATGCAAAAATAACATATAATGATGCTATAACTTTAGTAGTTTGGAAAATTTGTACAGTGGTACTGGTCAAGTTTTTTGGAGATATTAGGCTTGATAACTGGCAATTATAGTTTCTTTTTCTTTCTGCTAAAAGTCTTTCTCTGTAATCCATTCGTCACATATTATTCAAGTTGTTATTATTATATATGTATAAATGCAGGCTGGCATTTTGCTGAATGGCTTACAAGCATGCCAAAGACAGATTTCATCACCCAAGCAGTTTGCTACAATTCCAGACACAGTCAAAGTTGAAGAAGATATCAAGACAGTCACGGAGGAGCTTCAAAAGCAATATGAAAGAAGTTTGCGTGCAATGAAAGATTTTGCTAACAAGGCTGTCAAGGTCAGGTTGTCCTGTGTTTAGCATCTTCATGTGATATCAAATCAAAGATTTCACATACAATCATAACATAAAATGGAAAGAAAACATTACAAAGAGGCTCTAAATCATAAAGACAAATGACAGATCTTTTGCATATTATTTGAAATAGCACAAAGGAAAGCCATGGGCCAGCCATGTGTTTCCTTTTGCCCAATTTTTTGTGATAATCACTTGTTTTCATCAAATACAATGGAACACATGGGCAATATTAAATTGCCCTGGCCCCTAACTTAAGTTGTCTTATACCTCCATCATTTGTTTTGAAGCGTAAACTAATTTTAAAAGCTATTACAGTACATTTCTACCATGAAAGCTATCCGCCAAAATCCTGAAATCCAGCCCTGTTTAAATATTGACATTCTTTTTATAGTGGATGACAGTGTGCATTGAGATGGAGAAAACTTTGCTCAGTGAAACATTTGTGTGTGTGTACTCAATAATGTCAAGGCAAATGCAAGATCCTTCACTCCCTATTATTGGTGATGTTTTGAGAAGGATTTCACTTTGCAATCCACCAAAGAAGAAAAATGAACTTGGAAGGGTTGACAGAATAATGATGCTTGGAGAAGTTGAACGATTGGAAACATTCAAAACTTGGCCACATAAAGATTATGAGTAAGTAAATTGGCTCCCCATAGATCTTTAGAATTGTATTTCTCAGGCTTGGCTGACACTTAAGTAAAAATGTGATGGATGGAATAGACGATTACGCTAAAGGTGACAGAGAGGAACTATTTACCAGGATGGATTGCGTTTTTAATCAAATCCCAGAATTGTTAAGGATTTGCAATAGACCCCTTTCACAATGACATTAATTCTTTTGAAATTCTTCAAGGAACATCACTTGCCTCAATTTAATGTGGATGGAAATCTCAAAAGCGTGTATTACTCTCCGCAACACATGAAATTGTTTGTACGTGTGGTTGCAACATAATGATATGATATAGATTTCTCACTGCACAGGGAATCACATCTTTTGCCTCTAATTGAATGTTATTGTGAAATGGGTCTATTGGAAGGCAATGTACCTTGGTAAAAAGCTCTTCAACACCATATTTAGTATAATCGTCTGTTGGAATAATGCATCATTTAAGCTCATTGCTGCAAAACAGCATAATGTTCCTTTGTAATAGATTTATAATGGACTCTATTTGTTTTTGGCTGTTTGTTTATCTGTCTGTTTGTCTGTTTGCCTGTTTTCAACAATTATTGCGGACCTAATTTTAGCTGTGAAATGATATCACAGATGTTACACCCAGACATTATTGTATGTGCAGTATTAAAAGTATGATGATGTTATCTTATTATTGCATGACAAAACAGCATTGTTTGAATGGTCAATTTTGGTTTAAAGGCAACATATGATGAATTGTTGACACAATTATAGCAATCTTTGTAGTTTCATGCTTTTGGGTCTTTAGAAGACTCATTCATGTTACATGAAGGCATTGCTGCACAGTTGCAATTGCCAACAATCAGATAGAGCAGAAACTGCACACACATGCGTCAAAGTCGTAACTTTGTGCCCCCTAGCTCCCTGCAACTGATCCCAAATTAGGCAACACTTGATATTTTCTTCCTATGGCATTAAACTGTTGATTTATCATTTCAAAAGCTTATCTATTCAAACATTTCCTTATCTCAGATTGGTCAATGAGGTCATTTTACGCAGTTTCTGCTCTGTCCCACAATAATAAACATTTTGATAACAATATTTCTGACTGAATCCAGTACAAAGCACTCTCTGATTATTTTTATTGGCAGTTTTAATTGAAAAATCATTGTTAGTTGGTTGTTGAACAAATCATACTTTTCTTAGATATGCGTTACCAGGGCCAATGGCAGAAGCTGGCTTCTACCACCCAGTGAGTTTCATTTCAATTTCATTGTACTGTTTGCATTGACTATCTCAGCTACTCCATTTTCTGAAGCATTTGCTATTTTGAACCATTTGTCATTTTCCATCGCTCTTGGGCGTTTCTTTTGAACTACTACCTCTTAAACCATACAGAGTGGCTGCCTGCTAAGACATAGGTGACAAGCTGTTTCGTAGTTTTGCACATCAGCAAAAGATAACTCTAGCCATTTGTTGTCTTTCTATTGGTAACCTTAGGTCGATCATTGTACTATGAAGACCATAAGATAAGCATTGTGAATTCCAGATGAAGAGGTCCCATAGATAGATTTTGCCTACACATAAAACGGACCAAAAGCTAGCTCTCTGCTTTAATAGTGCATTCATCTTAATGAAAATAGCATATAAGAGAACTGCTTATGCACACTGATTCATTGATAACAGTTTTTCATGAATGAAATCTTTATTCTTGCTTATTTTTCATTTTCAACCGACTTTCTTGCATTTAGACATATTCCACAGCATCAGAAGACAGAGCAATTTGCTTCAAATGCGATATTTGCCTTGTTTACTGGGAACCTTCCGATCAACCATGGTAAGAGAACATTATTATTTCAAACCTATTTAGCAACTTACGTATATAAATGTGGATCGTAGATGACCATCTGTTATTACTGCGTTTATTACAAATCTTTGCATATCAATCCAAGAATTGCTTGTTATGAAAGTTGTACAACAAGGTCAAATGTGAAGGACTGTTTAAAGGCTCATGAGATATTTGCCATGACAATATTACAAATAAGATACAAAAAGGCATGAATACACATCAGACTTGTGACAGGAAGGGTATCCATTTTAGCTGCTAAAAAATAATCTTAATTGTGGGATGGTTATATTCATTTTGAAGAAGTCTTGAAGGTACAAAAGTGATGGAAGCTCTTACGCAACTCAGTCGAACTTCTTCCTCAAACGTGTATGAAAATATTGATTGATTTACAGTCTGAATAATTTCTTATATAACAACAAAGTGATCTCTAATCATTAATTCCTGTCAGTTTATTCCTGTCATTTATTCCTGTCAGTAACATTTTTGGCCCTACAAGTTGAAGACAGCAACTTTCTGCATTAAAAATCTGATTCTGGGGCAATGCCAGAGGTGGCAAAAATTGTTTCCTTTTCTGCGAACCTTGGTTTATAGCTGAAAGATTTCTATCTGCAAAATTTTGTGTTGTAAAAATATATTCTCTGTTCAAATCAAATTTCACCCACTGTCATTAAAATTTTCTGAGGACTTTCCTGAGAATAGCAGCCTTACCCTTAAATTTACTTGACATAGAAACCGATTTTGGCAATCAATTTAATATGAAAGCCATTTATCAAAGTGAGCTGACCGATCTAGTATACATTTTACTCCAAGTAAAACAAGGAAGCTGCAGGAATGTTTTCTGTAAAACTGCTTTTTCTCAGTTTCAACTCTGCAGCTCATCTCCACAATTTCATATTTTAGAGATTTTCTTTAAGCCTCAGTATTTTTCTTGAAAACTTTCTGTGAAAATTCAAACTGAAAAGTTTCTGGGAACTTTGTTCCCGGGTTTCGATACCTTTTCCACCTCTGGCCAATGTTGTTTAAGGAAACATGTTTTTCCTGGTCTGACTGCATTTATTTATGCAGCATTTTATTTTTGTGTGAGTTTCTGCTCAGAAATTTGTTAGACTCATTTTTACATTATTCTTTTCCTGAATAACAGGTCAGAACATGAAAGACATTCCAGCAGTTGTCCTTTTGTAAAAGGTGAATTCACTGCAAATGTTCCTCTCTCAGGTAGGCAGTCTGTATTCGCTTCTGAACGAGACCTATGAAATTTAGTCCCTTGTTTCCTTGCGTTCTTTGGTTTGTTGATGTCATAATAGTGAATCGGGACTCAAAATTAACATTACTGTGAGAAAACGGGCAAACAGGTGAAGTGAAGGTGAAGTTGCCGTTTTTAGCGCCATGTGTTGGGAATGGCAGAAGTATAAGCATTAATCAAGTCTGCAACTCCTTGTCATGAAACTCAAGTGGTAAGGTCCTACCGGGTATCGAACCCACTAAGCCTGACTGCTCTGGCTGCAAATCAGAGGATTACACAACTGCGTCACACACGGCACACTTTAAGCCCTTGCGGAGAGTGGATACCTATTCACCAATCAAATTGCTAGAATCAGCTAGAATTTTGTTTTCGACCAATCAGGAGGTGCTATTTAGGCAGTAGTTGTTGTTGCATGCAAAATTGGTTGATATCGCCATGATGAAAGGATTCCTGGCTTCGGTAGATTTATGTGTTGTCTACGGAGGGGGGTTATCGTTTGGACTGCATACATTTTGTGGTTGGTGGGTCAGGGAAACAGCATTCTTTCTATTAATTGTTTGCTTCCAATGAACACGCTCTTTAAACCATACTTAGAACTAATTTTGTGGCAAGATGTTGATGTTGGAAAACTTCAATTGCTATCAATATCATTCAACTCGATCGATTGGTTTTTGTAGCTTTTTACATGAATTGTCAAATTCTGTTCTTTTTTCTTCTATAGTTTGTGCAGCAGTATGTCATGCTCAGAGCCTCAATTGCGAAGAAAAGGTAGGCAATGTGATAATCGTTTATCCAATTTTCAGCTCATAGATTCCACTGTTCATTGCAGCGGCCAGCTACTTCGCCTGTACACAGAAAGCTTATTCATAAAAGAAGCGTTATTTTCATAACCGATGGTCAGTATTTTCGTTGTTGAGTCCAGAAAACGTAAATGTCGAATATTTTTTGCAGGGATATTTTTCATATATTCACAATCTAAAAACGATTCGAGGAATACACATTTTACGAAAACGATACAACAGAGAACATGGCATGGATTGCATATCAGATTCTCTGTTTGTTTGTCTTTTGGATGTTTTGGCTGAATATTTCACACCCTATTTACATTACTAAAGTTAATGTTCATCAGTAACTAAATGGAATCAACTGTGACTCATATTGAAATATATTTTTATCAGGTTACATGCATCGGGGATCAGTCAGTCGATGGAATGGTATTGGTTGGAACCAACAGAGGAAATATATACCTTTGGGACACAAACCCACTTCTAAAGGTAGTCCATTTACGTCTGGTTTATTTTTGATCGAGTTTAAAAGCTTCAGATTTCAGCTGGACGCCCTTAAAGGACAAGTACTGAGTTAGTATAATTGATAATGAAATAAGAGATAATACTACTATGATTGGTGTATCATACTTCTTTCATATTTTCAAAAATTCTAAAGTTTTGTTTGTCTTTGGTGATTCAAACTATTTTGAAGTTTGACTGAACTGTTTCGAACAGAAATTCCTCGCAATGGGTTAAATATGAGAGAGAAAAGTGGGATGGTCTGAAATTTATCATCTTTTTACTTTAATAGGTAAATTCAAAATTGCACAGATGCGGACCTCAAACAAAGTCAACCAAAAATTCATCCCACGTGGTTGCTGAAAACGGAGAATGCAAAGAATCGGAAAAATCTGGCAAATCCACCCCAGTAAATGAGGATGGTGATTCTGAATCTGACAGTGAGGGAAATAAACACGATATCGTTGTTAGTGTTATTGGACCAAGCCATGCTGGTAACCATCCTGTTAACCACCCTTTAGCTGACAATGATGGCGAAGCGATTGTTATGGAGCATAAACTGATAGTGAATGATCAGAGTGAGAACACAGTAGGCGATGAGGGAAGCCAGTCTAAAGGGCTGGAGGCAGGCCAGATAATTGGGGGGAAGGAAGGCGAGGTTACAGGGAAGAAGGAAGATTATAACACAGGAGAGCAAAGGATTGAGAAATTAGACGAGCCAGAAGGTGAGAAAGTAAGCGAGAAAGTAAGCGAGAAAGTAGAGGAAAACTTAGGCCACAAAGTTGGAGAGAACTGCTCAACAGCAAAACAAGTAAAGCCTCAGCAACACAAGACTAGGTCATATGAAGTTGAAATTCAGGCTTTAACTCTTGCACCGCGAAATATAATTGAAATGGATGGGAAACCACGTCGCAAAACGTTTTTAATAATCGGCAGAAAATGTTCATTCTTCGCAGAAAATGGAAGTATAGAGAGGAAAAGGGCCTCCTTGAGCATTTTAGTTGTTGATAAAGAAAGAATGAAGGCTATTGAATCAAAGCAAATCGAGAAGAAGCCGAAAAAGATGAACAATGGAATTGACCCATCTTCGTTTCCTAATTTATTTGAAGATCCCTTATTCCCAAATGACTTTGAGCCATACGTCCCGCCAGACACAGGGGAATTGTCAGTGATAAATGAATATTTGCGTGCGACGAAAAAGAACGAAGCAGAATCGATTGAAAAGGCGTCAAAAGAAAAGAAATCAAAACACAAAAGGAGGTTCCATGAATTTGACCTTCCTGATTTCGTGAACCCAAGGACGTGTGTTATTTCTCATATTTACGCAGCAAAATCCGGTGTGTTTGTTGTGGTGAAGAACACTGCTGCAGAAAGTGCACCAAATCAAACCGTTATCATCAACGAAGGTTCTGGAAGCACGGGAGAATTATCATCATTAGATTCAGACACAGAGGTTATTGAAATGCCCGTTACTGACAAAAAACCAAGTGAGTCATGGCATTGCCTGTCTTACATACTGCAGTATGGATGGACAAGAAATGGGAGCAAATTAACACTTAATGACTCATTTATCGGCTCAAGGTTGTTCGCAATGGAAGAAACTATTGCTGATGTCATTTTGATATCAAGTAAAGACTTACGCTTTCAAGAACAGCGATATGACATTGTTGGCGAGAAGGTTTGCGTAGAAACGGGTGGTTCTGAAGTATTAGTCGCAGCATTAGGCAGGTCGCAGAAGAAGCTTGTTGTGATGAGCACGATAGACATGACATATTTGAGTGTTATTCCTATCGAAGGTGACATGAGCAACTCCTCCACAATTCACAAATTGGTTGATTGCGTAGGAATGGGTGTTGTTGCATGCTGTTTCAATGATGGGAATGTTATGTTGTGTCATTTAGAAGGCCAAGCACAGGAGACTAAGGATGAGATGATAGAGGACCCTGTTCCAGCAGCAGGTTAGTTACATTACATTTATGATAATGATAATGCTGATTACTTGCAAGATCTAAAGATTTACTTGACGGATTTTGTTTATTTGATTCAAGCGCTCAGTGGTAATTTTTTCATTTCAGTCCTGAATTTGTTACAATTGCAGTGCCTTCTGCTCGGCTTCTGTATCAAATAAACAAAATCCGCCTAGTAGACCGTTAGTTTAATTCTTCTTCTTTCGTTATAAGCGCATGACTTCTTTTACGCGTGCACAAGACGGCAGTTTGCCCTATTGGTTTCAGAGTAACTTTTGTAGCTTTGTTTGTCGCAAATTATTGGTTGACAGAATTTTCTTTGTGCCTCAGTCGCTAATCAATTTTAATATCGGTGTCAATCAAAAATAGCTGATGCTATTCTGTTGCAAATTATACCCTTGTGAAAGGCAATCTGTTACACATGTGATTAGGTGATAATGCCAAACAAAGAATAGGAAGTTTGCATGGCTGCTGATCGCACTGACTTTCTACAACCGTGGAAAGCTAGAACGATCAGCCCTCCTTTATTTCAGACACACAGATTCACAAAGAAATCCTTTGTATTGAGATATGACATTGTTGTGACTAATCAAATACGTGACAGACTGCCTTTAACCGCATCAATTTTTCAACTTCAACAGCTCAAGCTTTGGAAGGTCCGCTCACAGATGGGATTTTATCAAATCTGATACACCTTACAAAGTTTGAACCAATCAAAAGCGGTGTTCATGCATTTCTTCCAATGGAGTGGATGGTTGGTCGAGCAACCCACAGCGTCAATGCACCGTTGCAAAGTAAGAAGAGGCTGCATCCTCATGTGCAAGACATTTACCCAATTAACAGCCCGTCACTTGGTCGTGGAAGTAACACCCCTGCTGATCCAAAGCTCAAAGAGAAAAGGTGTGTTTTCCTTTCTTGATTATTTCAAAGGACAAACCTTGTGTTTATCAAATTAAAGGGTTTGTGCAAGTTTAAAAGCTTGCATTTGCAGAGAGCAGAAAGTCGGAAAACATACTATTCAAATTGCAGTTGCACACAAAGTCAACAGGGGATAGCGTAGCAATAAGATTTTCATCTTGTTAAGAAACAATGCTTGCTCTGAGTGAGTTCTTTGTTATGTTTATAGAGCAGTCTATTTACCATTGCACTAAGTCCGGGGTTGATAAAATGATTGTCAAAAAGCAACCCTACCAACCGCTGAACACCAATCGTGAGTTCTTTCCAAGTTGTCACGTCTTCAGCTTTCATTTATCTCTTACTCCAATTTTCATCAGTTAGGCCAAATGTTGTCGCTTATTTTGTATTTTGTGCGAGTGCGCGATAATGAGGCAAGCGATGTGAGTGGCAATTCAAAGCATTTGGCAGCCTCGTTCTGGTCAACGTGAAGTGACGTCATAGAAAATTACGTCATTTCGCGCTTTTCTCAGATTGAAATATGTAGTCTCGCAGATAAAAAGAGAGAAAAATAAAAAAAGTACCGCTCACCATTCACAGCAGGATAACTGTTAAGTAATCAACAATTATACCAACCCTGGACTTGTCATTTAATGTCAGAAAACATACTTGGTAACTGCCATAGCGAAATGCCCACTTTCTTCCACCCACATCTTTTGGGTCTTTTTGCACGACCTTAACAACCGAAACGACCTTAGTGTGAATCGCCAGAGTCTGCAAAACTCAACACACGTCACATATGCTGACAAGTCTTCATTATATTTCATTTCTCTACATTATTTCCACTTTGAATAGCCTATGACTCAATGATATTAGAAGGTAACTCACGGTCATATGCAAACAGCGTTTTGATTTATCTTGTTTTGTTTATAGTCTTTCTTTTCTGCATCAGGTTTCGATCAGGAGACCAAATGGTGTCATTCAAGATTCTAGTCAGTTCAGAAACTTCAATTGGCTACCTTGATTTAGCCGTCGAATGCACTTCTGCGATATGTGAAGATTCCAACGTCCTTGCATCTCTGTACATGATTGAGGAAAATCTAAACGAGATTGAAGATGATGCAGATGAGGCCAAACGAAAAGAGCTACTCTGCGGACCAATTGCATTGTCGGACTTTGTGTCTAGTGATTCATGCAAGGCTGCGGTGATTCTTACGACACCGAAGCTACTCAATGTCAAGAGCAGTTACCTAGCGCTGGATCTAGAATACAAATCAAATTCTTCAGCGAACGACGAAACGGAATCAGCCTGTGCAGTAAATGAAGTGGACGCTGATAAGAAAAACCACAAAGTTGCGATTGCTGATTTTATTTCAAATGTTCAGATTATTGTTTATCAATCATTACCAGCGATTCAGGGAATAAATTTGCCAGTTTCTTGTCGCAAGTATTTGATTGAAAACACCAATGTACAAGAAAGATTGATCAAACATTTGATAGGAAGTGTACATTGCGGGAATTTTCTCAGTGAAGATTCAGAGGCTCGGAAATGTTTAGAGTTGGTGATTTGGATCTGGAATATTTTGAATTTTGCCGATGATTCTGTTAGGTGAGCATCTTGATTTTTTGAGGTTATCATGAAGAAATTAGCCATTATTTGACATGCTAAAAATCTATCTTTTGATTATTGGATGATTTAGTGGGTCTAAAAAATATAGTGATGATGATGATGATGATGATGATGATGATGATGATGGTGATGATGATGATGATGATGATGATGATGATGATGATGATGATGATGATGATGAATTTTCTTTTTTGTCCTTCCATCAGACTACAGCTTGCTGAAGTTATTGAAGGCAACTTAGCAAATATTGTCCGAGCGTGTTTTATGAAAGGCGACCGAACTTTGGCTCATCGCATATTTCAATTGATCGTCAGTGTTAGCAGGTATGTAATATCAAATCAAAGATACAGTACCGCATTTGACAGACCGCATTTGAGAAATCACCTTAAGGAGAAACTGTTAGCCTCTTGAAAAATAATTACCCCCCTACCCATAAGAAACTTTGAGGCTCAGACCGACAGATTAAAAAGTTATTTTGGGAGTCTATTTTCATGCCAGAAGGTATTGTTTTGGGTTGAAGCTTTGTACCGGAGCCTGAGCATCCCTATCCTAAATATAATCGAGTTACCCCTGGGCTCTACTGGAGGGCTTTAAAGGAAGAGGTATTTCAGAGAGGGTTGCTTTTTCATGAAGTTGAGTGGCAAGGATATGAATAATAGCATTTAAGTTCTGCGAAGATTAGTAACCCCATATCTGAAGAATCAGCAGAAAATTTTACGAATCAAGTACGCCAATTACGGACAGTATGCATCCCAAACTATATCTAGTTTAACATGCAAACTTGTTTAGCTAAAATGGTTTGAAATATTTGGTAACCTCTGGAATTTGGTGCAAGTGGAATGGGAGCTTGATAGAAGGGGGGGGGGGCTTATTCACATGTTAGCGTAGAAAGGGTCTTATTAGAAATAGTCGTCCACTAGTTTCGCTCAGGTATGCAGTCATTGTAGACTTGCCCCAAGTCTATTCCGTCAGTACGTCGCACTGTCCCCTTTTCGGCTGTTCCTGGATCCGCCTTGCCAACATTCCGCCAAAATGGTGGAATGGCGGAGCCATGAACCACCGTAAATGGAACGGTTTCACGGACAGAAGGAACAGACTTGGAGCAAGTCTACAATCACTGTCCTAAAACGTCAGCATGAAAAAAAATTTATCAAAATCAGTCGAAATCTTCCTTGATCTAGAAGCACTCTAATGAAAAATTTGAATTTCGTAATCCGTTAGAAATGACTAAAAATCCTTAATTGAATTTGTTGGCTGTTTTTAATTCACCTTTTTAGAACTAATCGATGCTGTGACTCCCATTTTTTAGATTTTCAAAGGCGAAAGGAAATTCTACGTTCCTCCAATCTTTGCTGGCAGCTTTGAGTCAAGTGATGGACGATGTGGCGTCCTTTGCTTCCGTTGGTGCCCTGCGGTGGTTTTTCCGTCTCTGTAATGCTGCGGTCACGGAGGCGTTACCCAACGATGTCGAAAGCTTACTTTATTCCATGCTCTCTTCATTGGCAGAAATTACGAAATTTTATAAAGACTGTACATCACACGAACAAATGTTCCTGCAAACAAAGTAAGTTTCTCCTTTCAGACACAGTTGGGGGGGGGGGGCGGCATTCGCATCGTGAAGTTAGCTGTACTTATCTTTTGAAACTATTGTAAGTGGCTGTCGTAGTTAGAACTCGATGACACCGACAGAGCAGAAAACTGCGTGAGAATGCCAGATGACTCGGAGCTTTGAGCACCTCTAGCTCCCTGCAACAGATCTCGAAATCAGGCAACACTTAATACTTTGTTCCCTGGGCCTTAAATCTTGACTTATCATTTCAAAAAGTTTCTGTATTCAAAAAATTTCTTCTCAGATTGCTCAATGATGTCATTTATGCAGATTCTGCTCGGTCGATGACATCATGTCCTTTCCAGCTATGGCAGCCATAGAACATTTACATGGTTGTAATTTAGTTGTTTATTTGTGATAAAAACATCTCATCTTGATATGTAAGAGGCTTTGAGAGTTTAGATTTGATAGCTTGTCGCTAAAAGTCTGATAGGCTTTGTTGACTAGTGGCGGCATTTCTATATGGAGCCCTCACACTTGACTTTTGGGAGAGCTCTACCTTGAAAAAATTCCCTGCATACAAATTTACTCATAAAGTTCTTATTCATTAGTTTATTGTTTGTTATTATTTACTGCATTTTAATTTTTGTTTTGATTAGTATCTTGTGATTCTTTTTAAGTTATTTCTAGGTAGTGGAACTTAAAAATGGAATGAACTTAACTGTTGAAAGCTTGGCAACGTGAATTTTGTTATTTTCAGTTTTGATGTCGTTGGTTCACCATTAGAACCAATCATAGCTGAGCCAATCAAAATCAATATTCCTTTGGGAGAAAGTGTCAAATTGAAGACTGATACCCATGAACGTGGCAATGGACATTCAACTGATCGTAAAGTATTGTCAGTGGCAGGATCTGATTTGCCAGGTTTGTCTCTTCATCATTGATTCGTTGATATGTTGATTCATTTATTTTTATCTATTGATTCATTGATTATTGATTGATGGCCTTGTCTTAAAGGTCGATCTGTTCGAAAGAACTGACTCGAAATTTCTTTATTCCAGAGATTCTTCATGAATTTATATTTGCGAATCGCGAATCTAGTGATCACAATTTTCCCAACTACTTACTCGCAGGCACGAAATTTCTTTAGTGAAGCCTGTTTGCAGCGACCATTTCTGCACAGCCAAATGCATTTCGCCGAACTGAACTGAACTGAATTAATTTACCCTGCTTGCCATTGAAAATGAATGTACATTATCCTAGATGTTGAGTTTTCTTTCCACAGGCATTCTAGAAGTTCATCAACTCGGCTTCGTCTGTATGATGACAAGCGAAGGATCAAAATGTGAAAAGATATCAACTGTAAATGATTCGCAAGGAAAATCTTTGAAGGTCAACTTAGAACCCCAAAATACTCAGTCTCAAATGGAGTTTCAAGATGGTCATTGGACAGTCCTTCCAGCTAATATGACAAATCTGCCGATTCCAATGCATACAAATGAAGATTTGCCATTCCTGGTAAGGCATTTACACCATATTTGAATCCTGGGGAGACTTGTTTCAGTTCAAAACACCTTTTCAACTAAGCGGCCTCGTTTTGGAATTTTTCTTAATTTCTTTAGCTTGCGTCATATAACATTTCTGACCCCAGACTCACATTAAGCAGCCAAATTTTAGTCTATTTGCAAATTTTCATGATCTTAGTGTTAGCGATTGTAATTTTATAAGGATAACAAATTTGAAAATTTATAAGGGATTTGACCGTGAATAATGACCAAGGGTGAAAAGTTACTCCCCGAACGATTTTCACGGTCAAACCCCATATACATTCACAGATTTATTGTCGCTATCAAATTGAAATCGCAGACTCTTGGAACTTGAAAATTTGGCGTTAGATTAAACTTGGGGTGCTGAATCGAAATCTGTAGTCAGAAATTTCGTGTCAAGAAATTTTCAAAAATTTCCAAAACGAGGCCGTTGGTTGAGAAGGTGTATTCAATTCAACATTCTTCTTTGTAAATTGTATAAAAAGTTTATTTTTAAGTATAAGTTTTTTGTAATTAGACTTTTCTTATTGGACTATGTATAGGTTGCCTTAATTAGCTAACGCTATTGTTGCTGCCAACTTTAAATAATTTATCTATTATTGTTATATTTTTAGAATACATACAGGATTTGGTTATGAAGAAAAACTGAAACGATTAAAAGGTTCATTTAAAGTATATTATTTAAGAATCGTGATCGAATAAAAGAAAAGAATTGTTTCTTTGTGATTCAGGATCTATTCAGTTTCAAGGTCTCCTAATTTTGAATTCCTTAATTTTTTCTTTAGTGCCCCAAATCTTTATATGATGATCTAAACAGTGTTGAAGCGGAGACATCCAATGCAGATTTTGATGCAATCGATGACAGCATGTACCAATTTCTAGAAGCAGGAAACTTTGTTGATATCTGGACACCTGGAATGGGCCAAAGGAGACCCACAGTTGTGAAGAAAAAGGGAAGAGTGATTGTCAAACAAGATAAAGCTCCTGATATTGAAAATGAGTTTATTGTAAGTTATTCGTCAAATTTGATCACAGTTTACCATCAGGTTTAGCAAAGGTGATTCGTTTTGAACAAAGGATAGAATTCTGTTCGAGACAAATTTATTAGACAGCCGCAAGAAATGATTTTACACCTTCAATGGTGCTTACCATAATGGTTGTCATGTGTATTTTCGTTTGATTGAGTGCGCTCAGAGTTGTCAAATCTGTCTCTTTGTAATGCAAAGGCAAATCTCTTTCTTTCTTTGGAAATATTTTGCTGTACAAAATTTGCCGTGCTATATCAGGTTTTAAAATCGGCAGAACGTGGCATAACTTCTCTTTTACCTGGTTTGAATCTTTATTATTGCTATTTTATGCGCGCCTTTCTATTTTAGTGCTACTGACATGTCTTTTATTTCTTTTCAGATCCCCGAGTCAATGATTTTAGTTGTTGAACGAATGCATGCAGCCGCCCAGCATTTTGCCGTGATCGATTTCCAACGTCCAATTAACCTCACCGACGTCATCATACCCCCTTGTGCATCACTGGCCAGCATTTCTATCTACGCTTGGAAGGAGAGCCAAACTGAAAAGGAGGCTACACATGTTATGACATCACATGAAATCAGCCAAAAAGCGTTGATCCTTACTGATATTATTCCTACTATCAGATGCAAGTACTTGAAGGTGAATATCGACGAATGTGATGTACTTACATACAAGTACAATTAACATCCGTTCTCTCGGCTGTCTGTTTTCTCGAACTTCCAAAATTATAGCCCTTTTTAGCATCAAACATGAAATCATGAACATAGCTGTTTTGGTATCTTATTATTCAATTGAAGAAATAATCCCTTGAATGAATTGAATACGTTTTGAATAAGTTGGTAATCAAAACCTGTACGTAAAATCTCCTCTCTCTTAGATATTTTCTTTTTCGTTTATTTGTAAAATCCTTCTTGTATTAGCTAAGTAGCATCTCGTGTTGTATAATTACTAGTATTTTCGTTCTTATGTGTTCTATGTTAAATGCCAGGGGGCTAGATATTTAATGCTTTTTTTAATTTCTCACTTCTGAATTGAAGAAAGATCAACTTTTATCCCTCTGAATTTTCTTCTTGGAGAACTAACCCATTGTTATAATGCTTTATTTTGATGAATACCATAAATGGTAATCTTTTGATGCAGCCTTAGTTAGCTTTGTACTCGCTTTGTTTCCCGAATCGACAAATTGACATGTTGTCACAAAATGACCCTTGAATATATAGACCTCATTATAAACAAATTTTAATTGGTAATTTTTTATGGTATTTCATAGATAATCGCAAATGGCAGCCGAAAGCTGAACTCAACTAAGGTATCGATTGCATTGGGAAACTTTTACGGAAGGCCGTCTGATGGCACGTATATGCCAGTCCAACTGCAACTCAGGCTGCAGCAGCAATATGACAGAATGTTTTGCCGTTATGCGCTTGCTTGTGATCGACTCATGAATGCCATTGACGACAGCATGAAGAAGAGGCCAGATGGGAGCATATCACAATCAGAGGACTCCAGAAACAAAGTGATCAAGGCTTATGCAGATTGCTCAGGAATACAACTTAGCCTGAATCATGTCTTTCATTCGATGAAATTTTATGAAGTTCAGTCCACATCTGATGTTAAGAATACCCCGAGGAAAGAGATTCAGTCTTTACCCCTTGATCATATGCGTGTTCTTATCGAAAGCTTTGCTGAAACACTTCTGTTAACTCTGCAGAATGTGGCTAAACAAAGTGATAAACCAGAGGTCTTTGGCGTGGACAGTTCGGATATGTCTCTAGATCATTTTCTTGGATTATTCAAAAGCCTTTGTGTTTTCGGTCCTGAAAAGATAAGAGAGCATAGTTGCATGTTGTTGCAGTGTATTTGTGCAGTACAACCCTGGTGGAACGAATTTCTTATCCAAGCTTTCAAGTATTGTTTTGAAGACAAATCGACACATGGTGTCCCCAAGAACAGGTTTGTTAGATATGAATATGGATTTAAAGACCTCGTTTTTTAGAGAATTAGATCTTAATTTCCTTTTTCCAAGCTTCGAGCGACCCACTCGAAGAGTTTTTTTATTAATGTAATTATTTCGTTTTGAATAAAGCTTGATATGTGCTGTGCTGTGATACTTTCGCTAAGCCCACATTGATTTTGCCTGTCTAACCTCACTGATGTCTAACTTGGATAGTTATTGACAGGGGAAAAGTGTTTTCTCTGACACAGTTTTATAAAGTCTGATTTTGGAATTCTAGATCTGCGCCTGACCTTGAGCCACTTCAATTTGCAACTTGCAACTTAAATGCAATGTTAAAGACCGAGTAGTTCAGTTAGGGGTCATTGAAAAGTTTTGTGTAAGGTCGGTACGGTTCCTTGATTTTTAATTGTGAATGATTAAAATGGTAATTGTTTTGACTTTGTTTCAGACTGTTCGGCCTATTCATGCGACTGTTAAAAACATCAACAGATCTAAATGTCGTTCTTCAGAGTTTCACGAAGTTGCTCAAAGATGCATTGTCTCCTCTGTGTGATCGTCTCTCTCAACCTTGGAAGCTTGACCTTGAAATGATTGATTGGATCTTGCTTGTCTTTAATGAGCTTTTACAGCACTTTGGTAAGAATTTACTGCACGAGAATAGATCTTTCAGGTATTCTACGAAAGAGCTGGGTCGTGCGATATTTTTATACATTTTATAGGAGAGGTTTCGCTTGAGTGGAGTTAGATCTTCTATCACTTGTTGTCATAGACCTTTCTACTTTTTAAAGAGAGGTTTGGATCGAGTGTCCAAATCTGGTAAATTTGTGAAGGAAAACAAAAGCATGACCCCGTTCTCGGTATAAACACTGCTAGCTGTTGAAAGAAGTTTTTTCGGATTTCAGAACACACGTCAGAGATCAACGATGACTGTACTCAAAGCAAGCTAGGAATAATTTAGTTCATAAACGAGAAGTTTTATCTGCCTTCTGGCCTTGTTTCTTGCTGTTTTAATTCAGATAGCTGATTTGTTCTGTAACAGTTGCAAGCTGACAGTACGAACATGCAAAGGTCTCCTTTTGCGATTCCAAATCTAAGTTTGCATTTTTAACCGTTGATTTTCAGTCGAAAGGAAAGTCAGCTAAAAATGAATGAAAATAAGAAACAAATCAAAAGGCCTTGCAACACTTAACTCTGTGTATACTAAACCATTGCTAACGTGTTTTGTGCAAATTTGTAGATAACAAACTCTCTGAAAATGTTCTGAATCCGAAACCACTTCTTGCCACAGCTAGCAGTGTTTATATCAAGAATGGAGGTCATGCTTTTATTTTCCTTAACTAATTTACCAGGTAGGTCCAAACCTCTTTTTAAGAAGTAAAAAAGGTCTATTCGCAATTTCTTCAAATGTATCAAAAACGCATTTGGTTCAGCATAGGTTTCAAATCTTTAAATAGCTGGGTGTAAAACTGTATGATATATTTCTTTGAACTGAACGGCTTCAAAGAAACTTGAATTATTTTACAGTAAATCTGCTGTTGGACTTTTCTAAAATTTTCAATATTTTCAGAATTACTGTGTTGTTCTTCTTTTGTATGAATTCAAGAAAATTTTCGAAAAAACCTTGAAACTGTTGTAACTTCTAAACCTGCTGACGAAAGATCGAATAATTTTCAAGAAAACCATAATTTATGGATACCTACAATATGGTATCAAGCAAAACTCTTTCGCTCTTCTGGTTTGTGATTTAGAAATTTGATGACGTCACATCATAAAATGAGCTGAAATTTGAAATAGGCTGTAATTTCCACAAATAATCAAGATTTCTGAAAAGTCCAACGGTAGAATCCTAGAAATATGGCTAAAGTTTCTTTCAAGTCATCCAGTTTAAAGAAATAGGTCAGTGAATTTTACACCCGCCTTTTTTCGTAGATTTAAATATTTGGAACCTATGCTATTTGGTTCAGTTTCTTTTTTAGAGTAGCTAATAGGTCTCTTCTTTCAGGTTCTCGTAGTAGCTTCATCAACACTCTAAATGCACATTGTTTTTATTCCTGATAGGTCAAGTACACGAAATTCCTTTTTCACTCACTCCATAAAGATTTATAATTTGACATAGATTCACAACGTGGTTTTTTCCTTTTTTTAACCAGTTCGACATGAGCAAGAAGTTAATGGCCAAACACCTGAAATGGATAAATCTCGAATCATTTTCTGCACATTTCGAATTAATCATAAGTCATTATTTATTAACTTATGAAATTAGGAATTAAGAATCTATTTATATTCAACGTGGTATCATCTGGTATCATCAGGATAGAAGAATGGACAGTTGCAAATCGTCCACTTCAATACACGTTTTTTTTATATAAGAAACTTGGATCAGGCCATAGGACTAAAAGTTTCTTAATTTCACATGAAATTTCGTCCATTTTAGTACTACAAGTTTCTTAATTAGTTTCTTATTGTTTGAATGCAGAATTATCAATGTGGTCGCTATCATTGCGGTAGATATGTTTTTTGACATTTAAAACATCATAAAGGGATAAACAGTGTTCTGTTATGTTGAAAACAGAAATGGTTCGATAATTGCTCAAGAATAAAGGTTCAACGATCTGTTTGCTATAATATCCATGCTTTTAACATTGAAAAGTTTCTTAGTACTTCTCAGACATAGTACTAGAGTTTCTTAAAATTTTGACTTTCTTAGTACTTAGTTTCTTATAAACCAATTTCTTATATAAAAAAACGTGTAGTCAAAAGAAACGGAAACCGAGTAGTCAGCATATGGGGAAAATTAGGACAGTTTTCATCATTGTGTCTTATTAGAGCGAGTGCAAATTTTGAAAACAAAAGTTCATGTTTTGGAAAGGACAAAGCGATTCACCTTTCTGAAGAATAGATTTCACAACTCTGAGTGCACGCAATCAAATCAAAGTAAACAGAGAAGGTGAAGCATGTTTTGTTGGCTGTATAAAAGATGTGAGATCTATTCTTGAGGCTGTCAAATTGCTTTGTCTTAGACTGCATTCACAATACCAGCATATCTTGAAAAGGGTAAAAATGTCACGTTAGCAAAATTTTTGCCAGTGTTTACACGAAGACGTTTTTCAAAATGTGCCGGTAAGAGTTCCATTTTAAAACTTTGTTGTCTTCAAAATCCGCTGACAAAAATGTGTCATTTTCGTGTGAACAGGAGGCCTATCTGTCAAATTTTTCTCCGTTTTCAAATTGTGCCGGTATAATGTGAACGCAGTCTTTAACAGGAATATATCCTTTGTTTTTCTTTCAAAATTCGTCGTCGATTTGTGTCAATGATGTGCCATTTTATTTTGTTAATATCTGTAAATTTCAGATCAAGGTGATTGGACATTCCTGGCACCCTGGAACGCGATCGCTCGAGAATCAAGTAGTCTTGAATCGAGGACACAAGAACACATCCGTTCATATTTACAAGAACAGAGAAAGAAATTATCGACTTTCCACAAGAAATTGAAAGTTTTAGCAAGTACTGCTAAGAAGAAATATTCGACCATGGTGCTCAAGATTCCCGAAGAGACGAGTTCTAGCAAGGTAGACCTTCTTGTCTTTACCATTGTGGAATTAGCGGCAGGTGTCTCTTAGGCCCTGTTTACACGATACCGTTTTTGTTTCATATCAGATTGGTTTCATATCAGATTGGCCTTCTGTCTACGCGAGAACGCCCCAGTCCGGTACGCGTCATACCATTTTTGCGTTTTCAAATGAAAACACTGTGAAGTGGCATGAAACCAAACCGATATCGTGCAAGCAGTCGAATCCGGTGTCAGCACAATACGGAGCCTCATTATCAATTCTACGAGCCTCGCTTTCATTTAGGGCGCTGTGCAGAATGCGTGGTAGATGCTAAAATCATACGGTGGAGCCACTGCAGTGCAAGGCAAAACGCTGTCGTGTGAACAGAGCTCCAATCCGATATGAAATGAAAACGATATCGTGTGGTACCTTTGACAAAAGCTTCAACTAATAGCTGAAGGAGTTGTCGATGATTTTCCTTGATGCCTGTTCACACAATGAAAATATTGAAGAAATCTTTCATCAAACTTATTACGAGATCAAAACTCTGTGTTTACTTTTTAAAAGCACTATCGAAAGGTATTGCTCATTTATCTGTGAATAAAGCAGCATTTATCTGATCGTGGGTGTCAAGAAGTATTTTGCGTTCCTTTACTACGAGCAGTCAGGGTCGCCAATAGGACGAGCAGAGGGGGCATTTTACCCTCTGCCTTTCTTCTGCTCTCTTCGCTCGCAAGGAGCCTCATTTCGCGGTTTTGCCCCCGGACCTCCAAATTCTCTCGGCGGGCCTGGGAACAGTATTTGAGATTATCTTTGGAAACCTCAAGAACAGAGGTAAATCGTTGACAAGATTTCATCGGGCTACATGTGTCTCTAGTATAGTTCGTTCAGGTTCTAGTAGAAACTTTTTCAACTCTTTTTATGCACATTCCTGTTATTTATGACAGACCAAACTCTCGGAACTTTTTCCTACGCAAAGATTTATGATTTTGCATGGGTTCATGATATGGAATTTTCGTTTGTACATGCATTATGTGTTGAAATAGTTGTTTTCTGTCTTGATTTAAACCTCAGAGCTTACAAATGTTTTGCAGCAGTTCTGAAGGATTAACCAGGATCGTGCATGGATATTTTACCAACCGAAGACTTTGTGGTGAAAACGAATTTCTTATTCCCTAGGAACTGAAAGATTTACTCATGCTAAGAAGACATCCATTGTTCAACAAAAAGAAGGGTGATAAAGATGCCAAGGGAGGTGAAGCTCTTGATTTTCTCGCGGGCAACGACAATTACGACAAATTCAAAAATTGTTTCATCGAGAAACAGCATGTCCTGCCAACTGTGAATTTATTGATGAAATTGATGCTCATTTCAAGATATGATGGTGATTTTGAACGACTTATTTTAACATGTAAAGTAAGTGGAGGCTTGATTGATCACCTGTTTTTGCTATGAAATGGAAATTTTCTGTTTCATGACGAGCTATCATACTTCTGCTTGCTAGTTTATTTGCAGATTTTTCGTCTATGTGTGTGAAGTTGTGACTCACAATAACGAATCGTGGGTGAAAAATGTGGGTCAGGCGAAATAGAGTGTTGTCGTCCACTTTGGCCGATTAGCAAGAGAAATCGAATCTCAGGGGACTGAGAACTAGTAATATGATTGCAATTGCGCCGAAAATCTTCGCTGACATCAGTTTTATCGTATTTTGACTTCCACATAAAGCACTAAAGTAGACAAATACTTTTTAAATGTGTAAACGCAAAATTACTCATAACGACGCAGCAACAATCTTGCAGCAACCGATTAGCAAGAGAAATCGAATCTCAGGGGACTGAGAACTAGTAATATGATTGCAATTGCGCCGAAAATCTTCGCTGACATCAGTTTTATCGTATTTTGACTTCCACATAAAGCACTAAAGTAGACAAATACTTTTTAAATGTGTAAACGCAAAATTACTCATAACGACGCAGCAACAATCTTGGTTGCTATTATTCATAGACATTTTCACCTTATATCTAGTTTGAGACAGAGTGTAGTGTTATTTGCTTCTTTTTCATGTCTTGTATTTATTTCCTTTCGTAATTCATATGTAAGTCGTCTTAGTTTTTTGTGATGCCACGGAATGGTCATAGTATTTTGTACCTAGTGGCATCGTCCTTGTAGTGTCGTTAAGTATTCTGTAAATCCTGTAACTAGTAAATTGGTATTGTAAATTTTTATTGGAACGTAAAAAGAAATACGTTTTCCTTATGTAGATTGCCTCGTTATTAACTGAAGTGAGTGACATTCAGATACACTTGAGAGAAATTTGCCACACTGAAGATCTTTCTGATTTGCTGCTTCTTTCTGTGAGAGTCAGTTCACCGAATGCCGCCTGGATCAACCATGCAGTCTTGTGTTTCCTTACACAAATCTTATTCAAGAAAGAAGACAGCTCACGAAGCCCCTCGACGGCCATCATTGAAGAAACCGGTATTGAAATACCGGTGAATTTGGATTTGAATTCGGAAAACAGTGTTTCTAATGAGCAGTCGGAAGGGTCCAGTGGTGACTCATCCGGGACAATGTCGGGGCAAGAGGGAGAACCGGTGGAAGAAAAACTGACTGATATAGCCTCATCGATAGCCACAAATCTTATGAAGGTTGGTAGTATGACAGATAAATTGATGTAGAGTAAGGTCGCTGGATTTACTAATAGATGAAATAGTTAGCAGTTTTATATTCAGTAATTGTTGAGATAAATAGGATTCCTTAACGAATTCATTAATGGGTGTTTGATCTACGGAAAGTTATCAACGAGGCTTCAACTCAGCGTTTGAGACTTTGTAAGACCAATCGGATAGGTAATTAGTTGCTGATTTATGGCGCAAGATTGGCAAGGCAAAACTAGTGGTTGCTTCAAAACAGCAATTTTATTGTTCTCAAAAAATGATAGCATCACATTAATTTTAAAAGAAAGGGTTTCAATTTTGTGTTTGCATTTTATTTTTCCACATGAAGTAGCTCTGTGTTATTGTGGTATCAGTAAACGATACAATTAACCCTTTCAGCTGTGACAATATTCCAACTCAGCCATAGAGCCTTTTCACCTGGAGGGTACTTCCATTATGACCTGACAGAGGGATCTAGTCAGGGCTAAAAAGGGCCAAAGAAAATTTGAAAATATCATCAAATGCTAATATGTTTTTACAAAAACCCTCAAATGGTAGTGCATGAACCTGAAAACTAGGTCATTTGGTAGCATTTAGTTATGAAAATTTTCTACGGTCTTTCATAATTTTTTATTGCTAACCTAATGAACCAAAGCAAGAAAACTGCAAAATTCATTTATAATTATTGCTGTAATGACTAAATTGGCATGCGAAGGAGCGTACCGGGTTGAAACCTAATGAATAGCCAGGAATCTGAGAATATCCCCAATTGGTAGCATGTGGTGTGGTTGACAAATAGGGCCATTTGGTAGCCATTTGGTAAGACCCTCAAACTCTCAGTTGAAGCTTATCCAATGTCCTACGCAATTAAAGTATCAAGGAAAGGACAACAGTACACACAGCTCCTCCGCAGCGGCCACACGAAAGGGGCACAATTTATTGAAACCCCCGCATGACTCATTTGAGATATTTATGATTATTAGTAATATTCTTTCTTAGTATATTGTATTATGTAGATATATATTATACTACTATTAATCGAAATATTTCTTGTCTATTTTTAATGATAGGTCATCAAGGAGAGTGTCAGTGAAAAGAAAGGTTCACAAGGGAAAGAGATTGGTTTTGCAGCAAGTGGACGGTGTTCATCAGTATGCAGCACATTTCAGTTGATGGATGGCTTTGATAAAGGATTTCAGATGAAAGGAAATCGAGCCTATTATGAGAACTGCTATCATATTAATGAAATATTGATGCGAGGGATCTGTAGACCCAATATTGCACCAAAAGAACAGCCTTATGTTAGAATCGCACATGATGAACCGGAAGATCAAGCTGACTTTGAATTATTATCAAATGCATTTGCAAGAATCATGCCACAATGCTCCAATTCTAATATTCTGAATCTTGTATTGTGCCATTGGTTAGCCGTCAACTCTGCTCCTCATGATACAATCAAGCATAAAGTGATGCAATTACATCCAGACATGGCCAAGGAGATCATAATTTCAAGAGAGTTTAGTGAAAGAAATAGATACTTCAATTTTCTGTATGAGATGACGATGTTTAGTGCCATCAGCATTCCAGATGACACAAATGATATTCCATCATTTCTCCAAAGCTCAGCCATATCACATTCATCATTAGCGGATGTGCCACGCAGTTTGTCGTTGTTGAAAGTTTTTGTTAATTCCGCTGAAACGGAGACAATTTCTCTTGAGCCCACACCGAGCACATCGAAGGATACTCAGCCTGAGAAGCCAATTCTTATTGTCAGTAAGAATGCCAGGCGTGTTATCAAAAGATTGATGTTGGATATTTTAAACAATGCAAGGTGAGCTTGACAATTTGTTTTCAATTCTTACCGATAATAGACAAATTCAGATAACATCGTTTACACCAACGCCAGATCACGTGATTTTCCTCTCGAGGAGACTTTCTCTTCAAATGAGTTAAGAAATTCGTACCACGAGCAACGTTATGCTTGTAACGATATCAACAGAGTTAAAGATGATTTCCATAGAGTATGGCAACTGGACCCGAAGTGGGCATCAACCTTCTTAGCTGATTTTATCCATTAAGCTTGATAGGGAAGAGTTCCTGACCTCTTATCATCAAACTGTAATCGTGTATTATTAATACTAGAATGGTCTTGGCTTTTGCCTTTAACTATATATTCTTTCTTTCTTTCTTGTTTTCTCAAAGTTGAATCATTTGCAAGGCTTAAAATATTGGTAGTTGACAATAGAATCTGCATGAAAGTGTAGAATTTACAGCAGATATTCAAGAAAATGAATGAAAAGTGATCAGATGTAATGATGAACTTTGATTTTGATACGTCCACTTTTCAGTCGATTGTTAAACTATTTTGCCAGGCAGAATTCTATTGTTGGATGTAAATTCTGGATTCCACAAACACATACATCGCACAAAGTAGCATGTGCAAGGAAATGGCACTTTGGAATGCTACTTTATGTGTAGAAGGGATATCCTGCGAAGTCACCTGCCCACCCCTACCCACAGAGTGCAGCTACTCTCCGGCATGCTATCCAGTTGCTTTGCAAAATTGAACTTTTAACCAACTATTTATCTTTCAGAGACGATGAAAATGCAATACGCGAAATGTTGAACACCACGGCTAACGTCCCCATTTTTGACACCCTTGAAGAAGACGAAATCGAGATTACTTTTGAGATTCTGATCTTGCTGGCAAGTACAATACATGAATTTGTTATCAAGAACAAAGACCTGATTCTGTTGTCCAACATCGAATCAAACAACACGAAGCGCAAACGAATCTATTATGTTGACAAAGGAAGACAATGGCAAGTTGGAAAGTCCTGCAAAGAAGAAAAAAGCGATCAGTTCTCACAATGCGTTGCGCTCATAGAGAAGATGATTTATGCTGCGTTGTCGAATAGGTACGGGTAACCAAGAATTTATCTTTAAGCCTAAGATAAAAGCAATTTATCGTTGATAAGATATTTGTTGTTTATGTTGTATGAAGCAAAGTTTAAAAGGCAACCGTTATAGTGTCCATTTGTATCTTTCTCAATTAAGTTAACCCATTCACCCCCGGAAGGGCCATATGGCCCAACACTATTCATTGAGAACTGCAAATTTTTCAGGGGGTAAAGCATTTGGAATTGTGACTGATTTGAAAGGTTATGCACATTGCTTTTATCTACTGCTTACTGAATCACTGATTATGATACCCCCTGGAAAACGATAATTTACATTAGGTTTTCCCGTTAAGCTTTATTTTAGCCGGGCGTTAAAGGGTTAAAACGAATATTTTACTTGAACAGCAAGATTATCTGTACTACATTTAAATATGATTTGTCTAATCATCTTAAGTTCCGATCTCTACTCTACTCAATGCAACAACTAACTTCATGATGATACTGGTTCACTAAAAAACTACAAACTGACTTCAAAGTACAAAATCGAATTGTTTGCCAAGGAGGAAAATTTACTTTTGAAACCGTTTTGACAGAGAAGAATTTTGCTAGTCAATCCTTCTATATTTCTATGCTTAGTTAGGCCTTTGCCTGTAAGGACTGTCACAGAAATCGACGATTTCCTTGCAGTGGGCTATCAAAATTATGATCTTCTTTTTCATACACCTGGTGACAAAGCTTTTCAGCCGTTTATCTGTGATCTTTCATCACTGAATCGCACGTATTCTTCAGATGAAATGTAAGGTCTTAATTTATTTTTCAAGGGCGCACTGTTCCTAAACGCCGAAAGTCTTTTCCATCGTAAACGAGAGGGTGCCAGATTTTACCCAGTTTCCATGATGTGTCACTTTCTATGACTTCATCTTTGCAGTGTATCTGGAAGTCAGCTTCTTGAGAAGATCTATGGGAAAAAATCACAAATTCTTCAAAATCTCATCGATATTCTGTTATTAATCGGTGATCCATCAGTGAAGAAGGAAGCAAAGCCGGATTTTCCATTAGCCCTGCTACCAATGCAAGATTCATGCCAAGGAAACACAGAATTTCATCCAGTTGTTGAGAGTGTTTACAGAATGTTGTTGCGTCTTGGTCAAAACATGATTGATAGGCCAAGGATATTGGAACTAACACTGTATTTCTTTGAGAATAAGGACGCACGATGCTACTTCATTTCGAAAGCCTTGAAATGTGTCATGAAGAATCTTTTACAATATGACACGGATGTCACATTGTTTGTTGAAAGGGGTAAGTTTATTCAACTTTCTCGTATATTGCCACTTTGCTTGAAACATTTTCATTTTAAGATTTTCATAACATTTGTCTCAAAGGGGCCATATTGGTGTTGGCAAAAGTCACGATGAATGAAAAACTCAGGATGTGTAGAAAACTGTATGCCTGGAAAGACCAGGAAAAGTGCTTTTGATAAGAATTCTTGCGAGGTATGAAAGAATGTAAGTGACTGATCGGGAAGAATATGAAGAAGACTCTTGGAGTTATTTGTTTTTCTTTAGGGAAAGGGCTCATGACGACACCCTGGCGGGGAAGGGAGCTAACTACTACCATTATGGGATATGCCAGTTTTGGAATGAATTTTTCGGCTGGAAGATAGATTTTAGTGTTAGATTTTTGCTAAGATCGTAAATAGCAATAAATTGTTGGTGTTGTTTGAAAAATCCCTCTTTAGGCTATTAGATTTGATCAAATTTCATATCCTTGGTTAACATTTTAGATTTTTGTGACAATCTCAGGGTATGTATGTTGAGTGGTTGTAAATTTTGGAATATGGTTTTGGAAATTTATACATGTTAATCCGTGCTTTTACAAGTCAAAATGGCACACTCTTGTGCCCGTGACCTGCCTATTGAAATTACCCATCCCTCTCCCCCGAGATGAAAGGCTATTCTCTTCCTTACTTTTCTCAACGATGAAAGACAAAGGATATTTATATTTTTTAATCAATATTTATGAATACAAAGTTTATTTGCACTCTTGTAGCTGGCTCTGCCCCCTATCACAAAACTACATTTCTTCATTTCAGGTGGTCTATCATTGATTTGTGATCGAATCAACTATCATGCTGATTCACTAAAGTGGGGTTCAAATAGCAGCTCAGACCTCTCAATATCCCAAGCGCTGACATCAAAAGAACGACCAGAAATTGCCAAAGAAAAGATTGTTAATGACATTGATGGTTCAGAGCTCAAGAATCTTGCGCCTTGTGGTATGTAGAAAATGCCCTTTCCCCATTACTTTTTGCGCCCTGTTGCTTTTCATGCACAAGAATGGGCTAAAATTAAACAAAATTTTCATTGCAATCTCTTTTTGCGAATATCAAGTGAGGTGAAATTGCAAAGCTTTTTGAATAGAAATATGTATATATGTTTAGTTTTTTTCGTCTTTCTTTAAACAGCTTTTTACATCTAAAATTTTGAAACCCATGCTTCTTTATTTGCATAATGCATAAAATCTAAGCTTTCCTTGTTTCTTCTTTGAACAGGGAGAATCACAAGTCCACCAAATAGCCCACCAGCTGATATTTTACTGCAATCAAAACCAATGCATAGAAGATCACGATTTGCTGCTTGGTCATACCAATTCACTGATGACAAAGAAGAATGGATTAATTTGACAATCGAGCTTCCATTTGCTATTTTGCTGAAACAAGTCATTATTTGCCCTCATCAATCTTTCCTTGGAAGTGAGTTTTGAATAAGAATACATGGCAAGGCTCGTTTTTGTCTGTCAAAGTCATTAACTTTACATTTAAATTATTGACTAGACATTTTTTATTTCGTTTTGATCATTTGCTATTCTGTTGAAGTAAGTCGCAAATCATTGCAGTATGCCCTCATCAACCCTTCCTTGGAAGTTAGTTTCCTACAAATACTCAGATACTTTGAATTTCAGACAGAATTTCTTTTATTTGGACGAGGTAGTGGTGAAATTGGAAGTAAACAGGGTTAATAGGGGTTCTGTTTCAGATAAGCTACCTCATACTTGTATCTGCATGGGGGAGGGGATAGGAACATGATGGACAATATGAAATCGCGATTAAACCATCGGGATTGGAAAGTGTAGGAATATATTATTGATAAATACTCTGCTCAATTTTCTAGAAAGCATTGAATCTTAACATTTGTATAAAGGTATCCCTAACGTTTTACAATGCTTTTCCAGGAATCTTGCACCTGCATGCAGCTTTTGTAAAGCGCTCATCTTAGAATAGACCTTTCAGCTATTCTAAAAAAGAATCTAAATCGCACGATATTTCAGTACATTTTGTAGAATTTTCGAATTTGTACAATAGTGATAGAAGCTCTAACTCCACTCAGTCGAACCTCGGGTATTAAAATGTATAAAAATAGCGCTCGATCCAGGCTCTTTTGTAGAATAGCTAAAAGGTTTATTGATTTATAGACGAAATGATACTTGACAGGAATTTAAATGATAAATGAGATAGTAGCTAAATCCTATTTTTTTCAGACTGTCCTGCTGAAGTTTACATCGAAATCAAAGGATGTGGTGAAACTTGCATTCCTCATTCACCAAATTTACAAACATGTGGATTACAAATGATCAATATATTTTTCGCAAAGGGACTCGCCACAAAGGTAAGATGCCAGAGAAATTTCTGTTAACATGATGAGAGCAAAAGTTGTTGACTGTTAAATCGAAAAAGAAAAGGATTGCCTCGGACCGATATAGCCTCTCCGTAGCTATCATATCTAGCCAATCACATGTAACCTTTCTTTTTTCCAATCCTTATACCTATTTATATCGTCAATATAACTACAATATAACAGCCCTGAAGAAGTCCTGCCACTTTCAAACTTGCTGACTGTTGCCAGTTCCCAATAGCATCACTCTTTTGGTCACATTGGGGACGGGATAGCATCACCCCCAGTTGTGTTTTGATTGATTGTGGCGTGGATAATTTGTATTTTAAGGAAAAGCGTACGTCAACCATACAAGGAGATCCAAAGTAAAAGCTGCATAAATGCAGAATACCTGAAGCTATGATTTCGAAAAAGTAAAGCATCGATACGAATTCCAGTCCATATCAATATACCTTCAAAACAGCACAGCCAGTCCACCAAATCGAAATATTTTGGAGACGTGCCCATCTTTGTATAGAATCACTGGTGCAACAAAAGTTATGTTTACTGAAGTGCAATATAGCATGTCCTTGTAAGCTTATTTTACGTAGTGTGATCCTCTCTTAGGCGATACGAATCAACATGAAACGACCGTTGGATTCTGACGTTATAAAATTAAATATTATTGAATTATTTGGCAAAGCAGCGATCACATCAACTAATAGTCAGTCCGTTGGTGAATTTTCGAGAAGGTGTGTACATTTTTATCATTAAACATTATCAGTTTCAGCTCCAGTAAATCGAATCAAAGGATGATTGTTGTTAGTCTGTGGATTATTGCAGAGAAATCGTAATTAAACTGAAAGTTGGTATGAGGCTTGGGAATTTATGTTCATGTATAACTCCACCACAACACTGTCTGATTTAGAGAGGAAGACTGCCATATTGTCATGTGTACCATCGATTGTTACTTAGATATCTAGGGGCTTGTATGAAAGTATTTCAAAAAAACAAACATACAAACCACAGGTAGAATCTCCTGCACCTCATTAGAGCAAGGATATTCTGCAGCTGCACAGCGACAGACTGCAATGAAAAACCAGTCATAAGTTTACACTTTTCAGCAAGCATTTACCATGTGAAATTTCAGTGTTTTTCCTTTAAGGGACAAGTCTGGAGTTTGTATGATTGATAATAAGATACAAGATGATATCGTTATGAATTGTGTGTCAAAGTTTTTCTACCATCTTTCGCCTTCTCCTTGTGAATTTACGTATTCAATGTAGCTATCAGAGCGAAATGACGTCATATCGCGCGAACGAAAACGAAGCTGTCCTATTGTTTTCTCATCTCTTAATCGTTGCCGGCCTCTTTATTGTGTGCACTTAATAGAAAATGTCGACATAGAGAATAGGCCAAAATCGTCAAACGTTTTCAGAACTAACAGTTGTTGGAATGCTTAAAATGTGAAACAAAGGTAAGAATTCACGTCAGTTGATGATAAGTTTCCTTTGTAGCATTAAGCATAATTTTCCTTCAAGAAATATCCTAATTAAACCAATAACTGTTACTGTCGATACGCCAGAAAACGATTTCTGAGCAGAGTAATGTTAACGAATTAGAATTAGAAGTTTAAAAGGTCTCACATCACCTCCATTGCTTGTTCGTATCGTGCATGCAGGGAGTCGACAGAGCAGAAAATGCGTAACTTTGAACCTCTCTAGCTCCCTGCAACAGATCCCAAAATTAGCCAACATTTGATATGTTCTTCCTTAGGCCTTAAAATTTTGATTTATTGTTTCAAGAAGCTTATGTATTCAAACACTTCCTTATCTCAGATTGTTCGATGACGTCATTTGACTCAGTTTCTGCTCTGTCGCATGGAGATATATAGGTCATTATATGAAAATCGCATTTCTCTCCCTTTCCAGGTTCTTTTGGGTTGAATTGTTGGATCATATATGTATGCGAGAAAGTGGAACTGTGAATCATTTACAAGCCAAAGGAATTGACTTACGTCAAATCACTAAATCACTTTTGATTTTTCTTCGCTCATCAAGCAGGTACGTCTTGTATCATGAATCAACAGTTGCTAATACAGTAAAAACCCGCGTATAAGAACCTAGTGATTTAGAAGCTACAGGCTGAAGTTCTGAAATTAGACCCCAAATATATAAGAACCAATTCATCTTGAATATTGGAATAGGTTCTTATTCGTAGAGATCACTAAATAAGATACAAAAACTCCAGCTGCTTTGTCATCGGGCCTATATGGACAGATACTGTCATATGTGCAAATTGCAAAGAAATCTAAAGATGCTTTGAAAGCTTTTCATTGCATTCTGTAAAATTTCTGATTCATCCATCCACTGCCGTTATGAATGAGGCCTCATGAGCCCAGTTGCCTCTGAACTGACAGTAATTAATGGGCTTGAAGTTTTAATCTCTGAATAAAAGAAATACCTGAAAGCCCTGAAGGAAATAAGAACCAATTTAAGAACCTGAACAGCCTAATTTACCACTAAATACTCAATATATAAGAACCTAATCAGGCTGACTTGCAAAATTGTAGGTTCTTATACGCGGGTGTTTACTGTACCAAATATCACTGTCAATCACTCTCATTGCAACAATGGTATGTGGAATAAGAGCAGTGCAGTGAATTAACGATATTGGATGGACTATATAAGCGCTTCATTCAAATTAGAATCAAAGCCAAAGTGAAAAGTTCGAAAAAGGACCGAGAATTAGGAACAAATTTATCGGTTTCCAACTTTATGATAACAGGAATTGCAGTTTAAATCTCCTGAACGTTAAATGGATACGGAGATATTTTTACATGGGTAGAACATGCATTTATAATTGTTTCCTTCCTGGAACATGGTTATATCCGTTGTCAATGTAAATATTGGACAGTTGGATTAAAATTTCTGATCTTTCATAAAGCATTGTCGATAGCTTGCAAGAATTTCGCCGATAGCTCTTGAATGGTGGAACTGATTTTAGCAAAATAGACTTCAGCATCCAGGCAAGCTATTCCACTAGAAGGTGACCTATCATACTTAAGAATTTACGACAAAGTCAGCCTATGACTTTTGATCATAGAGTTTGCAACGCGCGTTGTTATACGCTGATACTTTCTTGACTCATCTGCTGTGTTGCTTGTCATTGTGTTCGTGTTGATTGCTTCGTCATCTGATTTTGTCATCTTTCAGCAGACAGGACATTGATTCAGACATCATATACAACTTGATGATCAAGATATTTACAAACAACTTTGAAGAGTGGAAACGACTTCTGACCAAAAGCATTTTGCCAAACAATAACAAACATGAAGCTGCGTTTGAACAACAAGTCTTACAACCGGAATTAGCTTGTAAATTGATTACTGTTCTGACTGAAGCCTTCAGTGCTAAACAGAAGTCAAGGTATGTTGTAAACTGTATTGTTTGCACCCCCAGCCCGAATATCCCGTGACAGTTAAGTGCTTTGAAAATTTTCATTTTCCAGGGGTTGTTACAAGATACAAGTTTTTTAATCATGAAACGATATCAACTCCAGAAGGCCTCTCCAGTAATTACGGCAAAGATTATTGACCTTACTTTCAGATTTTCTGATTTGTTTGATCATGAATCCAGCAGTAGCTCTCTTTATAATTGCAAATGGCATACACATTAATAACAGGAGATTTTATCTATTAATCGATGTTAATCAGAAATCTATCATTGATCGGTTGACTATCTGATTTATTCGTTGACTGAGGGACCTATTAAGTGATTGTTAACTTGTTTGTTTGTTGGGTGGGTTGCTGAAATGGCGAACTAACTTGATGATTTGACGATTGACTCACTGGCTCTTTAAGCAGATGACTGATGTGTTAGCTGTTTGAATGATGTTTTGATTGATTGATAGTTAGATAGGTTGGTTGATTGGCTACCATCTCTCTTCAGTTGTCTTTCCGTGCTCATGAACTGGGCAGCAAGAGTGGTCCAAGATGAACAGAATTTGGATCAGAAAGAGACACAGCAGAACATCGTTGTTTATATGGAATGCATTGCAAGAATGATCGAGCAGCATACTGACATTCATGAACAAGTTGATAGAGCATCTGTTGTTGGACTGACGGGGTGAGTAAGTCGCTCTTAACGACATATTTTTATGAGTTAGCCACCATTATTTGAAATATCTTTTTATTTCTTGTGTGCTTTCTAACAAGGAGCGTTCAGATCCTCAAAAAGACTCGCAATTCATATACTGTGACATAGCGCAACAGAATAGTTAGAAAAGTTTGACGTCTGTCATATTTCTAGCTGCTATCATGTACAGTGAACAAACTTTGTCTCGTATTGCTTTGGCCTTAAACTTTCAACGGATTCATACATACTTGTGTGCAATTAGGTCAGCATAGCTTGTGAACTTTTAGACTGGACCTTGTATCACTTAGAATATTAGCCAAAATAGTCTGCAAATAGAAACAGTGAAAGAGTTCGTGTAAGTGTTAAGATTCCGGTATTTTTGCTGCTGAAAATGCATGACTTTCTACTTACTTTGTCAAAATGATGACAGAAAGGGACGTGGGCAGTCAATGTACTCTAGCTTTTTAGAGTCATTGCCGTCATAGAACTAGTTTTCTTGGGAACGAAGTGCAGAAAGATCGTGCATCTTGAGCAATAGCGAGTTTACAAAACCATGACGGCAACTGCCACTACAACGCAATGTTGGTTTTGTTGCAGAACTTTAGATTCAAAAGGTTCCTTCTGTTTCGTTCAATTTGCTCCCCTTGAGAAACTCAGAAGTTTTCCTTTTCAATTCTATGACTTGGAGACCCCATTTCGGGCGTTCTGTATTGAAGATCTAGTCCTCCGAAGTAAAACTCAGTCGTTTTAAATGTTTTTCTTCAAGGAAAAATAATGGTTGTGAGGCATTTCAGAGTTAGTGAGTGAGTGAGTGAGTGAGTGAGTGAGTGAGTGAGTGAGTGAGTGAGTGAGTGAGTGAGTGAGTGAGTGAGTGAGTGAGTGAGTGAGTGAGTGAGTGAGTGAGTGAGTGAGTGAGTGAGTGAGTGAGTGAGTGAGTGAGTGAGTGTGTGAGTGAGTGAGTGAGTGAGTGAGTGAGGCCTCATTTTGGCCTTTTGGATTCATAAAAGGTAGAGTGCGGAAACAATACTTACTTTACGTAGTATCAGATGAGGTTCTGGCTGGCGTTGCCGTCCTGGTTTCGTATTGATCTAATGTTTATTATCATTTGATCTTTTTTTCAGGACCCTGATGTCTGTTGTGAGTGGGATGGCTGTGACCGACTGTCGATTCAAGGGTTACACTAAACTGTTAACCGTTCTTTCCATTCTTGATGAAAAGGCGTTACACACAGTATTAGCAGAATGCAATGCCGCAATTGAGTGCAATGAAACATGGAAGCTTGCAGAGGCCGCAAGTAATGCGTTGAGCATCGCATCAATTGTCAGTCAGAATGAACAGAACAGCAAACTAGTCATAACCGAAAGTTTACCATCAAAGATTTGCAATTTGTTACAAAGCATGGTGAATATAGTGTCAAACACGACACCAGCTGATCTGCGTGGCTATCTCGCATCCATGCATTTACTTCTGCAGTATCTGATTAATTCTGTGGAAAGTTCATTGTTTCAAGAATGGCTGGGCTCCGTCAACAACTCCTCATTCTTGAAGCCTTTGATACAGTTCTTGAGCATGGCTTATCTCGATAAATGTCTTCTTTCAAAGGATGAAAATGAGCGTGATCTAATACTAAGTGATATCCATAAACTTCAGTCGACAACTATTCGACTGATCAAAAGAATGCTACTGTTCAACCCAGCTAATCAGATTGTCTTTGTCAGTATCATTAAGAGTCTATTGTTCAAGGAAACAAGGCCAGAATTATCCTTGATAAATAACTCATTCTTAAAGCGGTTAGTTTTGCAGTTGATTTTAGAAGAAGATGAAGTTGATGTTTATGTAGAACGTCTGCAGAATGATACATCTGTAAGCCCACAGCGAAATGACCCGCCACAGTCAAGATTCAAGAACATGATAATGAAGCGACTTCGTGTCTCTGATACCTTAGGCTCCATATTCCCTATTCCGGAGAAGAATACTGCAGCTACTGAAATACAGCCAAAACAGACAGCAACTGCAAACGAATACAGTGCGATAATACAACAACCTGAAGACTGGCTTGATGATGGAGATTGGGCTGATCTATATTCATCCGCAAAATCTGCTGCTGAAAAGAGGCATCCTAAACCTCATCCTGAAACAGAGACAAAGAAAGACACAACTGATAAACTCCTTTGTATTGCGTATTATGATAAGGACGTAAGCAAAGAAGCATTGCCTCATGACCTTACGATAGGACAGTTAATGTATGCGCATGGCAATGCAGAACAGAGTAACAAGCATCGAAGATTGAGTTTATACGCTGAAGTATACAAAGAAGAGAAAGGCAAAGAAAAAAGACAAACCTCTGTTGAGTTATTAACAACGCCTTGTCAACCCTCGTTGCTACATGTTTTCGCTGCCGATGGTGGTATACAGTTACTCGCTGAGCATAGCAGGGTATCACTGAGTGGTGAATTCGGACAGACCATATCGACTAGTATCAGTTTCATCATGAAATTTGTGCCGTTAGCTGGCTTTTCAAACATGTTTCTCAACGAAACGAAGAAAGCAGAATATCTTCTCAGGCTTATGCTTGGCGTCGAAGAAAACAGTGATGGTGGTATGTTGATTTATGTTAAATTTTTCTTTCATATGTATTTAATTGGTCCTAAAAAGTGCATTTGTTTTACCATATACCGGGTATCCCTTTACAAAGTATTTCCGTGCAAAACTCACAAAAACACGATCATAAACCAAGCACTAAATGCTTCTCTTTCTCTTGCTAATAATCCGCATACATACTAGCTTGTTAAAACGTGTTTTCGTTACTTACATAGTTTAAAATGACAGGTTGAAAAACTTTACTTTGGGCTATGCTCTTTAAGCAACGTTGTAGATCTTGCATTAGTGCTACAGTTTTAAGAATTTTTTTCGTCCTTGAATGCTTGCAGTGATAGATTGCATTTCTTTCCAATACTTACGACATACAAAAGGAGATTAATATGGCATTCGCCAGTCCTCTGTGCAGTATGCGTCAAAACCAGACAGTTTAAAATGAGGCTAAATTTACCAATCTTAAAACCAATGACTAGATCAGCTACTGCTAGGAAGATAATTTGGTCTTTAATTTACTTGAAAATACAAAGAATGGGAAAGTCTGCCTTGTAATCAAACTTTTGTTGTTTTTAGAACAGGAATACTCTCTTTGAGATACCCAGTAAAAATTAGATTCGGTTGGGCGATTCTTTCAGGCAAATGATGTGGAGTGTTATTATCGTAACTTACTTCCCTGAAGGAAGGACATAGATTTTCATTTATGTGTCGAGATTGAAGCTTTAAGCAGCTTTTGACACCTAAATTAATTATCTTTTAAAAGACGTTTTAAATTCCTTTGATAGACCCAATAGCTGCATCAAATGTGGCTGCAGAGCTGCCTCTCTTGCCGTTTATTGCACTGCAAGGACTTTTCAAATCAGCACCATTGGACTCAACATTTGGGCAGACTATTCGTAAAGATGCCTTTGATAGAGACATAATCAAATTGCTATTGAATCATTTGGGTGCCCTTTGTTATCAAGAGACAACAAGCAAGGATTCGAGGCCAAAGAAGTAAGTTGCCATTTTACGTCAAATCAGTTCGAGTTTTTAATGTTTGGCACATTTCAAACGTCCGAAAATTTTAGCCTCCAAAATTTGTCTTTTCCTGAAATATTTACTACCTGAAAGTTTTTCAGCAAAGAAAATCACTGGAAAGCTTTTTGCTGTTTAAAACAGATATTCTTAACCATTTACCCAAAGCTCTCAATTATTAGACCTGTGTCATCTTTTGTGATTACAATATGCTGAAAATCAGAAAATAACCGTTGAAACATTAAATGGCAAGCGCCATTCTCATTTGCTGCACAACTTCAGGAAAATCCGTAGGCTTGTGCTTTTTTGATCATAAGGATTGTTTTCATAGTCAGGCAAATTTTTCCTGGAAACATACATATTAGGTGAAAATTATAGATTCATTTTTAAAGACCATGAGTGTCGCTCATAATTGACATATCATCATGTTTTACCCTGAACCACCAATTTAACTACTGATTGGTATCTAGGAAGGCAGAGAAATCTGACATGAAGCCATCATATTGGGCAAGAGGAACTGGCTTTGGTACAGGATCAACTGCGTCAACATGGGATGTTGAAAAAGTCATGCATGAGAAGCAGAAAGAAGAAGATCACGTGGTCTGTCTTTTTCATGTAAGTATAATCATCATTTTTGTAAGAAGTGCTGAAATTCTCCAATCCCATGGCAATAAATCCGCAGATGATAACTCTTACGTGTGAAAAATTGTTCTTTCTCTATTGCTCCGTGCAAGAAGTTTGAGGCTGATTTCCACTCAGTCAATCAAATTTTCTGAGCCGAGTGGAAATCTTTTGTTTAAGTGAGAGAGCGTGGCTTTGAATTTGAACAGAATGTTACAATTGAGAAACATTTTATCATGCAAAATCAAGGTAAATTCAGTCCGCTCTGAATATTTTACTGAGTGGAAACAAGCCTTTAAGCCTGGTTCACACTAGGTCGTTTGGTCCTGCAGAAAGACCCAGAAGACAAAGGACTCAAGTTCTGAGTCTTTTGCACGTTCTTAACGAAACAAACGACTTAGTGTGAGCCAGGCTTTACTGAGGAAAAATCAACTGAAGCCACCCTTTTCAATCAGTTCCTCTCCTGCCTTGTACATCCGTACTTTCCTTCTAGAGGAAATGTAATTTTCAGACAGTGCGGAATTGCGAATCCTTGCGAAAGACCCTCGGTGACAAGGGCTCTTTAGGGCACCGAGAGATTTGCGTCCAAATCACATCCTAACTTCAATTTTATCATCGATTCCCTGTCTTCTTTCATTAGGTACTTGCAAATTATATCGATCCTACTGGAGAAGCAGCTAAGATAGACACTGCCAAGGCACACGAATCGCAGCTGCCTGATGGTCTTACCAAGTGCTTAGAAGGGTCACCAATAAGATCAGTGTTATCGAATTACCTACGAAATGATTCAGGTACACAAATAAATTTCTATTCAAATTGGAACTCGGGAATGTTAAGTTAATTTCGTAAACCTTCTTGATGCATTTTTCCACAGTCTAGAAAATGGTCGAACCTTTCTCCGGATGCCAATTTCGTTAGTTAATCTTTCTCTGTTTATCAAATCAAATTGCTGGAGTTTTCCAGCAACTAGCGTTGCTTATAACCTTAAGGCTTATCAACCTGTTGATGTTGCGAAGGTAACCCAAAATTTTCGACGATTTTTTATAGAAATTACTGAACCCTCCTTAAATATGACAATAAGAAGAATCGCTTTTTCTCCAGTCCAAGCCTTAGAGCCATTTGTCCCACTGAAAATAGCACAGGAAAAAGTTAGTCAATAACTAGAGGTTGATCGAATGTGCACGTCGGCCAACGCATGAAATTTAGGATCCTGGACATGAGTTGGACAGCACTGTAATCTTATCTTCATCGCTTATTGCATTCGTGTGTTTTGCAATAAAATTGCATTTTCAGTTGATAATAAACCGTCATATTCATTGATATAATTTCATTCCAGTCCTTGATATGGCGCGTCATGTACCCCTCTTCGTGTCATTGATGGAGATACTCCGAGCCCTTGTAACAAGAAAATGTCTGATACCACTGCTCCTTCCGAAGACTGTTGAGACAGGTGCCTCCGCAGGCCCTTCGGGATCAATTAGCCAATTGCTTTCGAGATTGAAAGACTGCGCAGATACGTATATTAAGAGACTCAAGTACGTAAAGTTAATAACCAATTATTTTTATTTATACATTTATCCTTAGGTATTAACTATTAATTTGGAAAGAGTCAGATTCATCGCGTAGAGCATACTGCTTGTTGTCATCTTAGTTTACGGTCTGCTGCCAAGTGCTATCAAGTGAAAGGAAGCACACATGTTGTTTTGGCATGAAAGAAAACAACGATATTTTTCTTTTTATTTCCGTTGAACTCCTCAATGACTTGTCATGCTCCAGAAGCAGGCAGTCAGCAAAAAATGCTATGTTTTTATACAAAAGCTGCTTGTTGGCAATAATGACAAAAGCTATTCATTCAGGCAAACGATTCTTTTAGCCCAATTTTCTTTTCTTTCTCTTCCATTATTTTTAAATTCAAACAAAGCATTGTTGTATTCCTGAAAGATAAGGTATGATAAACTAACGAACCCAGTTTGTTTGCTCATCTTAGTAGATGCTTGGAAGAAAAAGTTCAATGAAATATACAGGAAATAGGTGTTGTCTTAGAATGTCTTTCTCCTTGAAGGATCTTGCTTCTATAAATTTGTTTTATCAATACAGAGGCAACAAACGAAGGAAGTTAGCTGAACCAAAGAGAGAGACGCATCCAGCACATGGGAGGAAATCAATGAAAAAGGATACAGCACAGGGAGATCAACCAAATGAAAGCCATACTGAAATAACGAGCGAAGCATTGACAATATTGATTGGAGATATACAAGAAACATCAAGACTTGTTGATCAGAAAATTCGCATTTATCAAGATGAATTAAGAAAAGAAAACGATGATTTGAATCCTCATTTCATCAGCCCAGGACAATCAAATGGAGATCAGCAAAGTTTAGAGGATAAATATATGCAAGAGATGAAGACTTATCAATTCGGTGAGATAGACTTCTTCTCAATCATAAATATTGTCTTCTACGAAAAGGTTGTTTCAAGAATGTTTTATGCAAAATTAAACCCTAAAGCTAGGCAACAATTACTTCATATGGTGCCATTGATAGAGGGACAAGACACAACGTCATGGAGTTCCCTCAATAAATGGCATTTACAATAGATTTAACTACGTTGCCACACTTGCAAATAAATGGATGAGAAACGAAAAACAAACAAGCAAATAAAAATCGGCGAAGAAACAAATGATGAAACAGACAAGCAAATAACAAAAACAGAACAGACAGACAGACAGACAGACAGACAGACAGACAGACAGAACAGAAATTAGATAAGGGGGTAGCTGCATTCAATCAAACCGTTCTGTTGCTTTAATAAATGACATTGTAGCCTCCCCGATTATTCTGTGAGCAATTACATTCAACATTGGAGATCAAAACAGAAGCAATGTTCAAGGAGTTGCTTTGCCTATCAATTAAAGGTGAAAATGTCCTCATCTTGCAATGCAGATGACGCGAAATGTCTAATAACTGAAAAATCACATTATATGATCTTTTCAACTATTCTGTGAAATTTTGGATTTTGGAAAAAAGGCATGGATTTTATATTTGAGATTCGAATCTTGATGTTGATTCTTCACTCGCTGATTTATCAAGATTTTGGAAAATTAAATATTCTGGTACGCAAAGCGTGTTCATCTTCAAAAAAGCTTGGAAAATTTTGAAAATCTTGATAACTTGATAAATCTCAAAACATTTGACAAATCTGGAAAACCATTCAAAAGTCTTGAAAAGTCTCGGATAGTCTTGAAAATCCTTGAAAAATGTAGATCTTGAGAGACCTTGAAAGTCTTGGAAAGTTCTATATTACAACCAAGTACAAAGCTTTTTGTTTAAACTCTTTTTTGGGCTCAACTTTACGAATTTCTCACAGTTAGTTTCAGTGATGGAAAACAATATATAGAAGTGATAACGCCACTCATTCGAGCCTCTCGTATGACAATGTACAGGAATATCGTTCGATCCAGGCTCTTTTGTAGAATAGCTAAATGGTCCATTCATTTTATTGCAGTTCATTATGGCGTGTGTATCATTTTGTAGAATAGCTAAATGGTCCATTCATTTTATTGCAGTTCATTGTGGCGTGTGTATCATTTTGTAGAATAGCTAAATGGTCCATTCATTTTATTGCAGTTCATTATAGCGTGTGTATCATTTTGGATGATTAGCTGTCAACTGAATATTCTTTTATGTTGCAGATACTTTTGAGTTCGTTTCTGATGAATCAGAAGATGGCAAAATCGAATTCTTGTCTCCATTTCATTATGCAGAAACAATCAGAACGGCAGTTGCCAATGGTGATTTTAGTTACAGCTCACGTGCACGAAGATTAGCACAAGAAATCGCGTCATTGTCCACGTCGCTTCCCCTCTCGTATTCTTCATCAGTGTTTTTACGATGTGATGAAAATCGACTAGATTTGATGAAGGTTTGTGATACATTCTGCAATTCAATCAAATTTTAATTTTCATCTCCTAACATATGGATAAATGTACTTTCAAAAATTATTCAGATTCTTTTTTGCATTGTACCGGCGCTATTTCGAATCCATAGCAAACTGTAATTTATTTTCTTTATAATTAATTAAAAGAATAAATTCTCAAAAAAATACACTTGCTGTGCCGATCCGCGTTTAAAAGGCTCCTTGCTTCCAGGATGTCAAGGCGATGATATGTGCAAAAATATTATTCAGCAATTGACGTGTTGAGATAAATTTTAAAATTCGTCGGACTGAAAACGGCTTCTCTGTGCCGAGATTATGAGGGACTTCTCAAGAACGGGAATGGCGTTTTTTACGCACCCGATAGAGTTTTTTTAGCATTATGGTTCACCTGATATAGTGCCCTGATGATTTTGTAACTACCAAACCTTCCTCTGTGAGACTCCTAGTAACAACTAAAGGTCTGCTATGCTGCAACTACAAGTAAACTGTGAATACTCTACAATATTCGAGGCTACCGATCTCCATTGAATTTCAGGTTCTCATTACTGGCCCTGAAGATACTCCATATGCAAACGGCTGCTTTGAGTTCGATGTGTATTTTCCACATGACTACCCAAAATCACCGATGATGGTCAATTTGCAGACAAACGGGCAACATTCAATTAGATTCAATCCTAATTTGTACAATGATGGAAAGGTATGCACACATTAAAGATTTCATGTAATATGCATGCATATGGTTCATTGCAGTTTGAAGTCTGCATACAGTCTTTGACTTCCAATGTTTCAGGTTTCATGCAAAGATTGGATTGTCTTGAAAAGGCTACTAAATTCCTGCTAAGATCATTTCCCGATTTCTTGCTTTATGCCAGTGAAACTCATAAGACAAAACCCACAGCAGTGTTTTGGGAATAATCAAGGCATTTGAGTGCAAGCGAAAGTAACTGTGTCTGTTCAGGCCGTTGGTCATGCTTGAAAGAATAGCCCCCCGGGGGAGTAACTTCAATAGGCAGGTGATAGGGGTGTGTCATTTAGGCGTCTGAAGTCACATGCTAAAATGTATGATTTTGTGTCAAGATCATACCGCAAAATTTACGCATTATTCAAAATATATACCCTGAAATTGTAACAAAATCTAATTTTTTAAACTAAGTTTGTGAAATTAAATCAAAATCAATGCCCTAAGGAGTTTTTTCTGAACTGGTATCCCATGATCTTACCATAAATGACACCCTAAAAAATTTATTTTCGGCCAAAAAAGGCACCCCAAAAATGGCACATCCCGTACTACTGTATATGGTAGTTACCCCTCCCTGGGAAGAATAGTGACATCTTTTTGCGCCCTTTCAAGAAAGATAAAAAAAATAACATACTCACCATAAAAGCTCTATGAAGCCCATAGCGAATATAAATGAGTCTTAATGGGAGAAGACATAGCTGTATGAAGTGTCTGCTATATAAAGGCTAAAGAAAACGGCTACCTACCCATTGTCTCCTTTGCTACGCAAAGAAACTGCACGTATCAAATTTCTCAAATACAACAGGGTATGTTTTTGAACTTGGACTGGGGGAACTTTTTACCATGCCGATTCCGTTTGATGCAGAGAGGCGCTAAATTGAGCTTTGTATGTTTTTCAAGAAAGTTTCTTTATCGTTTGAAGGTTTGTTTGAGCATCTTGAACACATGGCATGGAAGACCTGAAGAAAAATGGAATCCCCAGACATCAAATCTTTTACAGGTATAACTTTTTTATGAATGTTTTCATGTTTTCAAATCATGGGTTTTAAGTGGTTCTTCTTCGGACCTAAAACATTCTCGCAAGTGGACTTAAATTTTCAATGTTGTGGACCAAAAACTTTTATCTTGCTTCGCAGGTGTTGGTATCAATACAATCACTCATCCTTGTACCTGATCCTTATTTCAATGAGCCCGGTTACGAGAGATCCCGCGGGACTCCTACGGGTCAGCAAAATTCGCTGGATTACAATGCGAATATTAAACAAGCGACGATGAAATGGGCCATGCTGGAGCAAATCAGAAATCCATCACCTTGTTTCAAAAAGGTAAGTTATTGATATCCTTATTAGGTTTAAACTATCACCAAAGAAAATAAGGCTGAGCCTGCCATTACCCATCCTGATGGTGGTGATCAAATGCGACTAAACCGTAGAATTTAGGCTCCGTTTTCATTTCATACCAGATCGGGATTCTGTTTACATAGAAATGCTTCGTTGTACACTGAAGTGGATTCGCCGTTATTTTACATCCACCTCGCATTTACCAGATGAATTGGGAGGCGCGTAGAACTGATAGATGAAGTTCTGCATTGAGTTCATACCGGATTCGATTGCTTATACCGTATTGAATTTGTTTCATGCAGCTGTTAGAGTTTTTATTTGAACGCGCAAATACTTTATAAAAATCCGACATGAAACCAATCCGATATGAAGTGTAAGTAGTGTCATGTAAACGAAGCCTTCGTTTCCAGTTCGTTGAAGAAACATCAATTTATTGACTGATTTATTTTCCAGATAATTCGCCGCCATTTTATGATGAAGAAAACATCCATCATAAAACAGTGCGAAACATGGATATCACAAATGAAAGATCACTCATCCAAAAAGAAAAGCGTTACTGTTCATTACGAGGCTATGAAACGACATCTCGCAGCTTTAAAAGGTGAACTCGAGAAATTAACAAAGGACGAGACAAGCGGAAGTGAAACCAAGGCAGTGAATGATAATGAGGTGACAAATGGTAACGAGGTGACAAATGGTAACGAAGTGACAAGTGGTAATGAGGCGGTGAATGATCTTGAGGATGTGAGTGAAAGCAACACAACTATTGTGGGTGAAGCAACCAATGAAAACTACGTAGAGATGGAATTGCTAGCAGAGGCACCACTCCAGGAAGATGACAAAGAGGATCTAGTTTATGTTTAATGATGTTACCAATTGAACATCTGCTCCGGAAGCAACCACAAACCACAAAATAGTATCATAGTCAATAAGTCATTGCTCTGGTGGATCCTGCTTGGGGATCAAGGGGGCAACTCGAAGGGGAGATCTTGAAGGAAGGGTTTTCGGATGGGAAGCCCGAAATAAGAAGCTCTGAATCCCGCCGAATTTGTTAGTAGATCTCTGATTATATCCCAGGAGAATTTATGCTTTCTTTGATGCAGCCTAAGAATCACTTTTACTCGTTTCCCTTGTATTAGATTTAAAATAGTTATTTGCAAATCAGTACCAGAAAGAACAGGCTGTATACATTTACTTTGAGATTGACAATGGGGTCAGTATTTGCCTCCAGTTGCCCCCTGACAAATCCGCTACTTCGTCAGCCAGGTCAATTGACTAATGACTAGTATAGATTGCAAACGCAATTTGAATTGTAAAGAGCAATTTCGATGTGATGATTCGTAACGAGTTTGTTGCTCCTTAGACTTAGGTGTGTCTCTATGATGCAGTTAGATTCTTAATATTTCTATAGGAGATTACGACACAATTACAGTTTCCTTCAATGTTATAAACACTCTTAGATGTGGATTGTTAATGACGTAGCATGTATGGTACTTGAAATGGACCTATTTACTGAAACAAATAATAATCATTTCATGTAGATCACATTTGTTTTTTATTTTTAGCGATTCGATTACTGGTCTAACTCTTTTAAGCTAACCTTAGGAAGCTACCCAAAACCAGTTAATTTCGTTGAGGTGACCGCCTTACTGGCATTTACTGATGGAAATATTACCAACAGTTAATGTGAAGTTGATCCTGCAATTTTTAAGCCCAGAAGTTGACCGTATTAAGCCATCAAAGTTGAAGAGGAATTATCTGTTTTTATAACTTCAGATGCAGGAAAACTATCCAAGTTGCACTTTCAAGTATCTGCTACAGTCAGTCAACAAATCTTATTTCACTGGTTGATCAATTATGTTATGTTGCTTGTCAATATGTCAATAGCTAGACAATTGCTATATATTATCAATTTAAAAGACAATAAAACTTTCTTTTTGTGTTAAAATTTCATTTCTTTATATTTTAAGTTGCAAAGTTGTCTTCTTTTTCTTCCCTGCAGCAACTAGACTGGATACTGCATGCAACAACGCAAAATCGTATCGTACGAGTAGCTACCGGGTGTCAGAAAAAAGAACAAAAAATTTGATCGCGGCTAATGAAAAAGACACAAATCGAATCAGTTACAAGTAACTATAGAAATAATCCTCGCTTGTTCACTTGAAGATAACTATCGTTTTTGTTGATGTTGTTAATTCAAGAGGTCAGCTAAGTATCAATCTTGAAAGTCCAAATGTGCCACCAGTGAATCATTTAGCTCAAGGATACAAACTAAGCCCTTTTGGGGTCAATGAATGAGTTGTAATCGGTAAGAAACTTAGGCCCAGATCACGTTTATGGCAGAAATCGCTGACAATCACCTGCGATTTTGAGAGGTAATTGAAGGGACAGTGCTTGGGTTATTGCTAAGGGCAATATTCATAATCGCTGAGATTTTTATCCGTATATCTCATTTGCAGCTACATTTATCGATGTTTGAACGAATGTCAATATTCTTCGACCGGAAAATCACTGTAATTTCGGCTCCAAATGAGATGTTTTTCCAATTACGCTACAAACTCATAGGGGCATCCCTTCTACCGATTTATCAAAGAAACTTCCATATAATCATTGTAACTTAGTAGCCATTTTAACTTTCGTGAGGGTACTCAAGAATTCACTTGGAACGGCCAATTTGGTATCACGTGGTTGGAAAGGGGCTATTTGATTGGTTGATTACCGTGAAATCGGATGATTTCCGCGTGCTTCAGCAACCAGTAAGGATTTGAGCTTTATGCTCAACCCAGCTGTCAATGTATCAGTATCAACAAACAATGCACCCATCCTCACGTTGTTATCGAAAATCAGTTAAAACATTATTAGGGACAAATTCTTGTCGCTAGCCCCAATCAAATTTGCAGTGTCTTTCTGGGACACCCTGTCAAACAAACAACATATAAATCATCGATTTGGTCTTTTGTACTATTTGTTTTTCTCTCAAAATAACATAAATATCTCATATGGGATATAATGTTCTGCGACTCAAAATCTGTGACACTCATCCTTCATCCAGACATGAGACACAAACAGCAACAGTTAAATATTTATTCAATTCAATCAAAGAAATATAAGCTACTTCATATGCTCAAATGAATTTAATGATTTAAATGTTTCCCTTATTCGCATTAATTACCAGTTCCAACAAATGTTTGTATTCGTCGTGATTTTCCATTTTGAAATCGGTAAGACTTGAGGCCTGAAAAAGAAAATAGATGGCAAACAATGAAATAGAGGCCGAGACAAATTTCAGAAGAAAATATACTTTAAAAAGCCTTCCAATTCGTTTCTATCACTTTACAATTTCGCCACGGCAAAGTATTTCTTGTGCAACTGGTTCACAGGATAAGTTTTTGCTCTCCCACAAGGCCTTCAAAACTATCTACATCACTCCAGTTGAAACTTGCAAATTTAGAGCGTGTCTAAAATCAAATGTCGCGTAAGATTTGCGGCAACGCAAAATTGTTGATCAATAAGACTTCAATTGTTGTTATTCGCGGGCAGTAAACGTAACGTCTAATTTGAGAAGGACTTTTGATCGAAATTTCTGTTCAGTGGCAGTACCTAACGGAGGAACCCAATGGAATTCAAAGATTTCAAACGAGTCAACTGGAGGGGGTATGCATGTGGTCAATGAAAGAACTGTATAGAGTAAACAAATATGAATGCATTGTTTTACATAGATTTATGGACCTATGCTCAATCAACTTCGTTTCCCAGGGTGTTCTTACGTCATACGATAATCTCACGAAGCCGAATGAAGAATTAACCTGCACGTAGCATCGACTCCACACGAGAGAAAACTTACTTTTCCTTTGCTTAGACGTTGAGGTAGCGTGCAGGCTAAATGAACAGCGAAGTAGCGAGGTTGAGAAAGCAATGAACTCACTTTGGGAACGAGGTTGACGTTGAACAAGTAAAAAAACCATCTAACCTCTTTTCCAAATTGTTCAACATCTAAAAACAGTTGTTTCCTAATTTTGCTTTCATCTGACATTTCATTGGAGGATGAAGCTTGCGGATTCGATTCAGGGCCTTTGCGTAATCTTTTTAAACGCAGCAAACTCTCCTCCGTTTTCTTGATTGAAGCGACCAGCTCATCAACAATGATAAAGTACCTACAAAATGATAATGATCAAAGTAGTACCAGCAAAACAGAATAAGGTCAAACGACTCAATTTCTGCTTCTTTAAGCCTTACATGTAATTTTCCGTTTAAGAACCTGATAATTTGAGCCAGTACTAAAACTTTCTTTAAGTTAAACGAAAGTCAACTAAAGTCAAAAATTTAGTTGAAAATAACACTTCATTTTTCATCTTAACTTTCTTATCCACGGTAATCCACTCAATCTATAAGTACACTATTTACAGGGAGCCTTGCTAAAAAGAACTTGATATATAACATAACCCTAATTGCAAAACGTTTGACAAAAAAAACGAGATAAGTCATAGTTTGACTTTATATTTCCTTTGAAAGTGCAGCGTGATAAGGACGCTTTGAAACCACTGTCTAGGTCACTCCAGGGCTTCACCCCTCTGTAAGCAAACGATAGCTGAACATCTCTGAACGATCTCTTGAAAGTTTATTTCTGATGAAGCGAAAGCGAAACGTCATAGGAGCATTCTATATTTTTGAAATTCTCGATCTCTGAAAAGTTGATGTTTGCAGTAATGGAAATCTGAGGCATGTTTTCGGGTTCAACAACTACACTTTGGATCCCAATTCCCACTTAGGCTGGAATCTGATTTTCAGATATCAATGGGTCTTCAAAGAGCAACATAGAGATTTACCAAAAATGGAAGGTAAGTAATGGCAACCTTGAGGTCATTATAAATGCAGATTCCTTGAGGATATTCTTGACTTTCTCAGATGCAAGTGATTCAGTAACAGCGTCAGTGAAGTTTCGCAATGGTACAAATGCATGAGTTATGTAAGGTGATGCTTGAGAAGGTGGCTGAAAACAGAGGAAAACATTTATTTAATGTTTGTAAAAGTTTCAGGGAAACTTGATCGCCATTTTAGGCCATCTTTGACGGATCCTTGCAAGGGCAGTTTCCAGAAATATGTCCTGATTATGTGGAGTTATGTATTGTTGTACAGCATCAGAAGTATTAGGCCTACCTTTGTGCATAATCTGAGCCGCAGCTATCTGAACATTCAAAATCAAGACGAGAGAAGATCATATCGATACACAGATGATGCACAAAATAATAATAATAATATCAATATTTACACAGGGTAACCTCTTCAAAACATGAAGTTCTGTTATCAACGAGGGCCCTGTATCTAAAAACTATGATGTATTACAATAAAATTTTATTACAAAGAAATACAATAATTAGGTACAACTGGTCAAATTTAGAAGCATAAATTACTTTCTAGTTGTCCATATAAAATTGTTTAAGCTTATGTTTAAAAATAATAAATGAGTCCAACTGGCGAAGGCTGCTTGGAAGTTCATTGTATAATTTGGGACCTTGGAACCAAAAAGCCTTTTTTCCTGCTTCTGTTCTTACTCTCGGGATTCGGGCTGCATATTTATTGTTACGAGTGTTCTGATTATGATTCAGGGGCTCAAGACATGTGTTCATAACTTCTATAGATGTTCTCTTTAAGCATTTAAAGACCAATAGACAAGCTTTGTATTTCTTGCTGCTTTCGATTGACATCAATTTGCAATCTTTCTGTTGTTTTCCGTAAATAATCTTTAAAGCTCTGTTCTGAAGTGATTCAAATTTTCTACAGTCTGTTTCAGCAATTTTTAGGACTGGAGTAGAACAGTAAAGGATTCCCGGTACGATGACGGCTTTATAAACACTCTCAGCAGCTGATCTAGTCAGTAAAGGTCTCATCCTCGAGAGAAGTTTGAGCTTGCTAGATGCTTTCTTATATACCTTATCAAGATGTAATCTCATGTTCAGGCTTTGATCCAGGTATGTTCCTAGGTACTTGTATGAATCTGTAACATTTATTCGCTTATCTCCAAAAAATATATTCAAACCATCTATCATAGAGCGGCGTTTAGCTGTTCCAAATAGCATGACCTCAGTTTTCCCTTTCTTTGGATTTATTACAAGTCTATTGTTATCGAGCCATTTCGAAATATTTTCCATCTCATTGGTCAATGCTCTTTCAATTTCAGTGATGCTTTGACTTGAAGTGTAAATAACTGTATCATCTGCGTACATGAGAACCTGGCAATTTTTCACAGCCTTTACCAAGTCATTTATATGGAGAAGAAATAACAGTGGTCCTAAGATAGATCCTTGTGGCACACCATATTCTACCTCTAAGACGTCAGAGCTTTCCCCGTCATAGTGAACAAACTGTCTTCTTTCTTTCAAATAGCTTTTCATCCAATTCAGTTCAGCATCACGGATACCATAATATGGTAATTTTTGAAGTAGAATTGAATGCTCGACAGTGTCAAAAGCTTTCCGCAGGTCTATAAACACTGCACCTGTCATTTTCCCCTGGTCAATGGATTTTCTGATACTATCTGTAAATACCGTAACTGCAAGCTCGGTGTTGTATCTTTTCCTGAAGCCAAATTGTGTTGAGACGATCAGTTCGTTATTTTCAAGGTGTTCTGCAAACTGTTCGTAAGCAATCCTTTCGAAAATTTTTGACAATATGGGCAGAATGGAAATCGGTCTGTAGTTATCTAAGTTCTTTCTTGGTCCTGATTTGAATAACGGAATCACTTTTGCAATCTTGAGTCTTTTTGGAAAAGTTGAATGTTTAAATGAAAGATTTATCAGATGAGTCAAGGGACCTGCAAGCCTAATGCATCTGATGAGTCAAGGTAAGCCTAATGCATCTGATTCTTGAGAACAATACATAACACATTCCACAGGTCTCCCAATACCTATAAAGTGACATTTTATACCGGGTGACCCAGAAAAAAGTGACCCGACGCGATCCGTTATAGAAAAACAACTAAGGGCCGATTGAGATGATTCAATCGTAGTTATGTCGCTGAAAGACTACGCTACATTATGAGCATTTTTCGCAATTTTTTTACGCACGGTAAATTTCCAGAATTAAGGATTTCGAAGAAAATGGCAACCTTGAAATCCTGGAAAAGTCGTCAAAAATAGGGGATCGATTTACAGCCATTTCAGACCTTCAAAACAATGAGGAACGTGCTTTTATTTCAGGCTGGGAATAGGCAACTAATTCGAAAATTTTCAAAGCAAGTTTATTGTCCCTAGGTGCCTAAAATATTCTTTTCTGAAGGAACAAGGATCTTCCTTTTCTGCAAACAATTCTTGAAGATTTCGATTTGCGTGGAAAATTCAACATCTTTGAAAATCCATGAGCCATAAGGCAAATTAATACCACATGCTTAGGTACCTAGGGACAAGAAACGTTTGCTAGAAACTTTCGACTGAGATGCCTATTCCCAGCCTGAAGTAGAGCACGCTCCTCATTGTTTTCATGATGTGAAGTGGCTTGAAATCGATCCCCTATTTTGGCGACTTTTTCACGATTTCAAGCTCGCCATTTTCCTCGCAATCCTTAATTCTGGAACTATACCGTGCTTTAAAAAATTACAAAAAATACTCATAATGTAGCGTAGTCTTTCAGCAACAGAACTGCGTTTGAATCATCTCAATCCGGGTCACTTTTTTCTGGGTCATCCGGTATTATGACAAATATATACATAAATGATGTTATGTGTGCTTTCTTTTGATTTTGATGCTGTCTGTTTTAATTTGTATATCATCTAACAATCCTTCACACACCTCTGCAAGTACATTGCGAAGTACAAGCACTTGCAAAACATTTCATATGAAACATGGAATTATGAACAGAAATTGGTCGGTTTGTGTACTTACATCTCGATTCGTCCTGCGATAAAGTCTTGGGATATTCTTCGTGTTTTCAAATTGGATAGATCCTTCATCTGATAGTACTTTCACAAAGTATTTCGACAAGGCCTCTGAATGTGATGCTAGGTCTTCAGTAGTCTCGTTGAAAGCAGCTGAAAACAATACACCTTTTCTACTAACGGCCTCGTTTTGGAAATTTTTGAAGATTTCTCGATACGAAATTTCTGACCATGAATTTTGATTCAGCACCCAAAGTTTAGTTTAATTCCAAATTTTCATATTCCTAGAGTATGCAATTTCAATTTTATGGCGATAACAACTTTGAGAATTTATAAGGGATTTGACCGTCAAAATCATTCGGGGTGAAACTTTACACCCTCAGTCATTATTCACGGTCAAATCCCGTACAAACTTTCAAATTTTTTATCTTCATAGAATTACATTCGTTAGCACTAAGATCATGAAAATTTGTAATTAGACTAAAATTTGGATGCTGAATTTGAATATGGGGTCCGAAATTTCATATGACGCAAGCTAAAGTAATTTTGAAAAATTTCAAAACGAGATCGCTTAGTTGAAAAGGTGTATTTATGAAAGAGTTATGAAAACGAATTAGTTTAACAATCACAACAATACAAAGGTTGGCGGCAAAGAAATATTTTTCTTCAAAAGGGAGTACAAAGACCAGCATGCTTTGCGTGAAGTCAGCGACATGCTCTGCACAGCTTCCAGAATAAATGACTGCACGAAATTCACTAAAACAAAAACAAACGATGGCAAAAGCTGCAAGTCTTTGAACTCTTGAACTTTTATGACAGCTGAGTTGAAAATAAACCCGCTGATAGCGGCTAAACCGTCCCCACTAAATAAAGAATTTTCAAAGTCAACGCTGGGCATTTTCTGGGAAATTTAGGTGCATCTCGTCTTTGAACAGCTACAGTTGAAGGAAAAAGTTCAGCCGAGCTGAATAAAATGATAAAAATTGTCTCATGAAATGATATGATGTTTAGAAAAGGCATTTCAATTGAAGAAAACTTATTTGATACGATTTCCCTATCCTTACTTTTACAAACAAAATGACGTCACCAGCCAACAGTACAAAATAGTGGATTACTCGAAAATGAAACGAAGTATCAAAAACGTTTGAACGACAAACTGCAGCATTCAACAAAGCTGTTGATTTGCATCGATAAAAATTTTCACTTCAGATCACGTTGAACAACAATTGAAAATTGGAAGATAAATGACAGGTTGCTCTGACTTACCAACATGCTGTTGATAAGATGATTCACAAATTATCTTTAGCAATGGCTCAACTTTACTCTTAAACATGGAAGAAACCTGCAACCAAATTTTAATGAAAGTATGTACAATAACTGTAGAGTCACTTTCTTGGCCTAAACCTTCTTCATGGCCTTCCATCTTACATATATCGACTGAAACAAAACCTTAGACTTATGACGATGAGTCCCTTGTATCCGGGCAACAAACCTTCCTGCACGGGTATTCGTCATGAAACAGTGAAAAAAGGTGACCCTATTGTCTACAATCATCATGGAATTATGATGGAATTACGTCTTCGAATCTCGAATCCCATGGCAATGTTATCAGTTCTTCAAGCGAATCAAAAATTCTATCCCATTGGCCGTAACATAAGTAACTCAGAAATCTCCCATTCTGATTGTTACTCTAAGGAGGTCAGAATTTGCGCCTAAATACGGTCGGATTTGTCAGAGTATGTTATGAGTCTCTGTTGACCAAAGTGCCATCATTAAGTCAAAGGAGCAAAGAGAAGTAAGGGACTCCAAGTCATAAGTCTGACAAAACCTCTCCCTAATATTCCTGAAAGTTCAAATTGCATGATATTTCCTCAGCTCACAGCTATATTGTACCGACCAGCGTTGCGTAAAATCTTATCATGGTACACACAGGATACATCACTCAAGATAAATGTGAAAAACTTGTCCAGAAGAACAGGAATTGCTCGTCATAAATATCGCAGGAAAAATACATTAAATGGCTTCCTTCGAGCTGATTTAATATGAGCGTACATACCTCAGGATTCAGCTTGTAAATATCTCCCAAGAACTTTCCCAAGCTAGTCATGTCATGTTTAGAAGGTGAATTTTGATCATTTACTTCTTTTTCTTCGGAACTCGCTTCTTCATCCTTGTTCGATGACTAGGAAGAGTAAACAAATTGTCACACTAGCTCCATTTTCATTTATCCATTTAATTATCTTGAGTACGAACCTTGGCATGGTATCAAAATGTTTTACTTCGTGACGCTGTTGTTGAGTTGAGTGCAAAGTAAAATCAATTAAAGAAAAACATTTGAATAAAAGTATGACTCACTAAATCTTCCAAAATTCTTTTCACTTCTATCACCAGGCGGCTTAAGATCTGTGGATAAAAAAAGCTGTTTGAATGCAAATTCAGAAATGAAACAAGGATTTGATCGAAATAAGGCAGGGCTGTCCCAATAGAGGCACTCTAAAGATTTTCGATCGACAATCTTTTTCTTCTTATACTCCAATAACACATTACAATACATATTACATACCAAACAACTTACAGAATTACTAAACAATACTAACAGATGATACCCCGGGGAGTAACAGGCTGTGTCTAACCCAAAGCCAGTCCATATAGAAATAAAAACCTCTACTAAAGTCTGTCTTAGATTAGATGTTACGAGAAATCTCCGCGATCAAAACAATTTACGTATTTTGGCAAAATATGAGCATAAGCTTTATTGTGCCGTAATAAAAAACCTGAACAAAATTTGAAATCGAATTTTGCTAACATACTATGGAAACTTCTAGCTTTAGATACCTAACACAAGCGATTCAAAAATTCATTCAAACATAATTCATCATCAAACCTGCAAAAAAAGCTTCCAAAATCTGCTGAAAAGAGGTTTAATGAAAACTTTTTCATCCCAACATCTGTTCAATGCTCTCCATACTGTGGATAACAGATTTGTCGAGAAGACAGTTGTGTCTGAAAAAACCACAAGAAAAGTTGTAATTATATACCATAAAACATAATATCAAAGATTGTTAACTATAACATAACATAATATTAACAAAGCTAATAAAAGATTGCTGTACAAATTTGGTGCAACAATGATAGCATTTTATGGTCATGAACAGCACTTGCTTAAATGAGACAGCAAATTATTAAGCATATATATAGCAGCAGGTAGAAAATTAACAGATAGGGTCAAAGTTGAGAAGCTTTATATAGAATAATAATTTATTTCTCGATACAATACTTCTCAATCTTGAAATATAAATATCAATAACAGAATTACATTGCACTGATAAAACCTTGATTTCAAAACATAAAAACTCAACCAACCTTCCTTTGCTTCATGTAACGGTGCATCAATCGCAGCTTCAACTTGACCGCCAATTTCTTGCAACCTGTTAACCAAGAATAGCAAATTTCAGAAGAGGGCTAAGTTGACCATTCAAGGACATATTTGCACTTGCATTTCAAAATCAAAGATTTCTTAAAAGAAACAAACAACTTTGGTTTATGACCAACTGCCTTGTTTCAAAAAATCGTAATTCGAAGACGGCACCCAGCCCTCCCTGGCATCAAGGTTTAGTGATATCGCTAAAAGCAGGATTCGTCTGATCTACAAGGGTATCAAATCTTTTGCTCAATTCAGTTCTTTAGACGGTCGTTTAAAAATCTTTCTTTCTTGAATGTTTTTGTAGCACTGTTCCTTTTGTTCGATCAGCAAAAACGCTGACTACTATCAATCGACAAGTGTTAATTGATAGTGGAAACTCGATGACCTTGTGTATTTTTCCGCTCAGTGGCATAGTTGAATCAATTTATATTACTTGTAGTTTTTTTCTAAGATCTGATAGAACAAAAAAGTGCTACTTGAAAATATCACACAAGACTTCAAATACCCAATTAAAAATGACTCTATCCCCAAACCTGGTTTAGTTAATTATACCTGATTTGAAAATAAACAGGAAGGCTCCACTTTGCCATAAATGCTTGATAACTGGAATGAGCTCTTAATCTTTTAAAACTCTCAAGAGATGTGCAACATTCTTCAAAGTTTTCCAAAAATTCCATCATCGTGTTATATCGCTACAAAAGAAGTACAAAATAGAGAGACAGCAGCATAAATTTATATTGCACATCACTGCTTCATTCATAAAATCTTTGATCGAAAAAATATTGTACTCTTGGCTTGTTTTTCATCGATTTTGCAATGAGCATATATTTGGTTCATGCACGTAAATTTCATAGATTAAAAGATGGATCAAATATGAATATTTGCTATGATCAATGCACGCAACTTTCAAATCATTGATCTATTGATCGTACCATCGATTGAAGTCTAATGGATCAATCACTCGAAACACTGATTAATCAGGCAATGATTTGTATTGAGAGCCTTGTGATTATAAAGCAATGATCTATAGCTATAATCCTTTGCTCCCATCCTAATGCTCGGGGGGGGGGGGGTATCTCGACCTATTTTCTGACGGGGACGTGCCATTTTGCCCGAAAAATTGGTACCCATAATTCCGTAAATTCTGGTGCATTTTAGGGTCATAATTCCGTAAATCGAATGAAAATCTGGGCCATAATTCCGGAAATTACGAAAAATCCCCTGAAAAGGACACCCATAATTCCGTTAAATGTCCAAAAATTGTGAAAATGTTACCAATAATTCCGTAACGGTTTCAAAAAAGTACCCCTAAAAATGGCACGTCCCCGTACCATGAAAAGTACTAAGTTACCCCCCGAGTCCTAATGATGTCATCCTTGTAGCATTGTTGTTTGTACGTAGAGTAATCCGATGTGTCCTTTATAAAGTATTCAATGATGGGTATGAAAAGCAATTTTGCAAACTGTTGACCAGATCCTGGCACCGAAAAGTCAAAGCAATGGCCTAAAACATGCCTCGCGTCGATGCCACCAAACACCACACTTGCTGCATGATTTTCACGTTCGTTGATAAAAACAAGCAAACATGAACTGAATCGAAAATAAAGCTTTGAGAAAAGTGATAGATTCACCTCATAAAACAGATCTGGATTTCCTGGTGAGAATATAAACGAAAGTTTTTTCTCGAAAGCATCATCAACTTCTGGCCAAACAGCATTAACAAGAAAATCAAATCCTTTAACGATGTCTTCTTTTTCGTTTTTAGAAGAAGAATTATTTGTTTCGGTGGTCAGTTTGAATAGCATCTGACAATCAGACTGAACAAAAGCCAACACGTCATTACAAATATTCTTCAGTCCTCTTCTGTTATGTGATTCTTCGTTAATCAAACTCTCAATTTTAGGCTTGACGAAGTTATGTCGAAACAAATCTTCAGCATGTCCTGTTTTGTCTATCAAAGCGTATGTTCGTAAACAACGCAAAACTAAGTCAGACTGTTGGGCTGCCAGGCCATTTTGAAATGTTGTCTCCAAGCTTTCTTGCAACTTTGAAGTGATAAGAGATACCCTCTGCAACAAAGATAAATAAATGCAACTAAGTGTAAAGAAACCATGAGCAAAACTAAAACAAGGCATTCAGGTTGTGTTTGCTTAGCATGTATCAATTCTGGAAAAGGCAGGCATGTCAGACTCAGCATTTGTGTTCAATTGACTCCGAAATTCTAAAACAGTAGGTTTGGTAGGCTATTTGAACCTTCTGCTCCAAATGGCAGAATATCTAGTAGACGTTGAAGAGATGCTCCTATTCTTTAGCTATCTGCTATAGCAAAGGAGAACTAATCCGAAACGCACTGCTTTTGAGAGTTTTAAGAGTTGCTGCTTGATTGGGAAAAGTCTCTACACAGTCTACTGTCTTCAGAACTTGACAGGAGGTTTGACCAACTGATTAGTATAGGTAACCCAGTTACAGAAATACAAATACGTACTGATAGGTAACCCAGTTACAGAAATACAAATACGCACTGATAGGTAACCCAGTTACAGAAATACAAATACGCACTGATAGGTAACCCAGTTACAGAAATACAAATACGTACTGATAGGTAACCCAGTTACAGAAATACAAATACGTACTGATAGGTAACCCAGTTACAGAAATACAAATACGTACTGATAGGTAACCCAGTTACAGAAATACAAATACGTACTGATTTTATATTATGGATGATGGGATGTCCTTTACTTTGATTGACATGAAACTGCAATTGATTAAATTCACCAGCAACACGCTCCAAGAACTGTCCAATTGATTCCCTGCACAAAAGAAGCAAGCAAAGATATTAATAATTGCTACAAACAACTTTCTTCACTCAAGTTATTAGCAAATGTGGATTTCGAGGAACTATCAGAAAATGTTCACGTTAGCAGGAAGCAATGAGCTCGAGCTATGTTCGAAATTGGCACCACAAAACGAAGTTTCAAGAAGAGGTAGAGATAAATCTTCTACATGAAATGGATTTGCATTGCATTACAAAACGTCAGGCCTGGACAGTTGAGGAGAGCTAGAGCTCCTGCTCTCTCCAGGCTCTCCTCAAATGCTACATTAGCACTGTAGATGGCTCTCATAAAACGTTTTGTGAAATAAAACTACTCTCATTGAAATCTATCTTTCCTATGCCTTGTATCCATTCATTTATAAACAGCTTGTCTCAACATTACCATGAGAGCGATTTACTGCTCCCCTGGAAAAACACTTCTGGCCAGGTCTGTTACAAAATGCACAATGGAAAATGTAAACGAAATTAAAATGGAGAAATTCGACATTTGATCCAATCTTGATAATAACCACAGTTTAAACTAACTCTAGAGGCAACATCTTAAAAAAAGTTAGATGTTTGAATAGACGCTGATTTGTTCACTTTATAAAATTTGATTCTGGGAAAATAGTTGTGATCAAGCTCTCAAACTTTTTGGGAGGCCACCAAGCAAGGAAATACAGTAGCTACTTATTAAACTTAAAGTAATGGTTGTGGACCAGAAGATTAACACTTTCAACAAACATTTGTTCTAAAAAAAAAACTCCATAAATGTATGTCAGCACAAAATATTACACCAATATCATGAATTCATTTACCTGCCTCCCTCCATAAACATCTCTTTTTCTATTGATCCTTGTTTGCCAAAAAGAATCTTCTCTATCTTTTCAACAGAATTAACAACATTGATCAAATGTTGTAGCTTAGTCTAAAAATCATGGAAAAACAGTCCAAAATTTGATAAATTGAAACAGTTTGCAATCCTTAATATACTGTACATTTTTGGCACTGTCAAAATTGAACTCAACTGACAAACAGCAAAATAAAGTAGAATATAAACACTTTAGTATGAAATGAATTGAGCACCATTCATATCAAAGTGTTTAAACATTAATCTATTCAATTGCTTATATTTGTACAATTGCACTTCATATGATAATCAAAATTTTCTAACTCAACTGAAATTCAGAGATATAGTAAAGATCAAAGCTTAACAACATGAACTCTGCCATGATAACACTTTAAAAGTTAACTGCATTGAAAACATAAGATCTGAGTGATCACCTACCTTCTTTTCCCTGACATCTCTTCTACATCTCAGTTTACTTTCAATTAATTCAAGCTCATCACTCAGTCCCTTTCTGTTTACCTGATAACACAAATATATGTGGTACACACTTCAATCAACTAGCCAATCAATCAATCAATCAATCAATCAATTGATCAATCAATCAGTCAAAATCAATCAAGCAGAGGTTACTGGAACTCTAACTGTATCTTAATTAAATTGAAGATTCCCTTCAATATACCTGTCTGGAAGGGCAGTATCTCATCATTCTAACTAGCTTTAAAAATATATAAGGTTTCCATAATTAGTTTTTTCCTAATTTGGATTGGTTTGCAACAAATAACATTACAACAAAACAAATACACGTCTCTTTTATAAGAAACTTGGATCAGGCCATAAAGTTTATTAATTTCACATGAAATTTTGTCCATTTTAGTACAAAAAGTTTCTTGATTGGTTTCTTATTTTTTGAATGCAGAATTATCAATGTGGTCGCTAACACTGCAGCAGATATGTTTCTTGACATTTAAAACATTATATAGGAATAAATGTTGAAAACACAAATGGTTGGTGAATATTGCTTAGGAATAAAGGTTCAAGATCTATTGGCTATAATATCAATGCTTTTAATTTTTAAAAGTTTCTTAGTACTTCTCAGACATAGTACTAGAGTTTCTTAAATTTTGGCCATCTTAGTACTAGTTTCTTATAAACCAGTTTCTTATAAAAAATCTGTAGGACTTACCCCAATTTCTTCTCGCAACTGACCCAACGGCTGCCGCAAATGCTCAATACTTTTCTCCATGCCTACCTATGTACAATGCAAAAAGAAATTAGATGCAACTGCACATCTATATTTTCCAGTATTTCTAGTGCTTTATACCCCAAACTATAGCTTTGTGGAGGGAAAGAGAAGGTCCAAAATGAGGCAGCACTTGACATTTTCCCTCAGATATCACACTCTTGACTTATCACTTGACAAAGCATATGTTGCAAGACATTGACTTCCTTGAGTCAAGATGCACAATGATGTCACTTTAAGTTTCTTCTTTGTCTTCTGGTGGTAAGTTTGAATAAAGAACGAAAAATGACTAACCTATTTTGTTAATGATAAATAGATAAATTATGATAATTATGAGATATGAATGATCTTGGTTCTATGGTCCTCTAAGCACCAATCTTTTAAGGTTGGTAATAAACAGATTGTTCTTCATATTGCTAAAGTTTTGTAGAATACTTACCAAATTTGATGACAAATTGACAAAATCAGCATAATCTTCATTGATGAGATCAATTAATGCAACCCTGATATTTTTGTAGTGAGTTTCAAGATCTTCACGGAGTGTGTGAAGAGAAACTCTATCTTTGCACTCTGCTACAAATCTGTCCACATGAAACTGCTCAGCTACAAATCTATCAACATTGAAACAGAGATTATCTGTATCCCCAAGTAATGCTTGGGCTTCTGATACTCCTTTCTCTCTCTGCAAGTATTCACTGACAGTTCTTTGAGTTGCTCTCTCATCATCAGCATGCTCCATCTTGATGAATCAAAACTTTCAACTTATTATCTAAACCTGAAGAACATAGATAATTATTGGAAGATCATGGAAAGTTTTGTTGTGAAGTTAATGTTATACCACTCTGCAGTCAAATGCAAAAGTGCTGCTCATGCCACATCTTGAGATCAAATGGGAGTTCACCCTCACATGATCCCATGATGACAGAGCAGAAACTATGCACAGCCAAAAGCATGCGCTAAAATTTGTAACCTTGAGCCCCCTTAGCCCCTTGCAGCAGCTTCTGAAATTTTCCTCCTAGGCCCTTAAACTCTTGATTTATCAATTCAAAAAGCTTATCTATTCAAATAATTCCTTATCTCCAGATTGATTGATGATGTCATTTTACACAGTTTCTGCTCTGTCTCCCATGATGCCAGACTGCAGAGTATGGCAAGTGCACACCAGAGATTTTTCTGCTGAAATATCACTGCACACCTGAGAAAGGGTGTGGCACATTAAAATTTGGGTGTGACTCTATTGTCTGGAACTTTAATTTTGCCACAGTGATGACTGAATGAAGAACTTCAGACGACAAGACCGAAAGTTTGGAATTTACGATGAATTTGTAGACTTACTACAGTTGTTGTATCGGTCACTGTAAGCAGTATTGCTTTGATAATTGAAATCTGGGACTCCTTGTAGTAAGTCTATGAATGCCCGTTCAGTTCAGTGTGCAATCAATTTTAGGCCCAAACTGTTTCTGCCGGAATACGGGACAGAAAAGCCTTTGAATTGGCATATTTTTCACAACAATTACCACCTTTTTTGTTGGAATTCAATACAAATAAAATTGCAAAATCTTATATGTGCGCACTTGAAGTGCACACTTGACCAAATTGCACACTTGCACACCAGAGATCTCGTTGGAAACTACCATACTCTGCAGTCCGGCCATGATGATGCAAAGCATTGAGCATCTTTCAAGTGTAGAATGGTCCCAGACTGCATCTTATGTTGCACATGCAGAAGATCTTCTATCCACAAGTTATAAATCTAAGAATACAAATAACACCTTGACAAATCTCAAATAGAAGAATAAGCAATACTTTCAGATGTATTCAGCAGCGGCTTTTTGGTCAGTAAGGTTGCTTGATGCTGGTGCTTAAACTAGCAGAATGTGCAGTCCTGTATCAATTTTTTGAAGACAATTACCTTTGTTTTGCAGACACCATAGGGAAATTTTCAGATACAAAACAAAGTCCCAAACTTGAGGCTTGAGAAGTTCTCTTTTAATTCCTCCATAAAAGAGAGGGTAGTAGTGCCTTTTGGCTAACAGCAATATTACTGACTCTTGAGCAGCATACTTACTGAACATCAAACTCTTTGATAAAAGCTTGGTATTTATTAACAAATCAATGAGTTGATGGATGAACTTCTTTCACTTTTTGCCGTTTTGTCGCAGCTTCCTTTCGGCCTTCCACGTCAAACTCGCCGCCATTTGTTATGCTTATTGAAGCGAGGCCATATTAAAATGTTGAATTCCTGGAAACGAGGCATGCACTTCTCCTTTTCGAACCTTGCTTCAACACACCCATTTTGACCTCCTTTTTTACATAACTATAACTTTTTGAACGCCTGACATTGTTTATAACTCATCTGGCAGCTTTAATTTACTATACTTTTCATAATTCGGCTCTAGTTTGCTTTTTATGGAAAGGACTCTTGAAAACCAAACACTGGTGTTCAAGGACCCCTCTTAGCTAAATATATGAAGTATTCAAATATCAAATAGTACGTGCTAATTTCTCCAGCAATCTATCACTACGTAACTTCTCGAAGTAGCGCTGTCAGGCAGCTGTTAAAAAGCTTCTGCACCATGAACTTTGCCCTTGATGGAAACGTAAAAACAAGACAAGTTTAGTACAGCTGCTAACTTTATGACAAACATTTGGGAATATCAAAAGTCTGAAGATACAAATGATGGCAATTGAGGTGTCGAAACTCCAACTACATATTGACAACTACACGCTACTGAATTCAGAATGATTTCCAACAAATACAAACATTTTACCGGTTTTACGAGATACATAGCTCTCAGCTGTAGGTCAAAACAGCGATAAATTACTTCAATTTAGGTATTACAACTTCAGTTGTCAGTCCGAAGCCTATACTCTTTGTACACTAAATTATAACGAGTTGGTCGTCACTTGAAAGCAAACGCTCTTGGCCAGTCTTTGGATGCAACTTTAGGGTTAGCTTCTTGCATGTAGGGTGCAGGCAAAATGTACATTTACAGTAGGTAGGAATCACCAACTAAGGCAGAGCGTCCCTATGAAATCTTCCTCTGAAATCTCTCATATTTGGCTATCTATCATCTTGCATTCATGGATCAATCCATTGTAAATATCCTAGATGCAATATCAGTTGTTATCCAGTCCATCCCTTCCAGAAGATTTTCTCCTGTCACTGCACTGCAACCGATGATCTGCCAATGATGTGTTTTTATTTCATCTAAGTGTAGGGCCTGCCGAGGAGGCAACAATCGAGTCACTAAGCAAAGTACGTTAGGCAAAAATCCTTACCAAAGAAACATTCGTAGTAAATCGAATGCTACTTGAAAATGTGCCAGGTTAAAACTTTTTTGGATTTTTGCAATCTTTCCTACGAAATAGAAGATTGCAACTTTTGCCACAAAGACAGCAGTTTAACAGGAATAGAGATAACTATATAAACAAGCTGCTATGAATAAGCTGAAGAGATACCCCCACAACGCCATTGTCTCCTTAGCCAAACAATAAAACTGCAGGCGTCAAAGTTGTCAAATACAATAAATTATATTTTTAGCTTGGCCCAGGCCAGGTTTTAAGCCTGGTTTCCATATGATCACAAGGATCACGAGTGAAGCAAGGATTGCTGAAAATTGCGACTTGCGAACCTGCGACCCTTGCATTAAGGGAAACTACTTTAAAAAATACATTGCGATGCTTGTGATCCTTGCGATCGAGATACAAAAAATTCTTTTTCTGCGATTCTTGCGATCGTGGCGTCCAAATGGAAACCGTTTTGTCACAAGGATCCCAAGGATTACAAGTCACTATTTTTCATCGATCCTTGCATCACTTGCGATCATATGGAAACCAGGCTTTAGCCATGTCGATTCCCTTTAAAAGACAGAGCTTGCGGCATTTCATTTTTTCGAAATTTGAAAAGGATAAGCCCCTCATCAGAGCTGATTTTTAAGGGGTGTTCCACCATAAAACAATGCAAAATTTAGAAAGGACTGATGGTTCATTATCATAGATAATGCAGTGAACTTTCTCTGGTACTTTCCACTTTCACAAGTTTTCGTTAAAAATACAGAAAGAGAGTAGATTTCTTCCCAAAATTGCCAAGTTCAACCTAATTTTTGTTCACCTACCAACCTATTCACTTCACAGAAAATCTATCCTTTGAAAGTGCCTGCTCCCAAAGTTTTAGTGATCTTGGAGGATGCAAAGGCGTTAAGAAGGTAGAACAACGAGTAAAAAGCTGTTCGCTGTTCGATGTCAAATCACAAGCAAAAGTTTTGCACAAGTTTGTAAAACCTTGCCATCACAGGAGCAATGCAAAATCATAAACTAACCTGTCTGATTTCTTCAGCTTTCAGAGAGCCAGGCAAATCTTGTTTGTTTGCAAACACCATTAATGTTGCACCACCAAGCCTCTGAAAATGATTATACTGGAAGATTTATGAAACATCAAAACTTAAAGTGGGTAACCTGAGCTGTATGGAACTCATCTTTAACTAGGACAAAGGGAAACCTAAATCGACCTAAACAGATCATTGCTGTTTTCTTTGGCTTTACTTTCTTTCATTGCACCTTGGATTATCATAATTTAATAGGTTATAAACCTTTGAGATCCCATCCTTAAACTCAAAGGTTATTCACTGTAAAGCTTGACTAAAAAATTAATCATTACATGTGACTGAATTTCAAAAGAAGTTGAAAAAACAAAAGAATAGCAAACATCATTTGTAAGGGATATCTCCTGAAGGTACAGAAAAGATATCTCCTGAAATGATGTACAGCATAAAAATTGCACAAGACAGTCAATCTCATACATTTCAACTATCACCACATTCAGTAGGATTTGAACTCATCAATTTCAATTGCTAGATAATTGAAGTATCTTCTACCTCTTCCAGCAGTAATGAAGCCAGTTCTTTTCTACAGTCATCAAGTCGCCATTTATCAGCACTATCTACAACCCAAATAAGTCCATCTGTGCTTTCAAAGTAATTTCTCCAATAAGATCTAAGGGATTTTTGCCCACCAACATCCCAAATATTCAATTTGAACCTAAAATGTAAGTGTATGTTTGCATTTCAACTGTTTAAGACCATATTGTCCAATTCTTATGGACCAAAAAATCAAGTATTACAAAAAAGTTTGTGAATAGCAAAAATAGAGGCTACTTTCATATCTTATGACATAATTCTATCTTGGTAGAATTATTAACCGAGCAGAAACTGTAGGTGCATGCACAAAATTCATAACTTTGAACCCCCTAACTCTTCACGGCAGATCCCAAAATAGACATCACTTGATACTTTCTTCCTTGGGTCATAAACACTTGACTCAATATTTCAAAAAGCTCATACATCTAAACCTAAATACTCCTCACCAGATTGTCCAATAATGTGGGAATAATGTCATCTGAAAAATTTCCTGTTCTGCTGATAGGAGTTGATTGCACAGCAGTTAGGTCTTTGGATGAAGAAACTTTCCAGCATCTGCCATAAGATCTTTAAATTTTTCAGTTTCCTTATTTGTTTATTTTTTTTGTCCGCATAATCACTTCATTTACATCATTACTTTATTCATTTATGTATACTGTGAATCACTTTTTAAAAAGCCTTTACAAAAGATACAAGCAATAATAGAAAATGCTTTACTAACCCTCTATGCTCTAGTGTTTTGATATTAAATCCAAGAGTGGGACTGATCATGTCAATATCTTCCCCATTGAATTTCTTCACAATGGTGGTTTTTCCAGCATTATCAAGACCCCTTTGAAAGAAAAATCAATAACTTTCCTTGATGGACAAACATCAATAACGAAAATATGAAAAGTACAAATTCAGCATAATGGTCTTCCTGATGACATCATTACATCGGCATCTTTGAACATTTTCAAAAACAAGATTGACATTTATATGGGGATAGTAAATACTCTATGGAATTTCCGATAATACCTATAAGCGTCTCACATGGTACGGTTTAATCTGTTGCGTTGTGTGTAGACCAGAGTGGATACTTTGCTAAATGCGCAAATCAAAAAAAAATTTAAGACAAACCGAATTTGAAAACCAAAAGGATTTGAAATCTTAAAATTAAATCCTTGTTTGGTTTTTGTACAAATTGCTAGCGTCAGTTCTTTCCAATGCATGCAGCAAAGTTTCCAGTCTGGTGTTTAGATGTGTTACAGGCTACTAGCCTAATTATACACTACATATTATTATTATTATTATCTATTTGTCGCACATTTTCTTTAAATGGTTCATGATTTGTCCTTGAGGCTTGGTGACAGCAAGTCTCCTCAAAACTCGAGGACTTTCCTGAGGATTCTGGCAGAATTCAGGATGACTGTTTTCTGCAGTTCAACGATCTTGGTGTCGATTCCGATTTCTTTGAGTCTTTTTCGGAGGTCTTTAGGGGTTGTTCCAAGGGCACCAATAACTATAGGTATGATCCGCACACTCATGTTCCACAATTTTTTAAGTTCCCTGGCCAGATCTTGGTATTTCTCTAACTTTTCGAATTCTTATTATTATTATTATTATTATTATTATTATTATTATTATTATTATTATTATTATTATTATAATAGCAGCAGAGTTTACATATGAAAAAGTTGTAGGAATGTAGTGGATACAATCCTGTGGTATGGATGATTCGAAATACAATTTTTTTTTACAAAAACTGGGATCAAACCATATCATATAGCACAAAAGGTTTCCGAATTCAGTATGAAAATCTTACACATCGTTGTCCTGAAAGCTGTTTAGGCCTAACTTGTTCAGTGCACCAACTTGTTCATGAATAACGAATTACTGTATTGCAATGTCATGTATCTCCTTTCTGTCACATTGTATCATTCATACCATACAGTATCATATCATATCATATCATATCATATCATATCATATCATATCATATCATATCATATCATATCATATCATATCATATCATATCATATCATATCATATCATATCATATCATATCATATCATATCATATCATATCATATCATATCATATCATATCATATCATATCATATCATATCATATCATATCATATCATATCATATCATATCATATCATATCATATCATATCATATCATATCATATCATATCATATCATATCATATCATATCATATCATATCATATCATATCATATCATAATTCATTTGTTTACTTACGCAGGTTAAAAAGTGGCAGCCTCAAGAAGATAGCTGATTCAAAACATAGTTGGTCATGACTATGATGTTTGATGGTGCTTGATGTTATTGATGTTTGATGGTGCTCTCTCCTCGATTATCTTTGCTACTGAGGGGGCTCCTCCTTAACAATTCCTCTTCATACAAATTTCCTATTTTTTCTGTAGTTATGTTTAATCTCTATACTTGTATTTGTAATTTGTAGCCTGTAGTTTATGTTTAGTATTGTTTAATGTTTTTATGAAATTTGTATGTAGTGGAATTTAAAATCAAATCAAATGAACTGAACTGACTCAACTATAAGGGTCCAACGACATATTTACCATAAATCCTTCCATTTATGATCTCTGCAATGCACGAAAATTTCAGCATATGATGAAATTCCTACTAGGCCTGGCCTAGTACCTACCTGGGGGCCTATATATGTAAAAGGTAGAAAGAAGAAGCGGAAGGGTTTTTAAAGTTAATCGAATGAAGATTACATACAGCATTAGGAGCCTAACTTCTTTTTCTTTCTGTTTCATTTTCTTCAAAATTGTCATTAAACCCATCTTGCAATCCGCCCAAAACGTTACCTCTGCCTTGATAAGACTGCCTTTGAGTCACCAACCAACCAGGAGTCTCCGTTTTGTTTTGATGAATTCAAAATGGCGCATCTAACAGAAGAACCATTTTTGAATAGCCTCTTTTTGACACAAATAATCCTCGCTTAGATGTTGGAAGCCTTCTGCAAAACAAGATGGCGAAGAGATCACGTCTTTCAGAAGCTCATCAATTTTTTGAAGGAGAAGATGCCGAAACACAAAATGCAGACACTGATACAACATCAGAGAGGGTAATTTAAAGTCTCGAGAGGAGGGGGGGTGATTCACGTGATTAATAAAAGAAAGGGGCGGCATCAAAAAGCATTATTAAAGGAGGGTAGATACTGGATTGGAAACGGAAAATGATGATATTATGAAAAACCAGGTCGATTCTAAATGGAAGGAATCATAATATGGTATAACATTCGTTTTGTGATTTCAAGAACAAACAGAAGACACACTGGTATTAAAAACAAAGCGTGTTGCAATAGTGCCACCACACCAGCCAGGGTTGGAAAAATTGCAATGCAAACTCCCAACTAGAGGAGTATCGCCCTTTTGGAACACTTTCGAATACTGACACATTTGACTACAGAGCAAAACTTCGCTATGGCCGGGGCCTTGGTCTAGTTTCCCACAAGAAGCGCGCGAAAACGGCTTGGTGACGCCATCTTCTTTGTTGTCATTTGTATTTGTTGTTATATTTCCTTTCGCTGTTTACAAATTGAAGATAAAAGTACCGACCTAAATGAATGCGTAAGTGTCTTCATTTTTTCAAGCTGCCTTTCTACAAGTCTGTTTTATTTTTACTCCTTTCGTTGAAATTTTTCGGCAATAACTAAACCTGCATGGTCTGGTTGTTGACATTGAGCCTTTGAAATGAAAACTCTGCGGGATCCTGAACGATTGCTTGAACAGTTGAGGCACCGGATGTGTTGATTTTACAGCCACGCTGACTGGCCTAAGCCGCCCTTATGGTGCACCTGTGACCACTCGAGCCTTCCAGGTGACTTCTTCCTGTGTCACATGCTCAAACGTCATTTCCGTTTAGGAAACTGGGAGGAGGCAATGGGAGATGTTGGAATATCGGAAAGCATGTTTCCAAGCACTTGAGGGTGGTAAGGGGGGAGGGGTAAGATCACGAAGAAATATTAGTCTTTTCATGTTGCACATCAATTACATGAACATTGGCTTTTCATGCTTTCACGCAAGGTGCTCGTAACAATTTTGCCTGCGTTCCAAGTAGGCGAATGCTGGACATTAGGCCGCTCAAACCTCTTGGTACTAAAACTAATATAATGGAAAGATGGAGCGACAATCAGACACGTTGCTTTTAGAAAGGTGATATGAGTAGCAAAGGATTAAAATAACGGTAAGCACTATCTTGTAATTGTAACTAAAATTACAAAATTCTACTTAGTTCAACAGAGTGTTCCAAAAGGGCGATACTCCTCTACACAACTTTTTCAAGCTTGCTGCCAACAGCTTGCAGCTGAAATGAAAGTTCTGGCATGTGAGGACAAAGGGCCTATTGCTACCTTTTGTGACTCTTGCCAATTCTTGCAGCTTTTTCAGTTCTTCGTGCAGCTTACATCTTCCAGTTTTTTCGCCCCATAGTGGAATCAGCAATATCTGTACACCACAGATTTACACCAAGCACTTCTCTTTATTACGCCAGCAGAACACACACCAACTATTTTTAGAGTACAATGGAGCACAGATTTGAGTTTTTGGCTGCCAAATTTTACCCCAACCATTGGTGAGAAGAAGGAAATACACCAGTGTAAAAAAATTGCAAGAGACTGTCCGCCACAGATCTGTGACACCAATAATTCTGCAAAAATTGCATGAGATCTGGCAGATACAATTGCATCGTTGTTTCATCCATCACTGTTTTGATTTCATCATACCCGTGAAAGTCAGCAGAATTTGGGAATTCTTTTGCCCATCAATAACTGAAAATGTTCACAAAGACACCCAACGTTTTGTCTGAAGCTAACTGTTGCAACTTTGCCCAAACCTTTAGAGCTTTTAATATTTGAAGGTGTTGTGGCGCCGTGTTGTAATCCACTGACTTTGCAGCCAGAACAGTCAGCCGGATGGGTTTCAAATCCCACCAGCACCTCTTGAGGGCCATGACAAGGGGTCACAGACTTGATTATTGCTTGGCGCTGAAAACCGCAACTTCACCTTCACCATTTGATTTGATTGATCTTTTAATGCTTCCACAGGTTATTGATCTTCTCAACCAAGCCCAGTTAGCAACAACAGATACCAAAATGAGCTATCTAAAACAGGTAGTTATTCAGACTGTAGAATATTTTCTTTATTATTACCTTTTATTAACAGGTCCTTGCAGTATGTACAAGACACAACAATTTCATTGCAAGTTTGCAACCCTAGGGGGAGTACTTGGGTGTGTCTTGAATAGAGTTGCTCAGGTTACACTTTTTAGTCTTAAATTTGGGCAGAGCTTACTTTTTGGGTCAATCGTTTGTGCCATGATTTTTTTGGGTTCCTGAAGTTCTGCATTACTAGTTTGGGTCTCAAATATGGGTTAAAGTATCAAAATTGAGAAAATTATATCTTAAAATCAAACTCTAAATTAATTAACATTATTGAAAATGAAAATACTAATTGAATATCCTTATAGATCATGAGAAATCTGATCAGTTAGGGCACTTTCCCACAGAATTAAGAAACCAACTCCATGACCTTGGGGTATATACTGGATCAGAAAAATCATTTTTGGATCTATTTTTATGACAGAAATTATTTTTTCGTGTTGATGCTTTGTATCCCAGCCTGAGTACCCCTATCCTAAATATACCTGAGTGTGCCCCATAGGTTTGTGACTCAAATTTATTTCTTCCAAAATTTACAAAGGCAACAATGTCTTGATTTGAACATCAAAATATTCTTTGCAAGTAAATTCAAATTGTAAACCTAGGGAGAAAGATGAGATCTGTGGCCAAGTTTATAAATATGTACAAGCCTATGAACATTTTTGAAGGAATCCTTAAGAAGTCTCAAAATATAGAAAGGAATTCTTTGATTTTTGGATCAAGAATTTTTCAACTTTGGTAAAATGAGTATACTGTATGTAAAGCCAGTACTATATTTTAGCATTTTATACAATTTTCACACTTTATTTTAAGGCGTTTAACATTAACTAAATTTTTTATCAGGTACAAGAGCTTATCATAAACAAAGATCCAACATTGCTGGATAACTTTCTGGATGTAAGTACCACTAAATCTGATTTTTTGTTTATGAAGAACTTGTCTGTAGAAAAGATGGAATTGTGCTGTTTATTTGCATGGTAAATGTGCTCCAGTATGGAGAATTTTGAGAAACAGAAGTTCAACTCAGAAAGAAAACATGCTGCTTCCCTCTATCCTTCTGAAATGTACTGTAGATTGTTGATGATACCAGATGGTTTTGATAAAGAATCATTCATTTATTAGGAAATTCTGATGTTTCATCAAGACAAATCTTCAGATGTACGCAAATTTGTTGTTGGCTTCATTGAGGAAGCTTGGTATGTATACTAGAACATGATTATTCAAGAATAAGAGATCAACATTTCACTGTTGATCTATATTGTGATTAGAAAAATGCAAAACTCAACTGTTATTTTACTGACATTGCACCTTTTAGATTTTGATATGTTTGTTTTGATCCCCTTTACATTCCAACAACTGTTCTCGAAGTAAGGCACCACTTGATATTTCCTTCCTAAGGACCTAAACTCTTGATATGATAATTATATAGCCAAACACATCCTTAAATATCAGATTGTGTGATGGTGACATTTTACACAGTTTTTACTGTGTCACTCAAGGAAAATATGTGAAATGTTATCTTTGTTACAGCAAGAAAGATCCTGTGCTTCTGACACAAACCATTGGCACCATTGCATACATGTTGGATGATGAAAATGTCAATGTCATGAAAAGAGTTATGTTGGCTTGTGTTTCGCTCTATAAAGTTGCAATTCAGGTGAGTTAGAGAACCATGGCTAATGTTGAATTTGCTGCAACCATTGTAAAATGAAAACATTTAGAACATGACTCCATTATTATTGTTAATTGTTATTTTCAGTATCAAACTGCTGTTTTATTTAATTCTTATTGCATTTAACCACGTTATATTCAAATCATATATACCCAGCTGTTATTAGCTGTTCTGTTATTTTGTAAGCACCCTAGACTCTATAAGCTATGCTTCTCTAGGGCGTATGAAAGCGTATGTTGTTAATCTATCAATTGTTTTCATGAATCATTATCATCATACTGTAAGGGACGAAAATGTCACAAGAAAAAGCTTTCACATTTTCTGTATTCTTCACCAAATTTGCAAAAGTCTACTCTATTGTATTCTGTGAATTTCCTAAAATGTGACATTCATGAAATCTTGTTCCTGTTAAATTTCCTGAGATATAGGATAAAACATTACATAACCAAGTATTGATATTCCTTGAAATATTATTTTGTTGTGTGTCTTAATAAAATGCATGAAAACTAATTGGATATTTTTCAACAATAACCCTTTTGGACTGTGTTACTGATGAGCCTAGAACTGGAAGATTCAGAAGAGTCATTGGAGGATTACGGAACATTGGGGTGATTAAAGGCTTTGATAAGAAGCATTAATTGATGTATTTGCAAAAGTAAATTTGAAAAATCTCATGTTGCTTGCAACTTTCAAGAGTTTGTACGGTACCAAATAGAGGCTTTCAAATATTGTTTAATCTAAACAGTAGTGTATGCCATCAGACGTGCATGTTAAAGAAAAAGGTTTCCAAAATTAAGGTCATTTGTATATACTTTGGCTTATTGTATATGTACTGTATCTCTTTTTTAGCTTGTGTGCAAACTAAGGACAATCAAAGAAGAAATTCGAGTAATGTGGATGGTAAGAGACCTCAAAGAAATTTAGCAGAAGAGCTCGTATTCCTTTCAGGACTCTTCTCATAACTTGTTTTCTGAACATCTTGCAACACAGAGTAATGAGAAAATATATCACAGAATGAAATGCTGTCAGTGAATATATCACTGTTTGAGTGAGGTAAAACTATTTGAGACAATGAGAAAGCATAGGAGATCTTCCATGAAGTGCAAAAATGATAAGATAGGTTTTATTGGTCGTTTTATTAATCAGTTTGATTGATTGGTTAATGGATTGATTGATTGATTGATTGATTGATGATTTATCTTCTAGGGAATGTCTGGCTTACGACAAGTTATTTCAAGACTCGTCAAATCGGAGAATGATGGGGTGCGAACTCATGCCATCAAATTTATGGAGATGGTTGTTCTGGTGCATTCACTCAAACTTCAGGTACTCTTACATACAGCCCTACATGCTCCCCTTTAATTTGCTATCTATGGACACTTTCTAACATTGCAGCGAACGTTCACATAAATTGATTGGGAGATTGACCAAAGTTAGTTTAACTGCATTAAAGTTAAATTCATACAAAACATCAGAGTGTTGACAGATTTGACAAGATACCTAAACGGGAAGAGGCAGAAAAATGAAGAATGTTTGATTGATTTATTGATTGATTGAGTGATTGATTGAGTGATTGATTGAGTGATTGATTGAGTGATTGATTGAGTGATTGATTGAGTGAGTGAAGGAGTTGGTGAATAGATTGTTCCACTTTCTTTTTGTCATCAACCATCCACGTTGCTGTTATCCCAAGTATTTTAGGTCTTTGAAAACTGAAGAATAGTCTTATCTTACAAACAGCAAAAGTGATTCATAACTGAGTTACTGAAGAAGATGAAAATCGAAACGTTTACGTTTTACAAAGTCATAGTATATTTTTGAATTATCCTAATTCATAATTGTGTAGATATATCGAATTCCTGCTCTTCTCTACAGGACAGTGATGCTCCAAAAAAGGAAGGAGACGTTTCTCTTGACATCGTGAGTATTCTTAATTAAATGATAATAGTTTGCAACCTGTATCATTACAACTGATGCCTTATGGCAAGATCTAGCCTGTGTTTGAGCAACTGAAAATACGAGTCAATACCAAGCGCTTTTCCTTTCTTGCGCTTCACTCATTATGTGATCATTCTCGTAAGATTTGTCGTTCCATTTTGTAATTCCCTCAGTAGTTTGTGGTTGCATTTAGCAGGGACTGTTTTAAATAATAGCAACATGATGATTTCAGGTTCCTCGAAACCATCCACTTGTCAAAGTGTCAACACTGCGAGAGGAAGGAGGCAAGTCATTGGAAGGATTGTTGTCTTTGTGTGCTTCACCAACAATTACAAGGTACATTGTGCCATTGATTCTTACGCTTTCATTAGTAATTTTCTCGACATTTCAAAGCCATTGACCGGAACTCGGTTCCATATTTTGACTTGTCTTCATTGTGACCGAGGTAGAATGATTAAGTAGGAATTGTAACGGAGAAGGCTTTGTACATATCCAAATGAGACCTTGATTTATTTCTCTGATAACTCTTAGTCTCTACGTAATATTCATCAAAAATAAAGTGGGTACTTCATAAATTCTATTATATTTTATAAAGTTTGATGTAATTTTTATATCTTGCTTTTCGCAGCGTTAATCTGATGGCTGTTATCACATCTCTCACAAACATTGCAAAACAAAGACCATCTTTCATGTCGACCGTCGTTCAAGCATTCGAATCTCTGCATGGTTAGTAGTGTGTATATGAAGACAGTACTGGATTTGCTTACTCCAATTTGGATACGTCCTGATTTCGTTTCTTATGATATAGGTTTTGTATTTTCGTTAATTCAACTGTCTTTTTCAAATCTGGAGTTTTGTCTTTGTTATTTTCAGCAAATCTTCCTCCAACTTTGGCCAAATCTCAAGTTAGCAGTGTTCGTAAAAATCTCAAGGTATCTCGATCTAAGCAGCTTTTCTTAATTTTCTCATTTGTTGAAGCTTTGATAGATCAGTCTCAAGAGCATTCCTCCTGCATCTGCTTGTGGAAGCAGACGAAAAAATTTCTTTTACAGAAGGCATGACTTTGCATTCTAATAAGGAGCTTAGGTTCCTCTGGTTCTGCCATTGCTGATCTTATTTTTTTCTGATGAACATCTAATAAAACTATATATTGTTTATTGTGGGTAAATTTCTCACAAAGGTTTATCTACGATTTCCTGTCTGTCTTTTCAGATGCAACTTTTTGCGCTGTTGAAGCAGCCAGCAGCAGGTAAGTTCGATGTCACTCTTGTTTGAGAGCAAATTTTTCCTGAACTTGATAAATACTATTAGTCTTGTGGCAGTTTTTGTTGCTTTATAATTATGAATCAGATCAACACTGTGTACATAGCAAAAAGGTGAAAAATGTTATTGAAAATTATGATACCAATGCTGATTTGACTAAGTTTTTATTTGATTGTGGCTGTGACTTGGTGATATCATATTTTAACAAAATGCGTGTTTTCTTTTATTGTAGCTGAATTCATTTCACAAATTGGAACATTATTAACTGATCTAGGAGCCACACAAGCAGAGGTAAATGTTTTTGATTTCCAAAATAGTCAGCCTGCTCTGTCGACTGCAATATTTCAAATGAAGCTCAGTTTTGCATCAGTGCAGAAAACAGTCCAATTCAGGCTCAAGATGCCATGTTTTAGTCAATGATTTGAATAATGAATAATGCTTTTTTAGCAAATATTTTGTGTGTACCGTTCTGTATGCTTATCGATACTATTAGATAATTCTATGAAATCTATGTCAGTATCAAACTGGATGACACTAAAAGTGCCTCCGAATAGAAATTGTTAAAAGTTTTTCCATAAAGTATTTTTGCATTATCACAAATCTCACGTCACACACAATTTGAGAATAGATCTTTGTATAAAATTCGTTCATCTAATCATTGACACAAGGTGTTGACAAATTGGAGTGGAACATACAACCAAGGCGACAAATTGGCCTTGGCAATGCAGCAAGTGCAATGTACTTAAAACTGTAATTGCCTCAGATGACAGCTGTCCTTTGATTTTGTGCCGATAGATTATTCTGTAAAAACTGTTATATGTATTGTACCATTTTACGAATGAGGTTGTTTGATTGTAGCTGAAGAAGAATCTTCCGAAGGTGAATCCAGATGCTATGAAGCGACCGAAGTGAGTTTACTTGGTCATGGGTGGTAAGACACGGCTGTTGTGTTTCATTGCCGCTTAGTTCTTTTCCGGAGGATAAAATTATTTGCTACTACAGAAGAGTTGGCGTAAGAGACGAAGGAGTAACTCCGAAGCCTCCTCTGCAAAAACATCTCAATTTTTCGCCGCAGTGGCATATACACTGAAACATAACTACGGTGTCTAGCCACCCACGTTGCTACGAGGTCACGTTAAATGAGAGATTAAGTTTGCAAATAATATAAAAAATTGACGAATTCACTTGATTAAGTCACATTATAATAGGATATTTCGAGATGAGCTTATCCCATCTTTAGCTAAGAAATCAAAACGCGTCGGAGCAGTTGCAGCAACGTCATTTCGCATATTCAACGTTGCAGTCGTTATTAGTTGCGATCGTGAATAAACATGTGTTTTGCTTTTGGATACTGTTTTAAGATTATGTATGCATTCACTTCAGTTTTGTTGAATTTGCCAATCTTTTCGTCGTTCAGCAGAACTGAAGATGGTGATATTTTTCCTAATATTCAAATCTTTTCCTTGTAGAGCTATAGCAGCGCCAACTGACCCAGAGCTACCAGATCCAAAAAGAGTCAAGACTGTAAGAACCATTTCGTTTTATCTTTCAGTTATAACACATTATTTCATATTCAAATCTCATCTCTTGTTCGATACTTTACCAGATCTCCAGTTTTGCAGATTTAGTCGAATATACTCGTACTTTACGAAATCTCCAGATCTCCCTAGAAGTTTTTGTAGATTTAATCGAATATGAGTATTGTTTTCATATACCTAAAATACTGTGAGTCGTATTCTTTGGTTGTTGATCAAAACTTTGATACCTTGCTCGTCCATTTGTACTTTACCTTATTGGAAATTTTAAAAAAATACTCTCTTGCTTCATGTTAGTTCCAGCAGCAGTTCGCTACCTTATGGTATTTTCAGGTCAGCATCTCAATTTTCTTATAGGAATCGAAAGAAGAGGGATCAGAAGTCCCCAAAACATCCCAGAGCACAGTAGCAAGTATAAACAAAGCCATTGAAGTAACAACAAAAGAATTACTTCCGAAATTAACAAAACAATCTGTCACGGACCTCGTTCTTGTCAGTATGTGGTTTCTACCAAAATCGATGCCCTCGAATTTCCAAGAAACATTTACTCCGATTGCTGCAGCCGGGGGCTCAGCTCAAGTTAATCATTTAGCTCGATTACTTGCAACTCAGATGACTAATGCTGGTATAGGGCCTGGTATTGATTACGTCCAAAAGGTAATGTTACATATATACTGCTTTCCATGCAGGAATTTTATGAGGGAACATGAAATTATGATCTATTGAAATGAAAATTTGCAGTGAACCTCTTTGTGATCCCTTATGTTTGTGGATTATTCAACTCTTTTTGAATACATGTATATATAATTTTTTGGTTAAACAGAAGACCTCTTTCAACAACTTTTAAAGCTTTATCTATAACCATCATTTGGAAAATAAAAAATTCGAAACATCATAAGCAAATTCTGCTATTGTTTATCTATGAAAAAATGTTATTGTCCCAAAGTATGTTTCATTTAAGCTTGAGCAGAGGAACAGGGACAATCTACGAGAATTCTTTGTTATGGCGTCGCCTACAAATAGCGCTGAGATGACGGCAAATCTAAAGCTATCAGCAAGATCTATCGATCTTTGTCTCTCAGAAAGCTCGGATAATAGAAATAATCATTTTTCGGTTTTGCTTTTATCGTGAATCATCGATATATATAGTGTTATGATAAAGTTTTGATGAAAACTTTGATATTTCTAATCTTAGATGGCGGAGGAAGAAGTAAGAGCTAAGCTTGAAGCAGAAGAAAAAGAAAGAAGAGAACCAAAAAGTATTCCAGTTATTGGTGGACATTTAGATTTTGATGAAGGATCTAACAGCAACAAGGTAAAGACAGCAGTATTTTGTTTTCTTTGTACTTATAATCGACAGTTGTCCCTAATCCTTGCAAGTGTTCATTCTCCCTTGGAATGTCAACTCACCTCCCCTTCACACGAAAACGGCACATTTTTTGCCGGCAGATTAGACTCATTACAAAAGTCCCACTAAGTTACGCTTGTTGTTGTTGCTACTGTTATCGCTTCAGATTAAAGATGTTGAACAACGTCGTCATTCTACTGGCAGATCTCGAAAACGGTCGATTTTGAAAACGGAGCTCTAACCGGCACATTTTGGAAATGGCGTCGTGTGAAGGCTCAAAAATGATGAAAACAAAACATTTTTCGACACTTTTAGAACAAGACTTTTCGATTCTTAGCGCGTAGGGTACATTTGTTTGGCATTGAAGTCTTACAAGAGCTTTTTACTGACAAATTCCTACCGTTTTCAAATTGTTCCGGCATCGTGTGAACGCTAGCTCATATTTTGCTACCATCACATTTTTCGCCGCGTTGAAAATGTACCGGCATCGTGTGAACCTATTCTCAGTCAATCTTTTGCCCATTGTCATCCATAATGCCAGATTGGAATAATTTTCTTGGAGACCAAGATCATATAATGTTGCTTCCAAGGTGGTTCCGTGTGAAGAGTGTTTCGTTAGATCGGCTGTGATGCGTTCATGCTTTTTCTGTCGAATTTTTGACCTCATTGACTATTATACAATATATTGATTAATCCTAACCTCTTATTTTTTGCTGTCCAATGGAAATTGATTCATTTTTCAAGCGTAGGAAAAAAGGGGCCTTTTCTTTGCAAATTTCTAATCAAATGGAGCAATTATGTATATTTTAAAATGCCTCATTTTTTGCTGTCAGATGTTTGGTTCAGAAGCGCAGACATCTTTCAAGGATGCGAAATCTCTCATAGGTAAATATATGGAAATTTCCTTTGCAAAAAACATAAGATCAAGGATGTTTTCAAGCAAACTCGTTGTTTCACAAACATTGTATTATATCACCGTCAGTTATGAAAATATCTAAATTCCTGAAATGTTCTATTGTTACGATTTGCTACACTGTGAAATGGAAGATTTGATACAATTAAACCCAAATTATCAGCATTTCCTTGAGGAAACTATGTTTTGCTTTGTGATATGTTGTTAGTTAGCTATGTAATTTGTCTTTATGCACTTTCGATGTAATTGTCAGTCCTGTGTTGTATCTGTGACTATCTTTCCATCGACATCTAGCCATGATCAATTTTAGCTTGTAGTCATTTTTACAACTGTTTGATATTATCTTCAATTTTACTCCATAGATGCAAGTCCAGATCTTGGCAGAATAACACGACAGGTACACAGTCTTCAAATCTTTCTGGCTTTTTCACTGAGAATCTATCGTTTGCTTCGTATGAGACATGCCATAAATGTTCAAGTTTATAAGGAGTCCAGTGCAACGAAATTAAATACCTAACACAGCTGAGTTTGTCAGCTTTGTTAAAGCATAGGTTTCAAATCTTTAAAACTACAAAAAAGGCGGGTGTAAAATTCAATTACCTTTTTCTTTTAACTGAATGGCTTGAAAGAAACTTTAGCCTATTTTCTATGACTCTACCGTTGGACTTTTCAAAAATCTTGATTATTTGTCGAAATTACGGCCTTTTATATTTCAGTCCATTTTAAGATGTGAGGCCATCAAATTTCTAAATCACAAACCAGAAGAGTAAAAGAGTTTTGCTTGATACCATATTGTAGGCATCCATAAACTATGGTTTCATGAAAATTATTTGATCTTTCATCAAGAGGTTTAGAAATTACGATAGTTTTAAGTTTTTTTTTCGAAAATTTTCTTGAATTCTGAAAAAAGAAGAAAAACAATGTAATTCTGAAAATATTGAAGATTTCAGAAAAATCCAATGGCAGATTTATTGTAGAAAAGATCAAGTTTCTTTGAAACCTTTCAGATCTAAGAAATAGGTTATTTAATTTTACACCCAGCTTTTTAAAGATTTGAAACCTATGCTCTTTTCTAATTTATTTCAACTTTTGGAGCAACTTTTATTTCTTGGAAAAAGGATTTAATCAACTTTCATAAACATTAACTTCATCTATAAAGTGTTCATATGGAAGAAATTCATTTCTGTAAACACTTGTATAAGCTTACTAGATTATGATATTTGATGCGTCATATGCAACTTACACAAAACAGACAAATCGAAAACAGTCCTCTTCATTGTCTGATATCACATCTTTTCCTCCAGGCTGAAAGCAAAGCACAAGAGGCAGCCCAGCCGGTATGTAAAAATGATGGATTAATTTCTTTGAAATATTTCATCCTCTTTGTGTCAGATGCAGTAAAAACCCGTATATAAGTACATAAAATTTTGAACTCAGCCTGTGTGGGTCATTATACATTGAGGTACATCCTGTTATCAGGGTGTAAAGACAAAGGATAATTGAAGGTTTAGCATTGAATTCTGCGAATCGTAACCTTAGCTAAATGTATTTATATTCTTGGCCCTACCAATTTCACCCCGAGCTCACTTAGTATACCCCTGCTGTATGTAATGTTTGGAGTCAATGAAAGTGGTTGATTGGCAAACAGGTATCATTTATTTCCCAGTGAATATATGGATGAAACCCTTTATTAGGAACCTAATTTGGTTATCAACCTGAAATTGTATAAATATATTGTGTCAAAATGTACAATTTTAGGGTGTAGGCTCTTAATATGCAAAGGTTTTTATATGCGCGTTTCCACTATGTATGCAAGACTCTCTTTGTTTTGGTCCTCAATGTGACAATAGCTTATGGAATCCTTTCAGTAGGGTTATCCTTGCCAATTGAAATTTATTCAAATATCTGTTAGTTTTAAACATAGTTTTAAACATATGTTTAGTTTTAAACATATATTTTTCATAAGAATTTTGCTACAACCTGCTTGTTGACTAGAATTTAATTCCCTTTATCGCATTTTACCTTTCAGAGACTCCGCAAAATTAAGCAATTCAAATTACAAGACGTTTGTCGTGTTTTGGATGTTGAAGAACGAACAAAAATGATCTCCCAAGCTTTTGATAGAATCCTTAATGCTGAGCGTAAGTTTAACTTCCTATGTTTAGTTTCGACGTACAAAATGGTTCTTTTGTGGCCAATTTTCCCGTAAATTTTGAAGTGTTTGAAATTTTGAATTCCGCTCATAAAGAGCTGTTTTATTAGCTGGAAGGGAAGTTTTTTTTACTTCTTTAATTTCAAATAATCACTGTTTGAATCTTCCTTGGAACTTGCTTGGGAGATATCTCAAAGGCAAAATGATCGTCTGTTCATTTTTCTTCTTTCATTGACCAATCATACTTTTTTTTTAGAAACGGCTGCCAGAGGAGGTGCAAAGCTGGTGAGTCTTTAATTCTAAGATTCTAAAATGTCTATTTTCTGATTTAAAAGGAACACAGAATGGACGACTTTTTTACAATGTTGGCTGTAAAACCCTGACAACCCATACAGGTTGGAAAGTTTGAATGATTTTAGGCCGCCAAGTTTCCAAACGTAAATACCAACCAGTACCTTTTTTCGTCTGTAACCTTCATGGATTCCATTTGTCTCACCATTTTATCAAATAAATCGGGAAATGAAATTTTGCTCATTCCCGATGTTATGGTACGTAAACTTTCCTGTAGCATAGTAGTACATTGGTTTTATCTCGGTCCTGGCCTAGAATCACCCCCTGCGATGTTTTCTTTACCCCTACGTAATGTTATACGAACTGCATTGTGTTCTATAACTCTAGAGTATTTGATGTAATTAGCCCTGTTTTACAAAATGTATTCCTTACATCAGGAACGAAACAAGATCATTGTGAGTTTGGTTCTGCAGTTTGGAGGTGATTTGGCAAAAGGCGAGTATGTTAGTCTTTCTCCTTTGGTACAGAATGTGTAACTCAAGCAGTGAGAAATGCAAAGTTACAGGAAGGAAATCACATGAAAATCACCACATCAAAATGAAGTTTAGTTTAAACCGTGCTAATGCTGTGACCTGTATGCTGATGATAGGGGAGTAAATTTCTGATCTCTTTTCACACTTAATTTTTGTGGTCTAGTTCAGATCCATTAGTTCAGTGGCAATTTGTAAATTATTATTGCTAGTCATTTTTGTTTTCTGTGAATTTCTGTATCCCAATATTATCTATTTTCAAAACAAACTGCGCACGAGCTCTTTTATGATATTTATATTTTTCCGTTTCGCAGCATTACATTCATTTATAATGATGGACTTTAGAAACAGATATGATTTAGCCATGACATGGTTATATCAACAATTTATAATCGAAGAATCAAAAGCAGTAAGAAGTGCAACAAGAAGAGATTCAAAATACAGCAGAATTCTTACAGATATATTATTGGATCTTCAGAAGTTTTTGGATCCACGGGATAAGTAAGTTTTTGGTTGATCTTAGTGTTACAAACGTTCCGGTTACAAATTGGATCCATAAGAGAGTCAAAGTTTTTTCATCAGATGATAAATCAAGACTTACGCAGAGATTTGAACTCTTGTAATATTCCTTGGAGTGGGATCATGACAGGGAATTTAAACTATATTAACAAGTACCAGATGTTAAAAATTTCTTTTCTTAGGAGTATTCAGTCTATCTTTGCAAACAAACTCAAAGTTTCGACGCATCTTACATATTTCAGCATGACCAGTGTGCTAGAAAATCATACATTCCTCCAAAGTTCGCTTTCTGGAGATGAGGAGATTTTTGGCGTTTCTTCCATTAGGCAGCTTGACTTGAAAGATCTCCTGGGCTGTTTGGATGTCATGAATTTTCTGGGAAACATTGTTGGAATTTATTCGAAAATATAGACCGCCTTCGTCATGTGAAATTATGACTGCGATTTTTAAAGCTATCGTCAAAATATACAGATTTCTGTTTTAGTTTCAGTTTCATATATAATTCAAATATTTTAGATATTTTATTTTACAGAAATATTTTACAGAGATATTTTACTTCATTTTACAGTAATTTGTTTGCATATTGAGCGTTCCCCTTGTGTAGAGTTAGATGCAGGAAAATAATTTTTTCTAAATTCCATTTCAAATGTAATTCTATTTCAGGCTATTCACACGATTCATTTTGGAAGCTCCTGCATTATCTGATAGCGTTGTTGACTTCGTTAAACGTTACTGTGAGGATGACGTAAGTTCCCCTTATGTTGCTGTTAGCTCACATTCTCATTGATGTTTATTCAAAACTGAAATTTAACTCTCGAGAAAAGATCTGGTTGCTTCAGGGAAATACTTGCATCAGATTTAGAACAGAAAAAAACCCTTTCAAGTTTTTTTATCAGCAAATCGAGGCAAAATAAAGCCCTATGTAAAAGAGTTTTCTGTTTTTTTGGTGCCTGTCTTGCATCTTGCATTAATTGCCTTTTCCTTGAAGTCACCACTAAAATGTTCAAATGTTGATTGATATCTCGTGTACAAATATGGAGCAATTACCACTGTTTACTGATTTATTGAGGAAGTTATGTGATATCAACAGTAATTTTGTAGTTTTAGTCCAACAAAAAAGAAGTGCATGGACATCATTCATGTTTATTTATTTATTCATTTATCTATTTATTTATCTATTTATTTATTTATTCATTTATCTATTTATTTATCTATTTATTTATTTATTCATTTATCTATTTATTTATCTATTTATTTATTTATTCATTTATCTATTTATTTATCTATTTATTTATTTATTCATTTATTTATTGATCTATTTATTTATCTATTTATTTATTTATTCATTTATTTATTTATTCATTTATTTATTTATTCATTTATCTATTTATTTATCTATTTATTTATTTATTCATTTATCTATTTATTTATCTATTTATTTATTTATTCATTTATCTATTTATTTATCTATTTATTTATTTATTCATTTATTTATTTATTCATTTATTTATTCATTTATTCATTATTTTATTCAAGGAGATTTCTAACGTAATCTGGGTGACACGGTCTTCATGAAAGTAATCTTTTCTCGTAGGCAAAATATCTTGTTGGGTTTGCAACACTTCGAGAATTGATAACAAAATGTCCAGCAAAGAAACAAACATGGTTGCAGTTACTACTTGAATTGACAACGCGTGAAAAAGAACAGGTACACATTGAGAAACATTTTTATTATCTGTTTTCGTTAATGTATAGTAATTTGGATACGAAAGTATTCACTCAGAGGTATACAGACCCCGTGCACATTGACATGAGAAAAGTTCTTTACATTATGTTCTCTTAGGTTCGTGTCCAAGCCATCCACTCTGCAAAGAAGTTATATGTAAAACCAGCTCTTCGTGAAATGATTGAGGTATGTTTGAGCACTTTTAATACTATTATTCCTTTCCGGTAAAGCTGGTCAACTGAGGTACAGTAAATCCCTGCATATAAGAACCTGCCAAAATAAGAACCTAGAGGCTGTTTTTCCTAAATTATGTACCTTGCAATTAAGAACCTGTTTCATTCTGATGAAACATAGGTTCTTATTGCAGAGGTTGCAAATTTGATATTTGATTGCTGTTATCAAGGTCATTGTGGTCCCAGTTGGGTTTGAAAGATTTATTCTCCTCCCCAATTACTTCTTATATCCATAAAAACGCTTCTAAAACAAAATAATATGCTGAACATCTTTGTGAGACTCTCAAGGGGACAACATGAGGTACCCTTCAAATAAGAACCTTTATACCTTGAAATTAATCTAAGTACCTTTGAAATAAGAACCAATTTCAGCCTGGCTCTCAAAAAAGTAGGTTCTTATACGCGGGAATTTACTGTAGATTTCTCAACTTTTTGCGCTGATTTAACGCAGCATCTACTCTACAGGTCCCTCTCCATTCAAAGATTTCAGTTGTATAAGTTGCAGGCTTACCGAAGAAATGATATTGCATTTTGATAAGCTCTGTATTTCTGAAGATTTAAGGCTGCTTTGAGGAAAAAATTACCCACTACACCCTCATGACATATGTTTGACAGAGTACGCAAGAGCCAGATTCTGGGGCACAAAACTTACTCCAAAAATGTTAGAAAAGTTCATCAAGTTTTGATAAGTCTCCAAAAGATACATCTATATTCACCTGTTGCAAATTGAGGATCTTAACGAAATTAGATGAATTTAAATTTATTCACCTTTCAGAAATTTGCATTGTACAGTCTACAACAGCTGTTACGAGAACACCCTCCTCCCCAAGAGCGGTCAATTGGAGTCCTTGGTAAGTATCAACCATTCTATCAATTATTGAAATTTCAGGCTGGATTAGACATTTTGTAAGAATGATTAACGGGAGTGTTTATTTATAAATTGATTTCTCAGTAAGTAGAACAAAGAAAACCACTCAGATACCGTATTATGGCCGATATGATTGCGATATATTTAAATTTTTTGTCTTTGCAACTGCAGGCTTATAACCTTGCATGAACCCTTTAATTTCTATAATTAAATCTTTTTCTTTCTTTTTAAAAATATTGGACATTGTGATGTTAAAATGTACCAAAATGTGTGGGGAAAATCTTTGATCTGCGTCTGAAAATCAAATCAATGTTTTGTTTACAGAAATGCAAACTGCAGATTGGAATGATGATGCAATAAAAGCTTGTTTATATCTATATTTGGCGTTGCTACCAACCAGTCACAAACTGTTTCATGAGTATGTGTAAATTATCATTATTGTACGAAGATGATTCTTCTTAATGTAAATCTTGCTGATTCTAACTCTTCATACCATAGTCGTATTTTTAAGAATTTAAAGTTTTTATAGGGCTCTAACAAACTTGTCCTTTGGGTAAAAGTTCTTCAGTTTAAGACTCTATCCACTTGTCCCGACGTTTTCTCTCCGTTCCATCATAACTGCAGTGGCTATAAGTTATTTCACAGGAGCATGAAATGTTGGTTTGTTAGCAATAACAATTCAATTCAATCATCAAAAATGTTGTTGGTGCTGTAACTTGGACGCTGTATTGAGTTACAGTTTTACAAAGTCTAATGCATCGGATGCTATAAGGTCGCAAGGCCTGGGAAAAGGCAATAAAATTTTTAATTCGATAGTCATTGACTAGCAGAATTAGTGAAAACTTTATATTTGTACTCGTTGTAAGTTTGCGATATTCTAGATGTAACGTTGATTATAAAGATAAAACTTCGTTTGATATTATCAGATCTTTCATACATTGTGTGAGCAATCTTGGTCGTCTTTCATCTTCGGTTTTTAGAAAATTGCTCAAAGTATTTGTTTGAGACATATTATGATAATCTCCGTTTACTATTTTAGCCTTGCTGCGGTATACACAGAAGCATCACCACTAATAAAGAGGACCATCCTACGACATCTGGAACATCCGGTCAGTTCGTCTCTCTGCTCTCAAGTTTTTGTTAGTTATTTGATTACTCTCATCTCAGGTCTTGTTATATTTGATGATTGATTATTTAAAGTCTATGGTAACTGTTAAAATTGCCGTGCTTCGTGTTGAAGAGCCATTGTCATTTAGGGTCCTGTGGAGGCATATGCACTTTCGAACTGTCTGAAAATCAAATTTAGCCAAAGTAAAAATATGAATCCACACTGCAGCTGATGAACTGATAGACAAGTCAACTACCCGTTTTTTATAAGAAACTTGGATCAAGCCATAGTACTAAAAGTTTCTTAATTTCACATGAAATTTGTCCATGTCAGTACTAAAAGTTTCTTAATTGGTTTCTTATTTTTTGAATGCAGAATTAGCAATGTGGTCGCTAACACTGCGGCAGATATGTTTCTTGACATTTAAAACATCATAAAGGAATAAACAGTGTTCTGTTATGTTGAAAAACACAAATGGTTAGATGATATTGCTCAAGAATAAAGGTTCAACTATCTATTTGCTATAATATCCATGCTTTTAACTTTGAACAGTTTCTTAGTACTTCTCAGACATAGTACTAGAGTTTCTTAAAATTCTGGCCATCTTAGTAATAGTTTCTTATAAACCAGTTTCTTATAGAAAAACGTGTAACATCAAATTTTTCTCGACAGTTCAAATTCAGCTCAATTCAATTCAATTTTATTCGTAAAATACAAGCTACTACTAAAATAAAAACTTATTCAAATACTTGTATGCTACGCGACCCAAGAATAACAAAGCTTATGTGGGTTAGGCTGCTAAAAGTAAGCTTTTGATATTCTACAATATATGCTACTACATTACAACTACAATCAATAAACTGTAAGATTATAATAAGGAACAGCTGCATGAAATGCATATAAACAAATTGCAAAGCTACTGCAAAGGTTTAGCAATCAACTTTGAAACTATTATCAGTCTTTTTCCTTAATTTTTTTTATTTAACTAAGCTCAAATAAATGTTGATCAATGATGCTTTTCTTTAATTTGATAGCGAACTTTGTTGGGTTTTGAATGCTTTTGAATGAGGAAGGTAAAGCATTCCACAAACAAGGCCTTTTATCTCACATGATGTTGTTACCCCATGTTTTGTTTGCCTTACAAATTTGAAGTTCTGGAGTGTCGATTCGTATTTTCCACTTAGGCCAAAATTTGATTTTCAGACAACCTGAATTTGCATCGTGCCCGTAGGAGGACCATGGGTAACAATGGCTGTTAAATGCATGTTGAAAATTGTATACTGTTTAGCTTATAATTCTGTGAAGAAATGTCGTATTTCGTCAAGTTGAAAAGTTCTTTGAATCCTGTCAGAAAAGTTATTGAGTAAAAGATCGACTCCTATACTGTTTTCAGAAGCCTTTGCCAAGGGATTTACCAGACACAATACTCTTTACATTTATTTTCATTGTTGAAGGCCATTTTCAAAGTAGTTTGGGAATGATCATGTTGCTTAGTTGCCAATCTCCCGATCTCACGCTCATGTTTGTAAATAGGTGTATATCCAAGCATAATTGCCTCGTCGCTTCAGTGTATCTGTATTTTGACAATTTCGTTGATGTTAACACGTTCTTCTCCAAAGGTACGAGCTATTGGTATGAATTCAATAGAACTGCTAAAGCTTGTGGAAGAATGTCCCTCCGGAGCGGAGACACTTGTCACAAGAATATTGCACATCATTACAGATAAAGGTAATTTAGAAATTTATGTAAAAGTTTATATTTTGTATTTGATATCTGATTGAGTAACATATTTTGGCTTTTTCATGAAATAAAAGTAGAGGTCTGCACTTATGTCTTTGTTTTTTTGCTATATATTTCAAAACACTCGTATTTACATCGTTTTAATTGTCATTTAATTTAATTGTCACATTATGTTACATAATTAATACCCTTTTCACACTTGCAAGGTAAACCAGCTTATGTTACCTTTAATTATGTTAAATAGCCAGAGTCCAGAAGAAGGGCCATGTCTTTCTACGAATGCCAATTTTGTTAGTTAAACCTTCCGCGTTTTTTATTAATTCAAAATAACTTCGCTTTTTCAAACTCTTTTCGATGTTTATAACTCTAAAGTATGTAACCCTGTTACTGTTGCAAACGTATTCCAAACAGTTCCTACTTGTCTTGTAAAAGTTACGAACCGTCCTCAAATATGGCATTGGTAAGCATGATCTTCCCCCCTCAAATATGGCATTGGTAAGCATGATCTTCCCCCCTCAAATATGGCATTGGTAAGCATGATCTTCCCCCCTCAAATATGGCATTGGTAAGCATGATCTTCCCCCCTGAATATTCACCCTTGGTTGGTTAATTCGTAAATTTATAATTTTACATTTATATTTTTCTGCAATCTTGGCCGAAATACTTGGGAGAAGTCACAAAATTGCACTATTTCGGTCTGTGATTGCATGCCAGACGCTCCCCCAGTTTCAATGCAGCTTAAATTAAACGTCATTCGACTTTCTCATCATTGAGTTAGGATGAAGAGAGGATGAGAAGGTCCTCAGCAAAATTTTCGCTTCGATGTTTTACGAAACTTCACGAAAACACTTAACTTGCCTGTGTCCCAGCTTGTTTTGGCCAGGATTGTACCATCTCTATTAAACGCAAGCAAAACTCAGTTTATCTTTTAATTTGTAGGCCCACCGACACCAGAACTGGTGGAACGCGTGAAAGAACTTTACCAAAAACGGGTATCCGACGTGCGGTTTTTGATTCCGGTTCTAAATGGTTTAGACAAGCAACAAGTAATCGCTGTTTTACCAAAACTCATCACACAATCACCAAATGTTGTCAAAGAAGTTTTCAATCGTTTATTGGGATCATTTCAACGTAAGTCGCCATGATTTATAATTATTTTTATTTCATTTAGCAATATTTGAGGACGATACACTTTACAGAAATGTACTAATCTATACAGTATGATGCAAACAGACAATAATAAACAAAATGAAAATGAATTATTGATTAAGAGACTTCAAATAGACAAAGTTAAAACAATAGAATATGATGAAGAGACCTTGAGCTGTTCAGAACCAGGAATTCAAATTTCATCGGAGAGGTTCAAGTAATTGGCCGGAGAACTTCCGCCACTTGTGTGTACTATTGAAAGTCCTACTGATTTTTGTAAACTTTAGAAAAAGAGGTGCTCAATCGAGACTCCTGTGTGGAATAGCTAGAAGATCTATTGAGCCGATGTGACAGAAAAAAACTTGAGATGCTAAATAGTATTAAATGAATAAGTTAACGACTTTACAAAGTCTGGTAAGCTTTTACTTGAGTTATCGATTATCCTGGTTGGCAATTTGTTAATTTTAAATGTTGAGTGACGCTACTGTCAAACACCAAAGCTATGAATTAATCAGCGTTACCTAGAATGACGATGGTAGCCTCGTTTGCTGGTTGTGATAGTTCCTACAAGACACATTTAATTTACAGGGAAATTCTGTAGGCTCTTCTGTGGTTTGCCTGTAAGTCCGGATTACATGTCCGGAAATTTTATTGTTTTGTGTGTCCGGAGAGATTGTCTGGAAAGTATTTCTCCTATTGGAATATTAAATAACGGGATGTTTCTGGTCGTTTCAGATAAGGATTGTGTTCTTTAGATCTCTGTCTGCATTATGTCCGTTTGGGAAATCAAAATCTCTAAAAATTGAAAAAAACATCGTTTTGTCTCTAGTTGACGGTAATTTTGGCGATAATGTGTCTAGATGAATCTCTGGAATCTGGTAAAGATCAGATAGTATACTTTTGAAGTGGCCTGAATGATAATCTCGTCATATATCTTATTATTATTATCTCATTATTCAAATAAATCGTTCGTGAAATCTCAAATTTATCACCAATCTTAAGAAGGAGGTTAAACAAATTTTTGCCTGATAAGATTATGTTTCAAAACTGAATAAGGAGTTTGAGGGGCTGTTACAGTCGGACGCCTTTCGTAGAAGTGTGTATGAATGTTACGAAGAAGCACAGGCGAAAAAATCCTTGCAACTAATTGATATAAGGAAACTTAAAATACTTTTCCACCATCCTTGCTAGAGCATTTCTGATATTGTTGTCATTTTCAGAATTATAGTATTTTTTCAATTTTCTGCTTGTTTTAAAGTTGTGAGGTCATCGAATTGCCAAACCGTAAACTGTAAAAGCTACAGACTTTCGCTTTCTACCATCTTTTTGACCTTCAAAAATTAAATGTACCTTGTATTGTATTGGCCACAATGATTTCCTTCAGAAGGTTTTGAATTCATGGTACTTTCATTCTCCCCCAATCGCAATCATAATTGATTTTTACTGCATTCGATTTACTTGTTTCTTTATCAAGTAAAACCTTTCAACTAAATATACTTACTATACATGATTTGTCCCAATACACGCAGTCACCTAGTTCCCACTGCAGGTGGGACTTACAAATTAAGGCACAATCTCGAATGAGAAAAACCAACATTCAATCAAAGTAACGTAAAGCGAAACAAAACTAAGAGACAATTAACAACCAAAATCAAACCGAAAAGTAAGGAAAGAAAAGGATATACTTGTGAATGACACTTCCATCGCTCGTCTTAAATATCACATTATCATTCTTAGAAGCCTGATATTTCCTCAAAGAGCTTCTGTGACATTTCAGGAGTTGTCAACGAAGTAACATAGGATAGTTCAATAGACGACGTAACCTCATAAAGACTTCTGAGATTATGATAAAATTTCTTATCAAAAAGCTTCCTTATAATCCATAGCCTAATATGTTACGTATATCAAACAACATCGGACAAAAGTTGTAGATTTTGTCTTTGTAAAAGACAGACAACTATTTTAACTGTGAAATGATGAATACAAAGTTTCAACATTCAAAAACCACAGTTTCAGTTAAAATTTCCCAACATTTGTTCCTTCTATAATGATTTCTTCAAATACGGTGGGCCTATTTGTCTAAACATGGCCTATTTCCTTGGCTACTGTTGTGATAATTGCTATACTGTTGTTTGACTGCCTTTGTATCCCCGAAGACTTTGACGTAATGGTTTCATGTTTCTTGGGTATGCAATTAAGAAGACAGGCATATTGAAAACGCTGCCCCACTACCAAACAATAGAAACTACAGACTTGTTTGACTTTCTTTATATCGCTGTAAACCTTGACTGTGATGGTTTCTTGTTCCTTGACTTTAACGATCCCAAACTAACCAATAACTGTACAGTTCAGACCTGCCTCCAAGCTTGCCTGTCTGTGATTTGGTCGGTCGTCCAGTTGGGAATTTCTGTGGAGAATGAAATCAAAGTAAAAGGGAACGAGAGGAAAACAAGCTCTGACCGTTTTAGAAAACGCTTGTTCTTCCTGCCAAAGTGATCTAAGGAAAGAAGTTGCAACTCTTCAATCAAACACATCTAGAATATATGTTAGTCACCATAAACCAAGAGGATGGATTTGTCATCCCGACATCCCACCATTGTCAATCCCCATTCCATAACCAAGTCACTAGACATATCACACTATTCTCAGCGTTTCACATTGAATTGAATGGTTTTGACTTATAACTGAGCGAACTTCAAACTTGTGTGAGCAAACGTGTTTGGTAGGGATAGATATGGTGATAGGCCTTTTAGCCATTCTGAAAAAAAGAATCAGAATCGAACGATACTGTCCTACATTTTGTAGAATTTTCGAATGTGCAAAACAGTGCAAGAAGCTCTAACGCCACTCCATCGAACCTTACACATAAAAATGTATGAAAATAAGGAAGGGACCAGACTGTTTTGTAGAAGAGCTAATGGACCGATAGCAAGGTTTCAAGCCGAAAGTCAACCTAGCCACTAGAATCCCAGTAAATTTTCACGAGTATTTTAAAAAACAGGAAGTTGGTTCGAAAAAGGTCGAGAAAAGCCACAGTAATGTGAGTCTGGTCTCCAAATCGGTTACTTTTGCTTACCACATCATTTCAAAAATAACAAAATATCTTTTATGAAATCAGCTCTTAAAATATGAAAGAAGCTATTCATTTGCCAGGACGGATGATCTTTGTTCTGTGTCAAGCTTTTCACTGTCTCACCGCAGACAATTCTTTGATAATTCGTGATCGCGTCATTTCTTGTTCTAATTCGAAACTTATTCTTCTAACTAAACGGGTATTGTTGTTGGTGGTGATAATAACAACGGGAATTTATGAGCATTGAGTCATTGCGAGCCAAGGATGATTTTTGCTGAAGGTGTACGGGAGTCTTAGAGAGTGATGCGCTCCTCAAAGTAGAGCTCGAAGTAGTGACCTTTTCCTTTAGGTAACTGATGTATGTAGAAGGCTCCCTCAGCTCGTATAGCTCGTATCCGTTGTATATATATATAGGCTGCGATAGGACATTTTTAGGGTCACAAAGACCTCATGCAGTACGTTTTTGTAGATCCCGCTAGATAGAAACATAAGAGTGCTGGTTTGAGATCGTTCATAACAACCTCGCACATAATATACTTGACTGGTGTGTTTAAGGTGTGGCACAACTTTTCCCTTTGTTTTTAGAGACTTTCCTCACGGTCGGTGACTTTGTGATTTCATTCTGACTTCGTCATTGGTTTATTTGTTGGTTGGTTGATGCATCTATTGATTGATTAATTGATTGATTGATTGATTGACTGATTGATTGATTGATTGACTGATTGATTGAATTGAAATCTGATAGTGAAACTTTCTCTGTTCCATCGCATTATTGGAAGTGATGTTGGCCAGTCAGACTTTGGCCCTCCTTATTCGTCCCCCATCCAAACAGCAATTTATTTCCACATTGTCTAATGCATTCAAAACTCATATTACTCCTGCACCCCTGACCCCACCTGTTGTCCCTCAGAATGATTTGTGTATCGTCCAAAGTCACTTTTCTTTTGTCTTATTATTTTTCAAGCTTTAAATTATTATATGCTCACTCTCGTCTGTCTAATGGAGTAGAGTTTATTGTTTAAGGAGCACAGCTGATAAAAAATTGTGTAGCTTTCAATTGATGCTATTCAAATATGTTTAATCTATGGATTTTGTGAATCCAGGAGAGTGTAGAATGTTGACTTGTGTCTAGTGCAATGCTCTGACTTTGCATTCAGGACAGTCAGGTGAGAAGGCTTCGATCCCAAGCAGAGCCCTAGAGCACTTGAGCGTCATACATCACGATAATGGGTCGCAGAATCAATTAGGTCTCCTGTTTCAGCAATCCCGGTGCTTGGTGCTAAAAACCACAGCTTCACCTTAAATTCACCTGGGTTTCGACCTCCTTTCGTTTCACTCCGTGTTTCCATATGCCCAGAAAGGAATGGGAGCACGGGAAGATTCCTATAGAAATACAGGAGCACAGGAGCATGTGCTCCCTGGGTAGCAGGGAGCACATAAATCGTTGGGAAGGATGAAGAGGGTGGGAAATCAGGTTCCACTTTGAAGGGAGCATCCAAGATGGAGGGAACAACGAACCTCCCTTTCAGAACTACATCACTATCTTCCTTTCGTAGCAAAGGGCTCAAATCTTTGAACTGTAGGTCATTCACTATAATTCCAGACGGAACATTTTCATTATAGTTATTATTATTAGAGTTACAGAATTCTAAAAATTTCTGCTTGTTTTGAAGTTATGACGTCATCAGATTGCTAAATCGTAAACCATAAAAGCTAAAAACTTTAGCTCGCTATCATCTTGTATATTATCAAAAACTGAGTATTTCTTGTATTTGTAAATTAGACTTTCGTCAATAAGTTGTAGATTTATGGCGTTTAGAATTTTCAAAACTTCCGATATCTCCTCTGGGTACATCCTTTCATAAAACTTGTAAACGCTAAAATATGATGATATCATAAATGCCCTTTCTGGAATGATGGGAACGATCTAAAGTTTCCTTCGATCTATTCAGTTGAGAGAATCAAGCAATGATATTTTTTAGCTCTATACTTCCCGATGTTCCAGCCTCATGGACCTCATGAAACTTTGGATATCTGTTTTCAGATTTGTGATAGCTTGTGCGGCTATCCAAAGAAATGCGGACAGACAGTGTTGAGAGATAAAAATATTGAATTCAACGATCAGTTATTAGATTTTGTCATCATTTAGAAGATGAGAATTATTTTGGCTTGTATAGAGATGGATAAACTATTTTCTCAATTTTCCTTTTCCCCCTGTTAGAGGGTGTTTGTGTGTGGTCATTTAGCGTACGAACTGTTTTGCTTTCATCCACTTTTGTGCAATGCTCTAAACTATTTTGTAAAACAGAGAAATTTATGTACCGTTTTGGGTATTCGTTTGCAATACCCTGCATTACGTTAGACGTAGGCAGATACACATAAGCCAAAGTTTTGAGACGTTCCACTTTTGGTACAAATTGATTGAGTGTTCGAGTTACGTGATGGCGAGTTATCAACTTTGACTGTTTGGTTTGGACCGCGCAAATCCAAAATCTATGTTTAGCTGTATACCCAAAGCCACAAAATCAATGAAACACCGTTGGGTGATGAAATTTTGCTGAGATATTTTATGTTATTAGCCAATGATAATCGACTGTCTTTTCGTTTTAGCTGAATCAGCAACAATTGCAAGTCCGTTAACACCATCTGAGTTACTTATTGCTTTACATGGAATCGAGTCTAAAAGTGATATGAAGGCTGTCATGAAGGGTAGGTTTTTACCAGCTATTGCTCTCATTTGTCTCTACTTTTGGTGATCAGTCAGGTGATTAATTGTAGCAAAAAGTCCGCTTTTCAGCTGGAATACAAATACTTTGCGCACAAGAAACCCGTTTACTCTATGCCCTATGTACAAGGTTTTTGGCTCTTTGGTTGACTTTGTTCAAATATGTGGACTGTTCATTTTCTCGTTCTTTCTTGTATCATTTTTTCTGACGATTCGCTGTTACCATAGCCTACGCGTTGACCCATTATCATGGGTCTACACGTAGGCTACTGTGACTATGGTCAGACAAACTTATTAGCAGTCTCATCAATTAATTAATCAATCAATCAATCAATCAAGCAGTTTGATCCGTAAGAGCCGAATTTCCGTAAAGTTTGCTAAGTAACGAGATCTCGTGACCACGTTAAATCAGGAGGCTTTCCTTTATTACTAAATATTGATATGCTTAATCTTTCGCAAATCTAGTTGGTTCAATATTTAATTTTCTTGTTTAACTAGATACTAAAGATTTGTAAATGTTAAAAATTTGCTAGCCTATTCACTAACAAGCAATTTTACTGGTTAATTATTTAAAACAAAGCTTCATAAATATACTTATAGCTTTCATTTTCGAGATTGTCCGCTTTTAGTAAGTAATTGCATCTCCAACACTACTGTCTATCAAACGATGTTGACTAGGGTTGGTTTTGAGGCGAAACATGTCGTCATCTGAATCATGAAGTGAGAGTTACAAGCTACAATGCCAGCCAAAAAGTCGTGGAACACCTCTGCTAATTTTGCCTCGTTTGACGATTTCCCCCTCTCCCTCTCAGAACAATGTTGTTTTGTGGCAATAAAGTAGGGTGACAGGAGGATCCGCGACGCTGCTGGAATGCTGGGGCAATAACCTTCTAAATCAACATTGTTTCGGGTGTGAAGGGGTATTTAAAGGCACACTGTCGTGGTTGTGATTGGCTAATTGTGATATTGAAACCAAAAACAAAGCTCTGGCCTCATCGCTATGGTTAGAAATGCGGATTATGAAGAAATGGCCTAAGTGTTCCAAGGATTTTTGGCAGGCATTGAATATTGCTAGGACTGGATTGGAGACTAAACCTAGTATGTATGTATGTATGTATGTATGTATCATTTCACCAAAATAAAAAGAAGATGTACAAGTTTATTAAAAAGAAATTGTCTAATTTACAGGCGTGTGATACTAAGTTAATACATTTACTCTAAAAACACCCCTAGATAAAATGGCAGGGATAGCATTAAAAGGTCAGTGCGACCTTGTTTCCATAATGGTCCCTCCAAGGGTGTCAATAAAAGAAAAGTGTCCATAGAAGAAACGAAAATTTTTGAAGTGGTTAAATTACCGTTATGGACCGAAAAGACCGAGATCGCGCGAAAGAGAGGGTGTGCGGTGTCAATAGTACACATATATGTCATCTTCCTCTCTTTGTATCTTTTTGAAGAAATTCTCTTTGATCTTGTGTTTAAATATGTTGACATTGTTGGTAGAATTAGAGGTAGAATTAGAGTTAGGGTTAGGGTTGGCCTGGATGATGAAACGAGTGTTCAAGAGAATAGTGCTTCAGCTAGAAAGAACCAAAGAGCACACCTTTCCATTTACATAAAGCTCTCTGCTTTGAAGTTGTGTGACATAAAATAAAACATGAACGAATTAACACTTCACGAATTACGCGCGTAACTTTTTAAGAATTATCGCAACCTAATGAAAGACAGATATAGTACAGTATCAATTTGTTTTTAATTGTTCATGGTTTGTTTTGTATAGGTAGATTAACTTGGTTGTCTTTATATATTACCCATGGGGTGGGGTAGTCATTGTCTTTCGCTCCCCATGGTGTCGTCTCCGTAGTGTTGTAAAGTAATTAGGAATGTTTTGTAGAATATAAGGTATGTTGTAGCATTTTTATATGAATAAAAAAACATGAACGAAATGGTGGATTGCTCGCAAAAAGATTTCTGATGTTATTACGCATTTCTTGTTCTGCTATATGATTCATTAAAAGGCTACGTTTTGCATAAGTGAATCTTAGTTTATTGCTGTGCTGATCGATTTAATGTTAGCTAGCAACTTTGCACTTTTAGTTTGCGTCACGAATTTGATTTCATTGTCTGTCAACTAAACAAATTTTCCAAACTCAAGTTATTTCTCGTTAGTTTTTCAAGCATGATTCATTGTTTTTAAGCGCCACTATTCGTTATTTTCCTTCAAGAATTACAGTTATGGATTTTAAGATTAAACTATTTCGTGGCTACTATTAGATGCTGATAGTCTGTTTCTCTTTGCATAAGTCGTTCAGTTTATCATTTCAAATTGTCAAATCAATCTTGCAGTCAGAAACACATCTGCGAGATAAAGCGCCAATCTCCTTAACTGTCCTGAAAGAAACCAAGAACCCTTTATGGCTTCTCTTATCATTTTCCTTGTTATTTGCAACTTATCAATGCCAAGGGCTCTTTGCGCATTATTCCAGGAGACTTTGTGTCTAGGCCATATTTTATCCAGGCTTGAATAGGATATGAGTTAGCATGCTTCTAGCTACACCATAATATCTGTATTGTTGCACCTTATCAATGGTTTCAGTAACAGAATGGGTTTCTGTTAAGCTGATTTCCGGCTCGATTTTTTTTTGCTGACGCAGACAGTTCTTAGCCTGATGTTGTCACTCACTTTTGTGCTCAGGCACCTTTGTATAAATCCCGTTGTTGTAGCCCAGGCTCAAAACGTGTCATAGTCTTGTTCTTTGACTGAACTGATCCAGCTGCGACTTTGCCTTATTTTCCTACACGGCCCTACACTTGCATAAATAGATAAGCCTCATAGTATTGATTCTATATGGCCTAAGAATTGGGCCTAAATCACCTGCTATATTTTGTCAAAACCGCCGAGCCTAAAACGCCGCCCAAAGCAATTTTCCAGAACAGCTTTACCATGAGTCTAGCTACAAGTACTTTGATGAATGTTTTTTTTAAAGTAATGATTGCTATAAGTGTCTTCAGCAGTTACCAAGAGTTCGCTACCCTCAGCGACGATTTTGTTTTCAGATACTAGAAGCATTAACCTTCGGACCAGTAGGCCAATGCGCAATAACTGAGGGATTCTCACACTATTATTTTGGTTGTGTCCCTTATCCTTTGCTGCAAAAACAATAGTTTTTTGCAGAGGGAAACAAGAGCTAGACCAACAAGGGATGTGATCAGCATGGAACAGCTTATTGCAAAGAGTGCTTATCAAATACAGTTAAGTTTCGATACCTTGTAACGGTCTGAGAACGGTACCTATTATGCCAATCATAACCGTTAGGAATTCGGTTTATTTTCTGTCCATTTCGTCATGGTTTGTATAATTTCTTTCATTCATTCTTGAAACAGTAACCAGCCAAGCTATAAATATTGTCATATTGAGTTATTTGATTTGTTATGGGTCATGCCCGGCTTGAAATCCAAGCGTCAAGAAATCTAATACCCAAGATAAGGAAAGATTTTCAAGCACCTTTCATTCGATTCCAAATTTAGCCAAAACCACAATATTGTGTTCTTAACAGATGACAGACATCTTTCGTTTAAACTGAAATCCTTCCAAGGCTTTCCCCTAAACCAGTTCAAATTATTTATGTCGAGTTAAGAACATTGGATTATGTTACGATACAAGTCCCATTCCTTGCATGGGCGAGACGGGATGTTATCACCGTTCTTGTCTCCACAACAAACCATTCATGACTTGGTTGCTATGATGTTGAACCAAAGTCGAGTCGAAGGCTAAGGCTTGAGGCTGTGTGCAGGGCACCAAAATGGCTTAGCAACTGGTCAACAGGCTACAACCCCACAGGACCTGCCAGACAGAAACCATTTGCTAGAAGTTTTGCTTCGCGAGGCGTAGCCTCGCTTTGTGCAGGCGAGCATCATTAGGTTAACGTCTGAAGGCCTAAAGAGACTGCAAAGCAAGACCATCGTAGCAGTGCTGTTTCATTTAGCTGCTGCCCTCAGGTTGGCCTTGTGAGACTATTGGGCGAAGGCTTTAGGCGCCTTACAAGTAGGGACCAGTTTGTGGCAGTGTTGCTTTGTGTGACCCTCTTTGCTCTTGTTCGTCTTGTGAGATTACCTTCTGAAGGCCTAAGCAGCTTGTTAACATTGGACTATCTTTTTTCGCTCTTTGGAATACATAAAGTGCTCCTAGAAAGCATCGTCAGCAGGGTACTTTGCTAGCATGTTGCAGTTTCAGATTGTCTGAAATCAAATTTGGCCTAAACTGAAAATATGGCTACATATCTCAACAGCTGAACTTGTGGGAAGTTTGAGTTAAGGGAGCGATCATTTTTAATCCTTCAATGCCTACCAAAAGTCTTTGGAACACTTAGGCCATTTCTTCATAATCGACATTTCTAACCACAGCGATTAGGTTTAAACACCCCCTTACCCCCGAAACAATGTTGATCTGGAAGGTTACTGTTCTAGTATTTCAGCAGAGGCGCGGATCATCCTGCCATCCCTATTTTATTACTACAAAACAACATTGTTCCTAGGTGTTGGGAAACCTCACACTCGCTTATTATGTTCATGTGTATTTTGTATTTAGAAACTTGCTTAGTATAGCAAGAAGGCTCATTCATTTATTTTACAGGACAAGCGGACATTTTTGTGAGTCAAGGAATTTTACTTTTGTATTGTTGAGAACAGCTTGAGTGCATAAGAACCTCAGTATCAAGTAGAGACAAGGAAACTGACTCAGGTTATTGCTAGTTAACAACTTAACAGAACGTCAAACTATTATTCCTAGCATACTTAATGGCTTGGTCACCTTGATTTTGATTGGGCTGACTAGTTGTTATTCTTAATCCTGATTGGTTAGTTAAAACTGAAGTTCCTTGTTTGTTGATATAAAAGTTATTGTATGAGTTAGAACCTTTAGATTTCAAAGATTGCGAATTACACGTTGAACGTTAAGAGTGCCGTTTGAATGATGCAGAAAACGTGAAGATTGCTGTTCTCTTTGAGTAAACTCTGTCGTTTAGAATAGGATTAAACCTGAATCAGCGAGTTAGAGCGTCGAATCTCTACATTATGGTCCACCGTCCGAAGGTTTGAGTGTTAGCAGAGTTGAAAAACCATGGAGAACTTAGATAAAGCAAAGAAAAAACGAAAATCTCATCGTGGAACTACGACGAAACTTTTGAACAAACTCGATGATGCCTTGAAGGAGGAAAATGTCAACGAACTTCGACTACGACAAATCCAAACCGATTTAAAGGAAAAGGCGGAATGTTTAAAAGAATTGGATGAACAGATTTTTGATCTGATGATAGAACTTTTGAGCGAAGATGACTGCGACAAAGAAGCAGACGAAGCAAGCGAAATTAAGGAAAGAATCACATACGGTCTAATTCTACTCGAAGATGCACTGAAAGAAGACGTGCGAAGTGCTGGTTCTGTCGTTTCTGGATCTCAACAGGGACAAATTTTGCAAGGATCACAGCAGTTATCAAGGAGTGCCTCAAGAGAGAGTTTGAATTCTGTAGCCTCATTGAATATTTCGGCTCAGATTTGTGGCAGAAAGGTGAAGTTACCAAAATTGGAATTGCGAAAATTCTCCGGCAAAATCGCAGAGTGGCCAGAATTTTGGGACGGGTTTCGGAGTGCAGTACATGACGACGAACAACTGGCGAAAGTGGATAAATTCAAATATCTGCGGAGTTATTTGGAGGAGCCAGCAAGAAGCGTGGTCGCGGGATTTCCCCTGACTGATGCTGATTACGACTCTGCCATCGAAATGCTCAAAGATCGATTTGCTAAGCCAAGTGTCATAAAAAGAGTGCACCTGAATGATCTTGCCTTGCTGCCCCCGGTGTACAACGAAAAGAATGTTCAAGGATTGCGTAATTTTCATGATCAGATCGAGACACGCTTTCGTGCACTGGAGGCTCAAGGGGTTGACAAGGAAACGTACTCCAGCGTCGTCGTGCCAGCCTTGATGTCGAAGATTCCTAGTTCTGTCCGCAACAACATGATCAGATTTGGTGCGAACCACATGGAGTGGAACCTCGACGACCTAATAGCAGCACTGAAGAAGGAGTTAGACGTCTTGGAGGGACATTTTCCGATGCTGCAGCTCGAGAAGGGAGGATGGAAGAAATCTGATTACGAACCAAACCGGCCTAAGCAGCATCAGCAAGCAGCAACCGCCTCAGCATTGTTTGCAGGAAAAGACAGTCCAAGGAAATGCGTTTATTGCCTGGAAAACCACCTATCAGAGAGCTGTGAAAAGGTGAAGGACCCTGGTGAACGTAAGAATGTTTTGACTAAGTTTGCTAGATGTTTTTGTTGTTTAAAAACAGGCCATAGGTTCTTCAAATGTAGGTCAAAAGTAGAGTGTAAGATCTGCAGTAAGGGGAACCACCATTGCTCTATTTGCCCTAGCCTTTACCCCCCTAAGGAAACGCAGCCTAAGCATAGTGCACCCACCCTTGACCCGAATGCCACAGCATGGACAGGGACAACTGGCTCAGAAGGGAAAGTGGCCCTGCAAACAGCCTTAGCAGTGGTGAATGGCAAAAAAGGGAGTAGAATGAGAGTTTTGTTTGACTCAGGCAGCCACAGATCTTTCATCACTGCCAAGGCTGTTAGCAAACTTGATTTGAGGCCTGTGAGAAGAGAAAGGTTGGGAATCAAAGCATTTGGGAGCAGTGAAGAGGAAAGTGCAGATAGGGATGTTGTCAATTTTTCCTTAGGCCCCTTGAACGGAAGTAAACATGTCAAAATGGAGGCATTTGTAGTCAATGATATTGCTTCTATTCCAAACATTCATGTGGAAGTAGTAAAGGAAACCTTCTTGCACTTAACCAGTGTTTGGTTTTCTGATGTTTGCAGGAATGATGATTTTTTGGAGATTGATTGTCTTATCGGTTCTGACTGGTTGTGGTCCTTCCAAGAGGAGGAAACAATACGAGGGGGGCCACAAGAACCTGTTGCAGTAAAAACCAGCCTGGGCTGGGTATTGTCTGGACCTCTTCAAGGTGAGAAAATTCCTTCTTCTTATGATTGTCATGTGAATGTTTGTGTTGATCCAATGTCTTCTCTGAACAAAGTTGAGAAGCAGGAGATAGATTCTAACTTGCAAAAATTATGGGATTTGGACAGCATAGGTATACGAGAAGAAGATAAGGTACATGAGAGTGTTCTTGATGATATTGCTTTCACAGGGAGCAGATATTCTGTTGGACTTCCCTGGAAACTTGGTCACAAACCGTTGCCCTCCAATTACAATGTTTGCTTACTTAGGTTGAAGAGCCAGGTGAAGAAATTGGAGCAGACCCCAGATATTTTTGATAAGTATAATGACATTATTTCCCAGCAGGTTTCAGAAGGAATAATTGAGCAGGTATCAGAACTTGAACCTGCGAGTAAGATACACTATCTACCCCACAGAGCCGTCATTAGAGAGAATGCAGAAACCACCAAGGTAAGAATTGTATATGACGCCTCTTGCAAAGATCGTAAATCTGGTGTGTCACTCAACGAGTGTTTACATGTAGGCCCTTCTCTCACCCCACTTATTTTTGATGTTCTCCTCAGGTTTAGAATGAATCCAGTTGCACTTGTAGGAGACATAGAGAAGGCGTTCTTGAATATTGAGATCCATCCGCAGGACCGAGACTGTTTGAGATTTTTATGGCTAAAGGACATCCATGCTAAGGACCCTGAGGTTATTGTGTATAGGTTCCTGCGTGTCCTTTTTGGCTGTAATGCCAGCCCATTTCTGCTCAATTGTGTACTTAGACACCACATCAGAAGGTATGAACAGGAGGACCCTGAATTTGTCAACACTTTGATAGGGGGATTCTTCGTAGATGACCTTGTGACTGCTTGCGCAGACCCCCAAGAGGCCCTGACCCTTTATGAGAAGGCCAAGAGAAGAATGAAGGAAGGGGGATTCACCCTAAGGAAATGGAAGACGAATGATGGAGAGCTAGCAAAAGAGATAGCCCAGAGAGAGAGTGAGAAAAAAGAGCCAAAAACAACAGGGGACCCATCATATGCTCAGGAAACTTTAGGTGCACCAAGTACTGCAGATGGAAAAGGTAAGGTATTAGGAATACCCTGGGACAATAAGAGAGATACCCTTGAGTTTGATCTTGGCCAGGTAAGTAAAGAAATTGGTAAAACCTCCCAACCCACCAAAAGAGGGATTTTAAGCACCCTTGCCTCCCTGTTTGACCCCCATGGACTTGTTAGCCCTGTAGCTGTTTTAGCTAAGATTCTTTTTCAGGAGTTGTGTTTGGAGAAATTGGGGTGGGATGATCCTCTACCTGAGGACAAACATGTTAGATGGGAAACTTGGCTTAAGGATTTGAAATGTACTAACACAATTTCTGTCACCAGGTGTGTCTTCGCAGAGTGCAAAGGTAAGGTCTTGAGTTGCCAACTACACGGTTTTGCAGATGCCAGTAAGAAGGCTTACTGCGCTATGGTGTTTTTAGTTTGCAAAACCACTGAAGGAACCTATACCAGGCTTTTGAGTGCTAAAACTAGAGTTGCTCCTTTAAAACAACTGACCATTCCCCGCCTAGAACTGATGTCAGCCAGGGTGCTTGCCACTTTAATGAGCACCATTTTAGAAGCATTAGGCCCAAACTTCAAGGTTGATGAAGTCAAGTATTGGCTGGACAGTAAGACTGCTCTATTTTGGATTTACAACAATGGTGAGTGGAAGCAGTTTGTCCAGCATCGTGTCAATGAGATCTTGCGTCTCACAAGGAAGGAAGACTGGGGCCACGTGTCAGGTATAGAAAACCCAGCTGACTTAGGTTCTAGGGGTGTGCCTGCTAGTCATCTCAAAGACAGTAAGTTATGGTGGGAAGGTCCAAATTGGTTGCAAAAAGGTAAGGAAAGCTGGCCAAATTGGTTGCCCCTAGAAGATTCCCCTGATGTAAGCTGCGAGAAAAGGAAGAGTGCCCAAGTAATGTTAATCACAAAAAATGAGGAGAAAAAAGTGAGCAATGTTGTGAACTTGGAAAGACATGGGAGCCTTGCAAGGTTACTCAGAGTTACTGCTTATGTCATGAGATTTGTGAGCAATTTGAAGAAAAAGAGAGATGGTATGCAAAGGAATGTGAGAAGGCTGAGTGTAGAAGAAATCGAAATAGCTGAGAGATTGTGGATTGAAGATGTGCAGCAGTCATTAAAAAAGAGAGAAGATTTTGAGAAAATATCGGTTCAGCTAGGAGTTGTGAATGAGGATGGAATGATGGTATGCAGGGGAAGACTAGGAAATTCAGATCTGGATTTCAGGAGTAAGTATCCTATACTTCTTCCCAAGAGCCACCCTTTTACAGACCTAGTCATCAATGATTGCCATAAGAGAGTCCTCCACAACAAGCTTAGGTCAACTCTTGCAGAGCTTAGAGCAAGATTTTGGGTGCCACAAGGTAGACAACAGGTAAAGAGAGTGATAGGCAAATGTCACATATGCAGGAGACTTGAAGGTAAGGCCTATAAATCACCCCCAGAAGCAGAGTTGCCAAATTTTAGAGTTAATGAAACTTTGCCTTTCAGTAACACTGGAGTAGACTTTGCTGGACCTTTATTTGTGAAGAATGGCCCAGGTGAGATGAAGAAGGTATATGTTGCCTTGATTACCTGTTGTGTTACCAGGGCAATACATCTGGAACTGGTAGAAGATTTGAATACAATCTCCTTTGTTAATTGTTTGAGAAGATTTTGTTCTAGGAGAGGAACACCAAGGCTTATCAACTCTGATAATGCCAAGACATTCAAAGCAGCAGACAAATTGTTGGATAA
>OZ026494.1:602500-932500 GCA_964019985.1 Aurelia sp. 4 Dawson et al 2005 | reverse complement strand
TAACACAGTGAACTAGCAGATAATGATTAAATCTTAGTACATTTGTATGTATTACCGAATGCTGCAAGCATTACTGAACCATTCTCCGCCACCTGTGCTTGGATAATACATTTTGATGAAATTTACCGGAGTCCTTAGAGATAAGGACTACAAATCACCAACATTGGTTACTTGGCCGAATTTTTTGGCAAGTGGATCCATGACCAAATTATTTTGCCAGACCTAGTAGATGTTATGATAACTTGTGAATTTAGCAAGGTTCTGAAGCATGGTGCAATAAGCAGTGATGGACTACCAGATTAACTATTGTATATAGAGTTTCTAATTTGGTCATAGATGTGAGAAAGAAGTGCATACTGTCATCGCAGACTTGCTGAATGAGGAAAATCTCAAATGATGTCTGTCAGGCAAATTTTAGCTGCTATGTTGCAGAAAGTGTGTAGCTCAGACCAGGGTCTTAAAGCCGGTCATTTTACACCAATGATGAATTCCGCAATTTTGGAAAAATGTTCAAAAAGCAGCTCTGTTCTGGCAAAAATCCGCCATAATGCGGGAAAATTTTTGTAAACAACGGACTTCATCTATAACCCCTTCTTCTTCGTCATCGTCATCTTCCCGTGCGTCTATGTGTACCTCGTTGTACAGCAAAATGTATCTTTTTATCCACTTGAACTTTTCTACCATTTAATCCAAATTAGATGCAAATTCAAGAGACATGTTTCTTTCTTCTGCTAAATTTGCACCCGTTAAGTCGACCTGGAATTGTGGAACACGCTCGGTCTGCATGATTTATCGAAAATCTTCACAAAACGCAAATCGCTGAAAATCCCCAGCTGACAACCGTAGATCCTGAAGCTGTTCTATTCTTACGACAGAACTTTCACAGATATCAGTTTCCCCTTCATCACAAGTAAATAAATGGTTCATGTTATGTTTTAAATATGTGGTGATACGTTGCAAATGGTTTATATCATATCCGATTTCTTTCTTCCATTTTAGCAATAAACCTTTGTTTTGCTGAAAAGAAGATTTACAGTCAAGAAGTACTGGCGGTTGTACTTCAGCAGCTTATGGAGCAGTCACCTTTGCCCACTTTATTCATGAGAACGGTAAGTGGATATCTTTAACAAATATATCACATTCGTAGATTTAACATTTAAGACAGAATTCGTCTCATCTTTCTTCAATGTTACTTCAGTGTCATGCATTTGATATGCTTTTATGCGCCTATGTCTCCTTGGGATTAGGTATTAAAGAGGCTACATGCCCGTCGACCTTCTCTTTGAACTCCATTGGTCGCACTTTTGACGATACCAGCCCTTCTGAAGGCGAAGATGAAGTTGCGTTTTTTCAGCGCCAAGCGCTGGGATCGCAGAAATAGAGCAGACCTAATCGAGGCCGCGACCCCTTGTCATGACGCTCAAGTGGTGGGGCCCTACCGGGATTCGAACCCACTCCACCCGACTGTTCTGGCTGCAGTGTCAGAGGATTACACCATGGCGCCACAACACCTTGCTGTGCAGTGATGTAATCCTTTGACCTTGCAGCCGAGACAGGCGGACAGGGTTCAGTCCCAGTTAGAAAACCACCACTTAAACATCACGACAAGGAGTCGCGGACTCCATCAGGTCTTCTCTGCTTACGCGATCCCAACAGCTGACCAATCAAGAATAGCCAACCTCGTCCTCAACAAATAACCAACCTCGCTCTCACCATCACGTTCTTGGACTTAAATAACATTATCACCCAAGGTCAAGGTCCTTTGCAATTTTGGACAGTTTGAAAATCAACTTTGGCCTCTGCAAAGGTATAGATGCATGCTGTAGAAATTGCAACTGATAAGAAAAGTTTCACTTTAGCACAGGGAAACCAGATTGAATATTAACTTTTGTAGTATTCATTAACTGGTAATCTATTCTGTTTTTCATTAATTTTGGTTTTTGGTTATCTATTCTATTTTCTTTTTCGTTATTTGATAGTTAACTTCAATTCTAATTTTTAAATATACTACAAAAGTTAAGGTTTTATCTCGTTTCTCTATGAATTAGGTTCTGCAGCGTGAATCCATACATCTGTTCTGTCCAAACTTGATTTTAGGCGATTCTGACAGAGCAGAATCTGCGCACGCATGCGAGAAAACTCGTAACTTTGAGCACGGCTAGCTCACTGCAATTGATAACGAAATTAAGCAGCACTTGACATTTTCTCCCTTAGACCTTACTCTTGGTTTCTGATCTGTCAGCCAGTTTGAAATAGCAGCATGCTGCAAAGGATCTTGGGTGATAATGTTCCTCTATGTCAGAGTGATGCCTGTCATTCTGGCATGCGTTTACCATTGGCTCATTTAAATTGTGCAATGCCTATCTCATATTTGAAATCGAAGACAAAGGTTTTTCGTTTCATTGACTCTTGTTACCACTAATGCCATACGATAAAATGCATTTGTATTCTCAAGATTACGATGTGTTCATTGGAAACAATTTTTATTTGCATCAAGATTTACTCTGAATTAGGACACCATCAAATTTCATGATCTCTCATTACTGGATTGTTTCTGAAAGCAAGTAATTTACACCCTCCAAAGAGAGTGGATTAAACTTAACACCTATTTCATACAGATAGGTCTTATTTCGTCAGTGTTATTTATGATGGAAAAGCTTTTAATGCTTCATCATATCAAAGAATTTATTGCAACCTTTGTACGCTGAAATTTCGTATCTGTGAGAGGCGATTCACTCCCAAGCAATCTCATAAAAATGTTTGGCAAAATGCATTTGTTTTCCATTAGAAATAGAATGTGCCCGAAATCTTTAAAAATCCATTTGTTTTGACAAATTTTCGACCGCTCTTTCGAAGAAATTGAGATGTAAAATGGTTTGAGGAACCACATAAGCGTGAAAGTATCAGTTTCTTCAGATTATGCAACTGCTACGCTGGCTCTTTGCAGCAGTGATTTTATGAAAAAAAGGAGGAGGATGACAGATGATGACATTAGGACGACATCAGGCTTCATCTTGTGCTTGCTGTGTAGCCTCTATTTTCTTACTATTTATTTTCAGCTCTACGCGTTTTCAAGTTTTTTGGAAAGAAAACCAACTTCTTGGAGCAGCTTTCGATGGCTTAAAATAGGGACTAGGAGAAACAGTCTTTGTAAAATGAACATTTAAAATAAGATAAATTAAACTTTGAACGGAGTATGATAAACAGACGACGTTTCTTGCTGAGCCCGTTTTCAAGTGTTTCACTCGTCTCTGGTCACTCACTTGAGAGGAGTTTTCCATATCGCTGTTTGCCCTGGGAAATACATGATCTTGGCTTCAAGAATTTACCTTCTCGCCGAGACCTTTTAGCTATTTTACAAAGAATGTGAATCAAACGATATTTGTACATATTTTATCGAATAGACGATTACGCTAAAGATGGCGGCGTGGAACTTAGTATCAAGATTCATTGCCTTCGATGATCGAATTTTATAAAATCACTGTTGATTTCATAATAGAGCGCATTGCATCTTGGTCAAATGCCCCCTGACGCCAGCTTTTCCTTAATCATCTTGTTGATTGCGCATAATAGAAGCTAAAACGCTAGACTTATTACGATACAAACCCTTGTATCCCTGCGTTAGATCCTGCTCAACAGGGACTCATAATGAAACAGTGAAATAGCTGACCCTAATTTCTGCAATCATCGATGAAATTATGATGGAATCATGGCTTGGAATCTCGAATCCCGTGGAAATGTTATAATCGAATCAAAAATTCTGTCACATTTGCCGTAGCAATAGTAATTCACAAATCTTGCAATCTGATTGGTACTCTAGGAAGCCTAGAGTTTGGGCCTAAATAGGTCCAGGCTTTTCAGAATAATGTTGTGAGTCTCTGTTGACGGAAGCGCCATCATCATGGCAAAGGAGCTCAGGGAAACAAGGACTCAAGGTCATAAGTCTATTCTTGCGCCACTTAGTCGAACCTTGGGTATAAATATGTGAAAATATCGCTCGATCCAGGCTCTCTTGTAGACCTTCCGTAGGTCACAGTTTTTAACCTTGGATGAAACCTTTATCTTGAGAATTAATGACGTAGATCTATTTTGAAGTCATGAAATCATCAACTACAAATCCAAGACAAAATATCACATTCATGTTATTTGCTTTTGACCGGATAATAAAACTTGTTTGTGTTTATTTACTTTTGACATGTTTTGTCGAATTTTTTGAACCGGATACAAATATTCCATTAAATGTCTTTCCATTTCCGAAAATATTCCAGATTCAAATCGACGGATAGATACGTTTGTTTATACATTACAGAATAGAAGGAAATGAATATGAAAAATATACAAACTCTTGAGTCATTAGATCAGTTTTCAAACATTCATCGATTAATTTGATACTGCATCACTACAAACATTGTGTGGTTCTGGTAGCTGGATTCCTTGTCAAATATACCTTCAAAGAGCTATCATCACCCATGGTCCTTTGCAAGCAGGCTGCAATTTCAGATAGTGTTAAAATCAAATGTGGCCTAAGCGAAAATCATGTATCGACACTGCAGTAGCTGAAATTATATGAACGTAAACTCAAGTCAAACTTTCCAAATTTTTCTGTCATTCTCAACAACTGCATAATGGGCATCCATATTTTCCATTGAGGCCAAATTTGATTTTCAGGCAGCTTCAAACTACAGTATGTCTGCAAAGGACGATTGTGAAATTGAAAGTGACATTAGGCACTGTCACTTGGTGCTTTGGGGAAAACAAGGGCCTTGAAGGGGATACGAAATCTTAGAACTTCCAATTTTAAGGACTGAAATTCATTTTTCTCTCTAATCATCACAAAAAGTTGAGGTGAATATTTCATTTTATCTACTTTTGCGTTGATTTTGACGTATCACTATGATATTGAATATCGTGTGAAAAATTACTACTGTGCCACTTGTTAACAAGGCTCTTCCATGCGGTAGGCCATGAATTTTTTAAATTTGAAATCAAAGATGAGTTTTGACTTCAATTCATTGAAGTTTTCTTCGAACGGAAACGTCTGAAATTCTTTGCCAACAGCAAGACTTCAATGCAATCTTTGCACATTTTCCACTTTCCAAGCGATGATAGGCTTTTTCATTTGGTAAATTTTGAAGTAAGCGTTTTTTTATGTTCTATTCACAGCCAGTGAGCATTTATTGATTTTGAGGCTGTGACGTCATCAAATTTCTTAAGACTTAAGACGACGAGCCCCTTGTATCCTTGCGATAAATCTTGCGATCAACAGGGACTCATAATGAAACAGTGGAAAACTGGCCCTATTTTCTTCAATCATCAATGGAATTATGATAGAATCACGGCTTCCACCGTGAGAATGTTATCATTTGTTCAATCGAATCGAAAACTGTATCTTATTTGCCGTAACCATAGCAAGTCACATATCTCGCAATCTGATTTGTTCTATAGGAAGCTCTGAGTTTGGGCCTAAACAAGGTCAGATGGCCTAAATAGGGTCAGGTTTTTCAGAGTAATGTTGTGAGTCTCTGTTTACCGAAGGTCCATCATCAAGCAAAGAGCATAAGGAAGGTGTTATGTCTAATCCTAAACAGAAGAGCTACATATATCAGCTTGCCAACGCATATCGTAGAACTTCATAAACTATGGTTTTCTTGAAGATTGTGCCAAGTTTCCTCAAGAAATTGAAGATCTACGATGATTTTGATATTTCCGAGATTTTCGATGGAATCTTAGAAAGATAATCAAAGTGAAAATAATGAATTGAAAACTATGATGCAATTTTACACCCACCTTTTGAAGATCGAAGAGATATGAGGCCTATGCTCAACCGATGATAAAATTGGGATGGATGTCTTTCGTAGAATTGTTTGTCAAAGTGAAACATTTTCATCATCAAGGGCACTTTCATTGGCTAACCAGTTAACTTGAATGCAAGTGATTTTTCAGCGGCCGTAGCCCTCGTTTGTTTTGAGACCTCATTTCTTTTGTAAACTTAGCTGATGCTCAGACTTATCACATAGGTCTCTGAATCGTTCATTGAATTGGATGGTTATACAAGGAAAGTAAAAATCAAATTGAAAATATTGAACGGATGCAAGGAATGATGTTTTAAGCCCATGATGCTGACAATTTACTGATTTTCCACTATATGTTATGCTTATGCATCATGAATTCCATTGTAAAGTCATTTCCCAGTGTTAACATGTTGATACTCAATAAAGCTTTTTTGTCCCATTTCAGGTAATTTTGTCTTTGGGTTTATGTCCACGACTGGTTGGTTTCGTGATGAATATTCTTGCAAAGTTGATCAACAAACAGGTTAGAAATTATCTTCGATTCAGAGTAGCCATTTTGTTGCCTTGATTTTTTCTACATTTTGATGGTCAACCTCGAAACACAGGATGGTCTTTAAGTTGTACTACAAAAGAGTCTGGGTCGAGCTATATTTTCATGCATTTTATACAAAAGGTTCGATTGTGGTGGTGTTACGTTTTATATTTCTTTTCGTGCACTCTCGAAATTTCGACTAAATTTGTGAAACATCGTTCAGTTCAGATTCTTTCCTAGAATAGCTAACAGTAGACTCATGACATAGACCCAGTTGTTGCAACAACAAGAACAACAACAACAGCAGCAACAACAACAACAACAACATTACTTTTTCATTTTCCATTGAATTGAATTGTTTGCTAATAAGTCTATCCAGTGGCTTGGCGATAACTCCGAGTGGTCAGTTCAACCTAGCCAAGAGTCCATTTCTCTCCAAAATTTGAAGGAATTTCGAAGGAGCTTGAAACAACAAAGAATCAAGTTCGAATGATAGAATATCAGGCTCTGCATGACGAATTTTGGACTCGAACTTCAAGCAATCCACAAATAGTGATGACGTAAGCAACTATGATGTTTTATAGTGTGTTGATATATATTAATGAGACTTGCGCTAAATCTTTTGACGAGTCCACTTTTGCGGCTTTTTAAAGTCAAAATAATTGAGATTTTCGAGCAAAAAGTTTGATATTTATCTTTTTTGTGTTCGAAGTATAAAATCTTGATAATTTTCAAGTATGAATTGAAAAATTTTCACTTTTGTACGAAAAGGAAGCCCTCTATATTAAGAAATAGTTTTTATGGTAACTTTGAAGTTGAAATAATGACAGATTATTTCAAATGCATCAAATATATCAAAGAATTAAATATTTAGAATATTGTCAACCTTCTTGACGGAGCCCTTGTGATGAACACTGCACATATCGTGAAAAGCTTTCGTGGCAAATTACAATTTTAGTTCTTTGGACACACATCCTTTTTTCTAACCAAATCTTGTAATATCAGGTTTGGAAACAACCAAAAGTATGGCAAGGATTTGTGAAGTGTTGCCAGGTAAGACGAGACCTTGGCTGTTTTTGTTATGTTCAAATTTTCAAGTATTTTTTACTATATTAGCTTTTCAGACAAATCCACTTTGCCGAGATGCCTTTCCAATATCATCATATGAGTCATGAAAGCCCTCGTTTACTTGAAGCTCAATATATGGCCTGGTCAGTTTAAAAGCAATAGATTTATTGGTCAAATTTACCGTTAATAACAAGGAGACTTTTTATTGAAATCGGTAAAACTCCACGACAATCACAATATTTTCAATTAAATTTTTATCAAATTGCAATGTCCAATTAAAATGTAACGACCTCACAAAAATAGTACCCGGTGGCATTCCAACAACCAGAAACTCTTTAAAAAATTTTTCGTATTTATCCCTATATCATATCTTTGTTACTTTCTTTTATTCGTCGTGAGGTGTTGGCTTTGGTGCAGAAAAAACTGAACTTACTGCCAGAATGATTTCTGCAGCCTTGACCTATTGAATGAGAGGTTTAGACTCAATATTACGAAGATATGTGGCATCAGTTAGAAACTAACTGTGGTGTGGCCTGTTTTACTTTCATTTTATAAAATGGTAGCCTACGCGCAGCCTTTGGTTACTGGGGAGGAGAGGGAAGGACACTCTCCTCCCTAGTAGCCAGAGTCTGCGCTCAAGCCAATAATATGGATCATGGGGCACAGAAGGGGGAGGGTGAAATGCCCCTCGCACATGATGGTGAATGGCAAGATTCATTTAGCTGTTCTTTATTCAATCATTTATTGTTTATGATTTATCGATTGATTGATTGATCGATCGATATCGAATAGTTTAATGTTGTTTTTGGATGTAATGATAGAAATTACAAAGGGTGACATTCGTTTGAAATTGTGCAGAATTTTCTTATATTCTGCTTGTATTATCATTTCAACATAGAGATTGAAATTCAATGGTCATCATAGATTGATAGATGTAGCCTGCTTTTTATCAACTTGTGCACTTACGTCGCAAACATGTACGAAACCCAACTTGTTGGATGAGAGAGGCGAGCCAGCACTGAAAAATCCGAAAGAAGTTGGGGGAGGGAGATTTTGACGTAATTTTTCAGTCTTAAGTTATACCCAACTAATTTATGTCATTTTCCTTTGCCAATTTCTGCCGAATTTTGGGATCTGAGGGGCAAGTCCCTCCCAGCCCCCCCCCCCCGAGGCGCCAGCGTTGTGTAAGATACCAATAGAATGCGAAAAGCCGAATTTTACTACTTTGCTGCACAATGAAGACCCCCGTATAAGAACCCAATGGATAAAGAACCCATAGGCTGAGATTGTGGTGTTCATTGTACAACAATCCAAGCTGACTGGCAAAATTACAGGTGCGAGATTTCTCCGACAATGAATATTATTCTGACATTTTTATTATGTGATTCTGATTCAGAAATACTTTGCATATTGTGCTTCCTATGAATTAATTTGGAGGATGGCTTATCTCTTTCTGCTTACTTGGATAACTCGGCAAAGAAAGAGAGGGGAACTGTTACCAAAGTGTGAATCATGCTTTAAGATATCATACGTGATCATACGTATTCATCAAATTACAGTATTTTTCCTGGTTCTCGTATCAGGGATGGCTTTCAAACAAATCATTTCCCGTTAGTTACTATTTATCTTTCCGACGTTTTTATCACTTGAGGCTTGCTTAAGAACTTGGTTCATATTCATGAATAAACTTCTACATGGAAACAAACTGCAGTCTATTTACGTGCATTCATTTATGCCTGCTAGGCCATTCAGGAAGAAAGGCTTGCTTGCCATATGGTGATAAGAAACCTGACTTATTTGTTTGCTATGCTTTACCTTTCGAATATTTTTCCAGTTGCAAGTTAGCGTCGTTGAATGATGCTGTTCTGTTTCAATCCAAAACTACTTTCATAATGTTTCCAGTTTGCATGGATTGCTAAACGGGAAAACTTTATTTGAACCTGAAATGTTTTCAATTTTTTTTCAGTTTTGCAAAAGATTGACTTTATCAGCACTTGAAATGTTTCCTCGATCGTTTCTACGAGCTGATTCCTTTATTTTCTCTTCAGATGACAAAACCACAGTCGTTCCCAATATTATTACAGCTACCACCAAGACAATTAGAAAGTGTTTTTGAGGTAACAATTCATTGTTTAGTTGCAATATTTGTTTCACCGCTTTCATATCTTAATCTGATTTTTAAATTGATTAAAATTCTTGTTTGCACAAACAATAAATTGACACTAACATCTATAAATCAAAATAATGTTCAATTGTATACTTAATTTTGAAAAAAATGTTAAAACCGCTGGATAGTTGTTAATTTTGATAGAAAGTTGAGAAGTATTCTTAATAGAATGTGATCAAAGTTTGTTTGGTTGGATTGGAAAGTATTGCAATCTCTTCGTTACTCAACATTTTATCAAAGACAAACTTTTTCTATTTTTATCTGTGTCAGATCTGTTTCCACCGTTTCAGCTATGTTTCTCAACACGTTTAATTGTCGACCCGGATCGACCCTTGTTTCGTCTCTAGCTTCAAGAGTTTTGCGTTTTTTATCTTTCTAAAATTCGTTACAACTTTATGTGGTCCATCTTTAGGCTTTGATATATTGCAGTAAATATGATGTCTGCAGGGAATTCAAATATGCTATTTCATTTTAATAGCAACAGACAGCAGAACAGCAACAACAACAGTAGCAAGAACTTTATTGTACCTTATAAGGACAAAAACAATATGTTTAAACTGAAAAACCTTAATTGAACATAAATTCTACAATAAAGAGAGGTTGATTTTTAACAATTAATCAGTTACTGTGAAGATGCCTGGTAGGTAAAACTAGTCAGCGCTGGAAGGCTAAATTGATGCCCGTTTCTTTGAATAGTTAGGCCCAGTTCAATCGTACACATGGACGCAGGAACCCGGGAGAGGAATGGGAGTACGTGCCCCCCCAAGATTTTGTAATAAACAAGGAAGGGCCCTTTCTAATTTTAGGAAATGCCCCACTTTTCTTAAGAAAACATGTCCTTGAAGTGTCGTCCCCCCAAGTTTGAGATGCCTCTTACGTCCCTGACCGTACACTAAACATTGGTATTTCGAACACATTACCTTCATTCATAGAAACGACTAGCGTTTTCCAACCATTCATTCTTCATTGATGGAAGATGGAAATACAGTTATCAACTGATTTATTCATGATTTCATTTAATTCGCATGTCAATCCACTCTAAATTTCGAAGTGTACGCCAAAGAGATAAAATGACTGTTTTGTGTTTGCATTCACAGATAAGTCCGGAATTGCGAGATCAACTTGTAGCTCATGTAGAGAGTTTCACACCTCATCAGGTGAGCACAAAATTTTATATGTATTTCTTTTTTACAATTTGTTTGCAATTTCTTGGTTTTTGAGAAAAGATTTGTATTTGTATGGATATGACGACAAAAGCTTCAAACAAAGTCTACCGTAACTTTTTCATATTGTCTAGAGTGTACTGAATTACAAGCAAATACAAGGTCTCTTAGCTGATTTCAGGTGAAATGTATTATCTTAAATTCACTTTCCACGCCTTTGCTGAAAATTGATTGCAAAGAGATCTTGGATTCAAAACACACCAGGAGGTTTAGGCCACCGAGGCCTGTCTTACTCATATTACTTAAAACAGAACTGAATGTGTCGGGGTTTGGGTGTGGTTGAAGGCGTCTACCTTTTGGTGGTAAATCAAGACGCAGATATGCTTGGTAGCTAATTTTTGAATAAAACTTAAGAATATTATGTAATATTTCTCATATATTTTGATCTTGATCATTGTGCTGAAAAATATTGTTTGGGCGAACATATAAACGTGATTAATAGCAAAAATAAACTGACTCGTTTTGCATACGATTAAAGAAATGCATAAAGCTACCTAGTTGTTCATGGATACCTACGGAACGTCACTCCTTCTTCTTGCTTGTACCTCTTCTAAATGCGTAAGAATGAGCTCTACTTCGACTGGCAAGAAACAAGGAACGACCTGTTAGCTTTTCCACTGAAGAGTCTGGATCGAGCGATATTTTTGTACATTTTAGTACGAAGTGTTTCTATGAGAGGCGTTATAACTTGTATCGCTGTTACACATAAGCGAACGGGAATAAAAAATCTAGGGGGGCTGTCCGAGACAAAGCCCATCGTTTGCTAACATTTTTGCTCGATTAAGGGCCAAATCTTGATCGATTGGTTAAGTTTCGAAAATTTTTCCAAGGTTGGGGCTACCCCCCCCTGTCCTCCCGCCTTGTACGCTTATGCTATTCCACTTTCTAGAATTCCTCAGATTTCAGCAAAGTTTACATAAGATTGAAGATTTGATATGTAAGATTTGTAAGATTTGATTTGTAACATAAGATTTGTTGGCTTGAATTAGCTTTTCTAGCTATGTAAGTTGCCAACCTAAAACAAATTGATAATAATAATAATAATAATAATAATAATAATAATAATAATAATAATAATAATAATAATAATAATAATAATAATAATAATGATAATAATGATAATAATGATAATAATGATAATAATAATAATAATAATAATAATAATATAATAGTAATAATAAGTTTCGGTGGGTTATTGGTTTACCCATTGGGATTATTTACTTTCAAAACTTTTACTTTAAAATTCCCGTTTGGGCTTTCATTTCTATGGAAATTGGGCATTCTTGACAGGCTTGGTATAGATTTAATTGTTTGGCTCTTCTTTATTGTATCTTAATTTAGGTTGGTTACAAATGCTCGGTTGCTTATTTGCAAAGTTAGGCTGATGAATATTTTTAATCGAAACGTACGACAATTTTAACAGTGTGGTATTATTTTTTAGTTTTCTGTTAATTTCGAATGAGGGTTTAGTTTTTATATAATATTAATAATGATGATAATAATAATAATAATAATAATAATAATAATAATAATAATAATAATAATAATAATAATAATAATAATAATAGATTATTTATTGTCTGTTCCAGACTCTTTTGTGGAGTAACTTTGATTACCATAAATGATGATGATGATGATGATGATGATGATGATGATGATGATGATGATGATGATGATGATGATGATGATGATAATGATGATGATGATGATGATGATGATGATGATGATGATGACCGTGAAGCATTCTCTCATGACGTTAGCTATTTTATTTTTTAGCGTGCACATATTCCAAAATCTGTTCAAAGTATCATCGAACGAGAGGCAAGAAGAATAAAACGACAACAAAGTTCAGAAGACATTGACGAAGAAGGTAACAAACGATCAAAAAGTCCGAACTCGGACAAAAAAAGGGACCGAACTCGGTCGCAATCTGTTTCTGATGATTCAGACTCGGAAGAAGAAAAAGCAAGCAAACGTCTTAAAGTAAGATTAGATTCTTTAAAGTGAGGCTGTATTATGAAAGAGAGGCAGTGTTTCTTCTTTCAGCAAAGAGTTACCTTGCGTTCCTTTGGCAATGAAACCTATCAAGATGTTCCTTCAAATTCAAACAGCCGGCTCGAAATGATTTTAAATAAAACATTGTTGAATTTTGTAAACAAAACAATCATGATTGCTTTGATTACGAAAGGAATGCAAGGTTGATTTATCTAGAAACAGCTCTAGCCTCGTTTAGACAGTATTGATAAGGCTTGGTTGCCTTTGATCGTGCATGGTGCATGTCCTGATTAGATGGGTACAATGGTTTGTTGTGACTGGAGTTAGATATAATCGTCACCTGGGATGTATTTAGTATGGACTGCACTAGATCTGTCTGAATGATAAATGCAAGGGATGGTCAAAGCTGTATTAATTTGTAATCTGATTCTGGTTACTTTCATCAGTAAACGTTTTTGAAGAATTCTTTACTTTGTTAATTTCATGTTTGAGTTGATTCTTGCGGATTCTTGTACCATATGAATCTATCCTGTAACGGTAAACCTACCTTAGAAGCTCTTCGTGATTTTCACAGAATTTTGAGCCTTTCTGTTCCTCTGCTAAATTGAGATGTGACCAATATTCTGTTCGATTGCTATAAGATAAGATGTAACGCTGGGAGATGTAACAGCGTCATGCTGCTCTTGAAGAAATAAAGAAGTGCTGGAGGAAGAAACATGGATTAGGTACATTATTTGGCTCAGGAAAAGTGATTGTCTTTCCGGGATATGCGGTTGGAATTGTATGTTGTTTTTGTGTCGTTTGTTTGTCATTGAGTTATCATTGTATGAAATTTGTCTGTTTAGCTAAACAGTACTCCCTACAGATATGTAGGTGAAAGATAAACCTGTGTTGTTGTTGCTTCATGTTTACAATCTTTTACCATTTAAAGTGCTGATCAGTTTGAAGACTCAGAGTTTTATCATTTAAGACTCATTTTGGAAGTGAAATCTCAACGGAAGAATTTTTGTCAAATGATCTAAGGTTTTATAAAATACGATTGCTCAAAGTATGGATATTCGACTTTCGAGTAATGATTTTATGGTCTCTTCCTTTAAAGATATTATGGACATCATCCTTAGCTTTGATTGGATCCGAAACCCCCTCCGAAACACACTTTCACAAAAAGAGATATTTATGACTGGTTGTAAAATCAACTTCCTGTGATTTTTCAAGAAATTTCTCGGATGGATCGCCGAATTTCTCGGATGGATTTATTGGATGGATCACCGAATAGACTCATAGGCGTAGGAAACAGGGGGCTGGGATATGTATTCCCCCAACATTGGAAAAATTTGCAAAGTCAGACAAAATTTTCAGGATGAGTCGCTTGAAGTCAAGCAAGGTAACGAAATACACTTAAGAGCATTTAGGCCATGTATTGTAGACACGATAAACTCCCGATTCGTGTCCACAATACCCATGGCGAAATATGATTTGCAGATAGTCTGAAATTGCAGTGTGCCCGCAAAGGAGCCTGGATAGTAATGGCTCTTCAAGGGAATTAAGCATTGTTTAGCAGAGAACTTTTTGGCGGCATTTCATCCATGCAAGAAAGTACGAGATTTTTCATAGTAAGAGGATTTTTACGGATTTTTGATGGATGTTTCTTAAAAGAATATTTGCCTTAAGTGTACGTGATTTTTTGCGAGTGACATGCCCCACCCCAAGAAACCGTTCACAATATCCTAGTCATCCAACACTAGTCAGTACTAGCATAGCGAGTGGGAAGAGGAAAGGAAATCATCAACAACGTCAAATCACACAATGTTGACGTGGACACCTCTATTTGGATAACACCACACCAATTTTCCCTTAAATTTCCTGTTTTATCTTCGTGGGACTCTTTCGAGTAGGCAAGACGGATATCAAGAAGTGACGTGCATGGGCCTGAGATTTCATGCACCAAACAATCGTCGTGTTTGCGAAAATTTGTGACTGGATGCAGATAACCCTCAGTCGCTTCGTTGTGATCTTGTCTTTCGCCACATGAAATGGGCGCTTCAGATTACCATTTCGTCGCGAAATTTTCCGTCAGTGACTCAGTTTGGTTTGTGGTCCAAGCATAAAGCAGCTTGTGTGGTGCTTGGCCTTAAGTCTATGACATTGAACCTCAGTTTCATTGTAAAGGAGGACTGGACCCTATATCATTGGGGGACTCCATTGGGGACAGGATGATTTTGCTTCATGCTATGATTCTTTGCCCATTTTCGTTAAATTTTAGACTCAGTTTGGCGTAAAAACCAGTTTAGAAGTTCATTCAGTGTTGAAAATTTTCGAAATTGACCCACTTTCCTAAATTCATCTTCGTCGTCTCAAACTTTTGTGATTTTGAAGGTTCACTTTATCAGTGGTTTCCTGGTTGTGATCTGATCTTAAACGAATATTTCTTGTTTATGATGACCGTCTGGAAATCTGATAAGAATATTTTTCTTGAACTTAGCCGTGATTTGATTTGAATTTGGAATAATTTCACGTAGCGCAATGGTCATTACCTGTACCAATGGTAAGTACGAATGCAACATGTATCATCATATCATAAGAACCGTAAAAAAATTTGGATTGAGTAACAGAACGACTTTTTATATATTTTAGGCTATGTTCACACGATGCGGGCACATTTTAAAAAACGATGAAATAAAATTTGAGCTATACCGTTCGCACGATGCCGGAACTATTTGAAAACGGTAGGAGATTTGACTTTAAAAACACGTTGTAACACTTCGATGCCAAAAAAATTGTACCTGCACCTGCAAAATCGATCCGTCTCCTTCCACAAGCGTCGAAAAATGTTCTGTTTTCATCATTTTCGAGTGTTCACACGATGCTGTTTCCAAACTGTATAGGTTAGAGTTCCTTTTTCAAAACCTACCGTTTTCGAAGTTTGGCGGCAAAGACTATGCCGTTTTCGTGTGAACGGGAGGCCTATCCGTCACATTTTTTACCGTTTTCAAAATGTGCCGGCCGCATCGTGTGAACGTCTGGTTGTTAATCTGGTTGCCCGGGGGGGAGGGGTACTTGACCTAAATTTGTACGGGGATGTGCCCACGAAATAAAATTTTTTCACCCTGCTCCAGAATTTTTGCCTTCAAATGATACCCTGTTCCAGAAAAAATCGGTAAAAAGTATACTCAAAACACAAAAATTTGACTAAATAATAACCTGTTGTAACAAAATTTTCTCTTTTGACATGTTTTGACAACCTGCTCCAGAAAATTTGCCTTCTTTTGATACCCTGTTCTAGAAAAAATAGGCGAAAACGATACCCTGAAAAACGGCACATCCCCGTCGGACAAATATACTAAGTACCCCACCCCCCGGGTCTGGTTGTTGTGAATCGTCAGCAACGGATCACTCATTTGCTAATATACCTTGTAACTTGTTTGTAAATTTGTAAAAGTCTGGATCGAACGAGCTTTTTATGCATCTCTTATAAGAAATGTTCAATGGAGACTACGTTCACAAGATGCTGGCAAATTTTGAAGACGGTGAAAAAAAATGTGACGGATAGGCCTCCCGTTCACATGAAAACGGCAGAGTTTTGCCGGCAGACTTTGGAAACATAAGACTTTGAAAACGGAACTGTAACCGGCACATTTTGGAAACGGAATCGTGTGAACACTCGAAAATGATGAAAACAGAACATTTTTCGAGGTTTTTTGTAACGAGACTGGTCGATTCTTAGGTTGTAGTTACATTTCTTTGGCATCAAAAACTTTCAACGAGTTTTTTTACCGTCATATTCCTTACTGTTTTCAAATTGTTCCGGCATCGTGTGAACGCAGTCTTAGTTGCGTTGAAATTTTGAAAGTACCTTCCTTTTTGTCCTTAACGGATCAAAAAAGGTACATCAGCAAGAAATTTGCCGCTTCTTCTACTCGTAAAAATTTCCATTTGCGAGTGATTTCATGGCAAGCGAAACGACACGAAATGGACAAAGGAAATGTCAGTCAATTCTCATGCAAGTAGTTGTTAGCTTGTTTGTCTGGCCAACGACTCTGTGACTGGAAAAATTTGGCAGGGTTCATGATTAGAGTTTAATAGTGCTGAGAGTTGAGTTGTCAGGTCAAGACACGAAGATTTTTGTGATAATCCTCCCTAGGCCATAAACAAAGACTTGATATCCCTTTCTGGAATACCAGTCAGCAGAAAGAATGCTCGGAAAGTTGCAGTCGTTGTAAAAGGCTCAGTCTCATTAACAGCATCAAAAGAGAACTCTCTCAAAGAATTCACCCCATGGCACGAATGATATGTTTATTTACTCTGATTTCCTAGGTCTCTTTCAGCAATTTCTTTATCGTGCAAGACATGATAATCATGGAAAACTGCGCTTTTGTGCTTGAGGATTGTTCCATGGGCTGGAGGTTAAGGCTCCCCTGATGTTCTCTTGCGATGCCTTTAAATTGCTTGAAAAGGATTAGACAAAAAGTTTCGAATCAACGCCGGTTACTCAATCTGCAATTATCTAGTATGCGGTAAAAATCAACAAGTTTGAAGCTTTGGCCGGGATTCTAAGATATGCTTAGGCTCAGTTAGCTATCTTTTAGAAACTAGTCAGGTATAACAGAACTTGATGTGACACTGCAAGATGCTGGCACGCAAATAGCTTTCTCTGTATTATGATGGCGAAAGGTTTTACAAATTTACCAAAGAAAATGCAAGGGAAAATTGTCGTCGAACAAACACCCGAATTATCGATTTCAAGGGAAAATATTTTGCCGGTGATAAAGACACTAACATGGCTGAAAGATGCAAAAGAGATACTTTTGAAACATCCAAAAAGATCGCTTATCGTCAGCAAATCAATTGGAACAACAGAACTGGCAACTGCGTATGTCTTGCATGACGAATCGACGAAAATGTGCAAATATATTAGCCAGAATGATCTTAAAATTTGGAAGCTAAAAGAAAAAGAATTAAGTTCTATCGCTTTAGTGAATCTGCGATACCTTGTGGAACAAAGTTCTCATGGCAAACGGAACCCTTTTGAAGAGACTCAGACAGGTTTACTTTGCTACAACAAACTTGGAAACTTTTCAGCTTCAATAATTTTGTTGCAAGATGTTATGAAAAGGATTGAGATCCCTGAAAAGGACAGAGTCTATCAAATCCCGAAGTCAAACTTAGTTTTCGTTGCTAAGAGTACTGATGCCATGGCAACTTGCATAATGGGAGACCTTTCAACTCGCTTTGTCAGTTCCAATTCATTTTTAGGCCTGCAACCTCTAAGCTACAGAAACGGTTGGATGCCGTATGAGCGTAACAAAGTTGCTCATCAGTTTCCAGTGCCAATAAATAAAGATGAAATAAGGATATATCGCAAGGCAATATTCAGAAACTGAAATTTGGAGTATAATATTAAAATTTCACTCGGAGTACACAAAGCTGCTGGTTTACCTTCGTAAAGATTTTAATTATTAGTTTTATAGCCACCTATGAGAGTATGGAAGTAATGCTTTGATAGGAGTTCTGATGCTGTGTTTTTCAATGCCTTATCTTGCTGCCTTTGGGCCACCACAGAAATCGGATTGGAAACATGGATTGTTAAATTTTGCAAAATGATTTTCCTTACTCCTATTTCGTTCAGATTGGGCCGCGAGTAACGGATACAGATTTCAACTAAAATCCAACTTCCTGGACCAAGGCACCGGCTTCTTGACAAGTGTGTCTCACCTTCAAGACGAGACTGAGAATCATATTAGTCATAAATCATAATGCAACAGCAATTATAAATCATTACGTTACACTTCACATTTGAAATCGAGGACACATTTTGTTGTGGAGAAACCTTGTTTCAGTGTCATTTGTTGCAGTACGAAATTCTTTTAGGTTGACAATAATCCTGCGTTGAAGGTGCGTTTACACGCAGATTAACACGATCAGCCACTCAATTTGTTGTTTCCTGAAGTATTTACAAATTTTAATTTGTTACAGAAAATTCAACTCGTTAGAGTAAAAATAGAAACTTGTTTGACCAACATAAATCCAACTTAGCGTCTGTATTACGAGATCGCGCAGAAATAGGCGCTTTGGACGCCATTTTGATCTGCTGTTATGTTTCTGCCTTCCCAATGCCAACCCAGGGCCAGCTGGATTCGTGTCCCCTTTTGATCCCTCTGAACGAAATTCCTTGTTTTGTATGTGTCCTTGCTTTAATTGTATGTAGTAACGAGAACCTTGCACGACCTTCTTCCCCTGCATTTATCGAGTAGGCCTAAGGCCAGCTCGTTTACCATTCTGAATATCATTGACATTGGAAATGAAGCCAGAGATGGTTTTGATTATTCATTTTTATGTGAAACTCTTGACGTTTTCTTTTCAGAGGACCTCTATCAATTCTTTACAAGATTTAAATTCCAGAATAGATTCGTTATGCATCTGTGCTAATCTTTCATGTTTGGTTTATTACGAAAGATGATAATGTAGTAAAGTTTTTGTGATTTCTTTCGACAAGTACAAAGCCGGTCTCAAGCGTGAATAGACCTTTTAGCTACTCCACTAAGAGCCTGGATCGAGTGACATTGTTATATATTTTCATGCCAAAGGCTCGATTCAGTCGCGTTAGAGCTCGAGGGATCGTCGCTGCGAGGGCATTTCGTTAGGGTTACTTTGGGAGGCGGAGTGTTGTTGCAGTTTAGTTGGGATTCAGAATTTGAAGTTCGGGCCTAGCGAAGACACGATGCTGTAACAGAATACAAATATTGATTGGCTTAGCGAAAACTGAATCGTTGTTTCATGGTTATTTCGGATAGCACAAGAATAGTGTCCGAACTACCCGTGGTGAAAATAAGATTTTTGAACTTAGTTTCCATATAACGGAAGGTAAAGCAGAATAAAGAAATTAGTAACACAAGGGCTACAAAATAAAATCAGTAGGATGCTGTGGAGAAGCGTGTGGATTTTACCATAATTCTGAAACATTTATAAGGATGTCGTGCGATTCAGATTGTTTCAAAATAGCTGAAAAAGTCCGTTGTATTTTATTGTGACGCCACAATGTACACATAAGGGCACAAGAAACTTTCAGATCTCCGAAAAAATAAGAAACTCCAGTACCCGTATTACGTTACTCGAAAGATACCGGTAGCAAAGATGAAGATTCTTAATGAGTGTGCAAGAAACCCGTATGAAACTCTCAAATCTGGTAATTTAAAGAAACTTTCCATATTGGCTCCGATTCTTAGTTTCTTAGTAAAAATACATTTTCATTTTCATTTCATTTCATTTCATTTCATAACATTATTTACAGTTGGTGTTTACATGTATCGTCTTAGCGACTGCTCTTTTTGCTTAGGCCTTTGGGGCTTAGTGACCCTTCTAACCCTCTTCTTTGGCCGTTTGTAGGAATACTATGCACAAAAATCGCCACTGCAGCTTCGGTAAACTTTAAACCAAATATGTTCTAGTTTTGAGTTATTGGCCTAAAATTCCTTGCGAAAGACAACTACAAGACTGTTCTTGATTGATGCCGCTCTCAGTGTTAAAATAGGTCGAAAACGAAAAGGACAAGATACCGATGTCGCTCGTCGGATACAAGGATGCTTGCGGTGATAAAAACGTGAGAAGTTGAACACCTCAACGCAACGAAGAACAATGGCGAATATGTGCAAAAGTAAGAATTTATATGATACTAGTATTTGCGTTCTGCACACAAGTCAGAAAGGCCTCAGTGTGCTAAATATCTTGTCTTTTCTTGCATCCGAATTTCTTCTATAAAGTTTATTCATATAAATTCTTAATTTGGCACATATTCACCGTTGTTCTTCGTCGCGTCACGGTATTCCTGTCGGGGGGGGGGGGGTACATAACTCGTTGAGGGTTCGGGTATGTGCCGCCCATATGAGTAGGTTTTTGGGCCCAAAATTCTCTAAACAAGGTTCCCTTTTCGGCGGATTTTCCATTATCATGGGTGGTTATCCAGAAATTGACGAAAAATAGCCAAAAAATGGATCGTTTTCCGACAAAGTTACGCATAAAAGTGTGCATGACAGCAAGTTTTGGTAATTAGTAGAGGGTAACTTTCTGACAACCGGGCGGCAGACCCCCGTCCATCAGCAAATCATGTACCCCCGGCTCCTAAATTCAAACTTGAACAGTGTCAGCCTTTACTGCATGCCTCAAGTCTCCTTGTCATTTATAACGTTTTGAAAAATGATTTCATATGATTTGAATGGCCGTCTTAGGCCCTTTTTGCCTCCAAGCACTTCTAAGCGTGTCATCACATAAAAACAGAGCTTGTGTCACTGAACCTGGCCATACATTTGGTCGATCCTTTCTCCCAAATTAAAAACACAAGTTTATAATATTGTAACCAAAGTAATTGAATTTCGTGCGGTTCGACTTATGACATTGGTCTTATCTGAAAATCATGTGATGAATGCCGCTGTGGTCTACACCTATTTAAAATGGTAACCTTAAACATGTTAGTTGTAATTCGGTTTGCACTACTCTCTTGCTTATCATCGTCCCATGATTTTGCTCGTATGATTGTGTTTGTGTGCGGTAAGGGCCTAAACTTGTGATAGGAGATGCAAAGGACTTCCATATGATAGCCATCAGGACTTGATCACTTCTGTTTATATATTAACACTTTCGGCATGCACCGTCTATTATGAGGTAAGAGGCTAGCATTGATACCGTCAAATGGAAGCTGGTGAATAGCCGGTTAAGATTACCGCGATTTGAAAGAGCCATTCTCACCCAGGGTCCTTTGCGGGCACGCTGCAACTGTCTGAAAATCAAATTTGGGTGAAACGGAAAGTATGGATTCCCACTTGACTCGCGAAATAGTCCCACTCATCGCAATAAAAACAACAGCGACAACAATGACAACAACAGCAGCATTTTTTATTTTTGCTCAAACTAGGACTTATGGACTCTTATATAAAATTTTGAGACGAAGATCAACACGTTTATGTGTGCGCTCTGGAACGAGGCTAGGGTGTAGTGGCAGAAGCGAGGCAACCAACCCTGTTCGCTTAGGCCAAATTTGATTTTCAAACAGTCTGAAATAGCAGCGTGCCCACAAAGGACCCTGGGTAACAATAGTTCGTTTACAGTTATTGTAGTGATTGTATCACGGGCGTTGACCAACACGGTAGTTGTTGTTCCTGCCGCAGTTTTTGTTTGTCCGGCTCTGCTTGTGCACGTTTTTCCTTTGTACCTAGTATCCCTGAAATTTGAGTGACACAAAAGCTTTTACGGGCTTTAGGACACAGGGGAGGACTAAAACTGCTTTTGGGACAAACAGTTGCGTTCTGTAATGCCCATAGTTATATCCTTATTTTACGCCATAGATTTTTCTAAAGGTAGTCCTTGACGCTCATAATTCGAAACAAGCTATCAGGCCACCAGACTGGATGCGTCACAACTAGTATTTTATCAAAATTTATCATCAATCAGAAACCCAGCCAAGACTTGCAGACCCTAAATGACTCCAAACCACCTTTTCGCCTGCAGTTGTTGGTATTTTGAGTGGCCTAAATGCAATCCCCAAACTACCTCTTTTCCAATGGCTTGAAATATTGGAGATAAATCCCATCCCAAGATGTACGAGAGCTTCAAGGGGAAAATAGGATTTCTCGACTCTCAGAGCATTTTCGGATAAAAAAGTAGTACCACCCATTGATTGACGAGTGCGAGTGCCTTATCTACCAATACAAACATTTTGTTTTCATTTCCTGTAATTTGCCTCAGATTGTGCTTTTTATGTAAAATTTTTTTGTTCTTACTCTGTCTCCATCGTATCCCTTTGTTTTGTGTGACAGTATTTTTAGGCATTTTGTCTTCCCTCGAATACCATGACACAACCAAACGCATTAATTCTACAATAAATAAAGAAATCTGTTTGTGTTTTTAGCAGACAAACTTCTTTTGTACAAAAACCCTCTATTATTTCGTGCACTCAGCATGAAATTACCCCATATCAAAAAGAATAAGAGAATTCTAGGCGTTATATCGGATATTACGTTATCTGATTCAATGTAATTGCCCTTCAAAATAGGAACAAAAAGTGGAACGCAGAATTACGATGTTAATTAAAGTCAATTCAGCTTCTGGTGCCGTAAGCTCAATATCATAATCTGCATCGAAATTAGTCTTTATTTTTACACAAAAGTAAACAAATATGATGTTATTCGGATTTTAAAGCGATTTTCCCAGTCATTGCATTGCATTGTATGCCAATATTGGACTGCATGCAGCTTTGTGAGACGTCACATCGAAGAACCTTCGTTGAAACTGATGCCTGCTTTGCATCACTTCATGTGACAGAGTTACATTGCGTGAAACATACAGCAATATGTAAATGCATCCACTGTGACAGACAGGTTCTTTCAGCAGAAGTGGGAGTAAACATAGGAGCCCTTATTGGGAGATAACGAATATTTACCAAACAAAACTATCGCAAGATGTCACTATTGCTGAAATTTACCATAAATAGAAGGAAATTTGATAAACAAGCATCCATTATGACGAGCTGAAAGCAAATCGATGGGGTATAATAAATATTATAAAACTCCCTCCCAGTTGAAATTCTCGTACAATCTTCGTAAAAGTGACACGCCTTCGGCACACCCCTCGGTGCAAAACGAAACGTTCCAGCCTGAGGTCTGTTAACGACCCTGCAGAGTGTAGGTTTTTGGGGATTCTTCACAGAACAAGATGGAAAAAGAATTTCTGATTAATGGTGATAGAGGTGCATTTCCCTTTCAATGATTAGGGCTGTAGCTCACAATCCTTCAAACAATTTTGCGTGAATGTACCCAAAAGAATGTTCTTAGCGCACGAAAACTCTGTTGTCATCGATGGCCACTAGCAAACGTAAGGCAGGTCAGAATAAACATAGCCAAAATTTGAAAACCTTCCCTTTGGTACAAAATTAGCCAAACAGAACCCAGCACAAACTCCTTCCCTGGACTTCTTAGTGAGAAACCTTTAGCGATCATTTTATGTCACTCTCAGACCACTGTTAGCTCTCGTACTGGTACACTGCAGTGGCGGAGCCAAAAGGAGGGTATGTGGGTCCAGGCCCCCACTTTTCCAAAAGATTTTCCTAACATTCGTACAAAAATGCAATAAAATTGGTTTCTCAGGACGGGTAAGTCAGGTCGAGGGCTTTTGTCATGTAATTTAAAGTCTGGTGAATATTCTTGGCAAACTTTTTTCTAAATTTTGTTAAAAAGGGCGTCGCCTGCATTTTCCATGTGTTTGCGGGGCGTGGTCATGCAAAATTTTCCTGGTGCTATGCCCCAGATTTTTCGATTGCTGCCTCCGCCGCTAGTACATTGTGCTGTTACAGTTATGATCCGTTAAAAGAGTTATTACCGTTCAAAAGCGGCTTCACAGCGCCAGAACAAAATTATGAAGCAGTTTCACAGGGATCCAAAACTGTGGCCGTACCATGTGGACAGGGTCTCAAAATGGCTCAGAAAATACAAATAAAAACAAGGCTCTGTTGTTTGAAAAGGAAATAGTTGCTGTGGCCACAGACCAGTTGTGGCATTCCTTTGTAATGGGTTGTTACGTCATCATTCAAACTTATGAAATGTATTATTGTCCTAGGAACGTCACGAATCGTACGTGACGTCACAACTTAGATGGTTCCGGTGGTTCCTTGACTGCCTACGTAATCACATTGGCGATAGTTGGTTATCTTTCTATTTTTACATAAAATGTTTGATCCATGCCTGAGCCCTCTTCGAATGAATGAAAGAACACTGCTATCAAACCTTTTGCGTCACACACAGGCTTTTAGCGAAAGCAAATCAGATCAAGCCGTATTATGCAAACAGTTTAACTCATGGAAGTTGACCCGCAGTTGAGCTTGTAACGAAAGTGCTTACACGTTTTTTTAAATAAGAAACTGGTTTATAAGAAACTAGTACTAAGAAGGCCAAAATCTTTAGAAACTCTATTACTATGTCTGAGAAGTACTAAGAAATTTTTCAAAGTTAAAAGCATGGATTTTGTAGCAAACAGGTCGTTGAACCTTCATTCTTGAGCAATATTATCTAACCATTTGTGTTTTCAACATAACAGAACACTGTTTATTCCTTTATGATGTTTTAAATATCAAGAAACATATCTGCCGCAGTGTTAGCGACCACATTGCTAATTCTGCATTCAGAAAAATAAGAAACCAATTAAGAAACTTTTAGTACTAAAATGGACAAAATTTCATGTGAACTTAAGAAACTTTTAGTTCTATGGCCTGATCCTAGTTTCTTATAAAAAACGTGTACAAAAAAAACTTTGCAAATGCCTGTGTCTGCCACGGGGTGCCACTGGTCACACCAAAGTTTCACACCAAAGTTGTCCGACGGATGCGATAGTGTCGAACGAACAACAGGTTTATTTGCATATGTTTCCTTTTGTTATTTGACGTAGTTGCCAAGGATGTTATTGCGATAGTTGAGAGCAAGAGGACAAAATTTTCCACGAAGGCAAATGTAATTTCATAGAAGAAAAATGCGAAGTCCAGTCAACCTGCAGTTTCATTCCTCATTCAGCATATGTTGTGGCAAAAAGGTTTCAGCGAATGAGGGTCCGGGAATGTGCCGCCCATATAAGTGGGTTTTCGGGCCAAAATTCTCTAAACAAGGGTCCTTTTTTCGGCAGGTTTTCCATAAATATGAATGGGCTTAGTCTGCGGTGCGACCTCTACGGGGGAGTAAAATTTGAAGGGAAAGGAAACCTTCAAATTCTTCTCCCCCGTAGAAGTCGCACTGCAGACTAGGGTGGGTTATCCAGAGAATGGCGAAAAATGGCCAAAAATGGGTGGTTTTTGGCCAAAATTCATCATAAAAGTGGCTATGATAGCAAGTTTCGGTAATTAGAAGAGGTTACCTTCTGAAAATCGGGCGCCAATCCACCGTCCATCCGCAAGTAATGTACCGCTCCGGGGGGGGGGGGAAGGAATTCTTCTTTTATTTTGCTACATTCACAATAGGAAATGTTCCTCTCAAGTTTTGTTAAAGACACCTCCTTTCCTGTCCCCTTCTCTTCCTTTATCCGACCTCTAGAAGTAAAATTGATTATTGCCTGCTCCTATACTTTAACATGAAACTTGTGCATTAGCCTATCAGCAAAGACGAATTTTTCTGAACAAATAGGCCTGCTGTTTTTATGTGATGTAATGTAGCTATCATGTGCATGAGTTGTCGTAGTCTTTGTGGCCTAAATTTCAAAATGTTATGGCACGTTGAAAGTTCTGACCTGAGAGTTAGTTCCGATCCGAGAAGGCTGTGTCGTCCCGTGTAAACTAACTCTAAAACCATAAATTTTATAACACGGTATCAACTTGCTCAGGCCATAACAAAAGGCACCAGGTAAAGCCAGTTAGCAAGTTAGAGGAGGAAAGACGAGCATTTAGGCCCACAAATCCACAAGGACTTGTCGACATGATTGTCTTGTCCTCAATACCTCATCTGTGTTACGATATTCGTCGTGTAATGATACTTTAGTCTTTATTTTTTTCGATTCCCTCCCACTGGTTTCTCGTCCTTCTACTCTGTTCAAGTCCTCTGTCTCAGCAGTGGGATTCGGCACTTTGAAAGTGAGGGGTCTGGGGCACAGCCCCAGGAAAATTTTGTGTGACCACACCCTTCAAACTCTTGGAAAAAGGAGGCAACGCCGTAGCGAAATTTAATGTAGAGATTGGTTTGAGAATATTCATTAAATCGTTTAATTAGTTGACAGAGATCGATCTGGTTTACTCCTCCTGAGAGACCAAGTTTATTGCATTTTTGTGCGGATCTCAGGAATCACCTTTTGGAAAAGTAGGGGATTCTGGACTCCCCACTTCCCCCCGTAGCTTTGCCATTGCACCTTCTCCTTGTACGAGCAGAAACCCTAGACCAAAACCAAAGAACATGATTGTGCTTTTAAAGCCTGCAGCTAAATTAGTTTGAATGCCATACTTAACGTTCCTAATCTAACAGACCAATCCATTTACCGATCGCTTTTCGGAAGAGACTTATATCTGAATCCATACACGAGACTTTAGAGCTAAAAATTCATAAATCCTGTATTTGGCTTTCCCCTGATGCTTTGAAAGGTGAAAAATAAATCTAAGATTTAACTGTACAGAATCCTTTTACTAGGAATTTCCTTCTTAATTTTGCGGATCTAATTCTGCGAACTTGCATGGTGTATGACTAACTTCTTTGAGAGCCTTCCTTATTTGTAAATAATTTCCTTGCTTACAACTCCGTTGCATCTCTTTTCAGTATTTTCTTTCAGTAACAAAATGAGTCAACAACAAGGAATATTTTAGGTGAAGGCATCTGGTTAAATTGCTATTGATAGATTCATGGATTATTTGGCCAAAAATATACGCCGGTAACTCTAAAACCTTCTGTTGTTAATTTTATTCCCAGTCGAAAGTTTCGACAAGTTATAACTGTATGAAATATGATCGAATACAGCAGTCGTTACCTTTTCGTCAGTGTCAGGGAGAAGGCTTGATTGATTACGGACTTATTATCTGAGTTACTGTCTGCTATCATAGTCGCCATCACTTATGCTCGGGAGCATGAGGAGAGAAGCAAGGACTAAGCGCTGATGTGTCCAGATAAAATGCTCGAGCTTCACAGTACAGAGGAAAATATCTAAGGGGGGGGGCTGCCCAACACAAAAATAACCCATTGTTTTGTTTACTAACAGTTTTGCCTTACTAAGGGCTAAATTGTGTCCGGGTGGGGCTGACTTTCGAATTTTGTTCGAAGTTGGGGGGCTACCGCCCCACCGACCCCCAACTTGTACGCTTTTCTTAACAGATGAAATCTGACTTTGTTTTTACTGTAACTAAATCTCATATGAGATGTCACGAGAGATTCGCGAAAACGCAAAATTGATAGTGGAAAACACTTCAATTGTTTTATTCATGGACAGTTTCACTTGACATATGTATAATTTGAGATAGACTCTTGGCCAGATCTTACGCTTTAGGCCTTTTCAACAAGGCATTACCTAACCATTCTGAAATACCTAACCATTCTGAACCATTCTGTTATGTTTTGTCTATTTTACATGCTCAAAAAGAAAGTTGATTTTTATTCCAAATGAAGTATTGGCTTATGGGTAAGACATGAAAATTATCTTGAATCTTCTTCCCTAGTTCAAAAGAAAAGTGAAAGTTTGTTAACTTCTCGTCGGCCCAGGCCCCCACATTACAGCGTGAAGGCTGGAAGTTGAGTCGTCCTGGGAACTGGTTCTCAGGCCATAACTGTCAAAGCGTGGTATCAGTTGAAACTAGGCCATAACAAAATAAACAGCAAGCATGGCCAGATAGAGGAGGGATGCCAAAGACAAGCAAGGTAATGAAATACATTTATTCATTCAGGAACATTCATTGTAGAAAATATCCACACAAATGTACAGATCGTGTCCATGCCACAACACCCAAGATAAAGCATTTTTAGCCCAGTTTTCTTTGATGAAAACCAGATTTTCGAAAATGCCAACAAAATCACAGCATGCTAACGAATTAGGACAAGAGTATCTTATTTATGGGCTTTTTGGGTATTCTGTTTGGAATCATTCTTTTTGGCATATGACAAAATGAAATCATTTACATCACATTTTTGACAGGAAGTCGCAGTCTACAGCATACCAAAAGATTTTAATTTGATTTTGCGATCTTGTTGCAGCTTTGCAGCTTACTTAAATGGGAAATTTGGATTCGCGCAAGTTCGCGCTTGAAATTTATTCATAGACTTTCGGTCGTATTACCGACCCAACCAGCGGTCTACGAGCACGAATTTGGAGGGCAAGTAACCTCTAGAAATTGGACACCTTGTTGGCTGACATTTGTGCAAATTTTCTAAATGAGCATATCAAACATAAACTCATCCTAATTAAAAACATTTTATAATTATTGCAATCACTCGCTGGCAAGGACATAACTCCTTATTGTCTTGAACATCATTGTGCTACGGCCAAATTTTGGCAATGACTGCAAAACAATGTGATATTGGCCTAACGAAAGCCATTCAATGTATCTGCTATCATGCAGAGAAAGCTTTGTTTTCTCCAGACACGATGGCACCAGCTTGGAATTAACCAGCTAATATTATCCGCGGAGTTAACGGTTGGAAGTCAGCTTCACCTTAGGGAATGTTGCTACACACGTTCTAAATTTGGCGGAATTTCTGAGTTTTCGCAGACCACGACAGTGAACTGTCAACTCATAGTTGACAAGCTGAGGCTGATGTGTGGTTTTGTCAGGTTAATTCTTTCGTCATGAAATGGAAAACCCAAATTTTCTTATGATTCGTAAACCAGTGTTGTGAGGAAGGCGAGTGTCTCCTTGCATTGTGTGCAATCCATTAATCAAGTTGAGCCTTTTGTTTCTCGCCTTGTTATCTGATATTTGTGGTTAACTGTGTTCCAATCCAATTTTACATTCATTTATTTCAAACAATGCAAGTAACAAAGATCATTACGAAATGCCGAGATTAATTTTGTAAAGTAAATAACTCTAGAAGAAAGAGAGGCCTCACTAAAAAACATTGTTAGTTACATCCTAATCTTTCATGTTGGACTTCATCCTAAAATCTCGTGTAAAGGGACTTCCTTTATATGCAGTATCTCGAAACAATAATATGCTCTTTATACAGCATGTAAAATTTGAAACCCCCATCAAGAAACATGCAGGACACAGGCAAGATTCCCGGAATAGGTAGTTTTCTAAGAATTTAATGCCATTTCGATGCCTGATGTGTCTTTGCTATAAATTTGATAACATTATGAAAGAACATTGATGATTACAAAGTTTGAAGTACACGTTTTTTTTATAAGAAACTTGGATCAGGCCATAGTACTAAAAGTTTCTTAATTTCACATGAGATTTTGTCCATTTTAGTACTAAAAGCTTCTTAATTGGTTTCGGTTTCTTACTTTTTGAATGCAGAATAATCAATGTGGCCGCTAACACTGCGCCAGATATGTTTCTTGACATTTAAAGCATGATTAAGGAATTAACAGTGTTCTGTTATGTTGAAATAAAAATTGGAGGAGCCTCGGCGAACTCCGATTGGAGTTCTTCGAGCCTCCTCGTAGCATCGAGATCACTGTGCTTGCACAGTTTATTGCTTTCTGATAGGAGATCGCTTCCGAGGAGGGGAAGAAGAAACACAAATGGCTAGATAATATTGCTCAAGAATAAAGGCTCAACGATCTATTTGCTATAATATCCATGCTTTTAACTTTGAAAAGTTTCTTAGTACTGCTCAGACATAGTACTAAAGTTTCTTAAAATTTTGGCCATCTTAGTACTAGTTTCTTATAAACCAGTCTCTTATAAAAAAAACGTGTAATAGACGTTTTTTAAAAGAAACTAAGAATTTGGGCCAGTACTCAAAGTTTCTTAAAATTATCAGATTTTCAGTACTCAGAGTTTCTTACGAGTTTCTTAAATGTTTCATAACAACCTTCATGTTTGACTATACTCAAGTACTCAAGTACCTTACAAGTAATATGATCCAGAGACAAGTAGAAATAAAGTAAAAACATGTTAAGAACTCCTTTATAAAAAATGAGTTGCTTCTTAAATTATAATTTCCCAGTACTGGAGTTTCTTAAATTTTTGGCGATCTGAGAGTTGAATTTCTTATAACTTATCATGCGGCAGTTTCTTGTAAAAAATACGTGATCTCTAGAAGGAAAGGAAGAGACGAACGGTTTCTTTACAAAATTTTGGATTGAATTAAAGAATGATTCGATAATAAAGCATTTCATTTCTTACTGGAATAATTTTGCTGGAAAAAGAAAACAATTCTTAAAAAACTTTTGAAGATCATTACTGTAATTCGCATCAATCTTACGCCCCGATTCATCTGTTTTCTTTCAAACTAAGATAAATAGAGAAACGAAACAAATTTGCGCAGAGCTATTCAAACACTGAAAACAATGACTTCTCAACGCCAAACTTCAAAATAAACATCACGATTTGAGTTTTCAGACATTTATTGGCAGGTATTAAGAACAAATCTCAGTGTTATAAACGTTAGAAAGGCTTAGAATAGGATATTCCGTGTTTCGAAAATAAACCCCCATTTTGGTGTTACGATAAGATGTGTCCGGCCCTTTCCCTTACGTCACATTGCACGAGTTAGATCACTTCCGCTCCGCATGATATCTTGTCCAGTAGTCTCTCTTTTTAGAGGGATAATTGACGTTTCTATGGTGATTTGTGAGCTTTGACAGCTCTTGTCAAAAGGCACACCTTGAAACCGCTGGGCGAGTTGAAACACGGGCTACTCTACACTGTGTGCATTTATGGTCGTGACAATTCGAATCGGGAGTCAGTGAAGTCAACTCAACGGCGATCGAATGAGAACGGCACAAAACACGCGCGAGTGAAAATTACTAAAGACCTCACCATCAAAATGTCCACTGCACTAATTTCGGCATTTTACGACATCAATGACGTCATACAACAGGTAAAAATCACTTTTTTCGATATTAATCGTAATGCTAGAATTTGAATTATCAAGCCCTAACTTTATTTTTGACTTTATCACCTTATTAAGCAAGTGTTTGGGAGACTTGAAATTCTTACTCTACCCTATCATCTTTGTTTATGTTGATCTGAAAAGCTATCACAGAATACCAGTGTTTAGAAACATTTCATCGAAAAACACTGCACAGGGGTTTCAAGGAATTAGCAGTTTACAGGCTTCACTGTTAGTTCCTGTTTGAGATCAGGTTGTTTTGAAATTTTTTATGAAGTTTGTCGCAAGTTATCTTGATTTTTTTGTATGTGATTATTGGATGGGATATAGATTACAAAACTCATGAATAATTCTACACGATGAAGATCACTGGATCTGCTTTGATTTTTCCGCTTTATGTAGGCGTTACAATTAATTTCGACATTGAAACTTTAACCTTGTTTTTAGACTTTGCCGAATTCGAAGTGCTAATCTCGTGACGTAAGGACATTCGCCATTTCGTAACACTATGTTATAACAAACAATCACAAACCTTTTAGAAAGAAGTTATGACGGAAAGATCGAAAGGATGAAATGATATTGGATTTGAATTAGTTTGTGTGCTTCATTTTGAGTCGTGGCAGCAGGTATTTCATCCTTGAAACTTTATTATTTTCTAGAGTAAACGAAGACCAAATTCACTCGAACTTCAAAACAGTTATAACTTGTCACAACGCCGTGGCGACTCTCTGCTTTCCAGACGACACTCAACCAATTCTGCCAGCACACAGAAGATTTTAAACGCCAGCAGTTTTTTCAACAATATGCCAGGATCTCCGAAGACAAATCAAGATAATTATAACAAGGCATTTGCTTTTCAACAAGCCCAAAATAGAGAGCGCTCTATGAGTATCGGAGCGATTGAAGAATCTGGTGATGGGCAACATAGGAAACAGCGCGTATCTACCAACTCGTCCCGCTACAAAACAGAGCTGTGTAGACCATATGAAGAAAACGGAACATGCAAATATGGAGATAAATGCCAATTTGCACATGGAATTCACGAGCTCCGTTCCTTGAACCGTCATCCAAAATACAAAACCGAACTTTGCCGCACGTTTCACACAATTGGATTTTGCCCGTACGGACCACGCTGTCATTTTGTCCACAAGGCAGAAGAATTGGAGAAACCATCCTCTGAATCGCGTTCTGATTCAGTTTCAAGCAACGGATCGGCACCACCATCTCCCACCCCGAGTCTAGATGGCCTGAATTCCCCATTTGTAAATATACCCACACCAAGTACACCAAGTTTACACGGAGATGTTTTCGTTTTTGGAGACGAGTCTTCAGTATCACCACCATCGTCTTCTGGAAGCAGCAGTGGCAGTATAAGCCCAGTCGAAATGAACTCTCCCTTTCAACAACCTGATGGACTTCATACAGTTACTAAAGTAGCGGCCATTCTGCGCCAACCAGGGTCCACTGGATCGGTGCCGTCTTCCCCTAGCTTGTCCAGTAGTGGTGAGAAGTCACCGGTTCTGGATTCTCCGTTGTCTCCGGACTCGGAATTTGACGCTTTCGGAAGACGGCGATTGCCTATTTTCAACAAGCTTGCCTAAGAGGTCAATTACGTAACATTACGGGGAAAATTGATTGTTTTCGAAATTATGGCAGTTGGCAGTATTTATCTGTTTACCCAGTTAAGGTTACTAATGATCGAGCCACTGGATGTTCCCTCGTAAAATCGCATAGGAAAGTTGCCAATGTCAGCATTTTCGTTACTTCATTAGGGTATTTCATGTCTTTGTCTGTCAAGTGTAAATCAGAAATTGACATACTGAGCACTGGATACTCCCACAATTTAATAGTAAATGAGTGACAATGCCCAGAGTGATGACCAAACGACCCAGCATGTTCGAAAGCTGCAAGCATTTCAAACCCATTTGACCAGTAAACTTTCCATTTTATTCCTAATATGGGGATAGCTTGCCAAATTTGTAATGTCATTCAATGTTTTGAGAGAGTAAACAGGAATTTCTTCAAAAGCGAATGACATTTGTTCGAAAAAAATGATTTGTTTGATGGTGACATATTTCCCTTCAGTTTTGTAAGCAGAGAGCAAAGAAGCGGTGACAGTTTTGTTTTGCGATATGTTAAATTTGTTATGTTGGCCTCCTCGGCAGTTCGTTTCATTTCCAAGGTCTCATACGGTGTATAACATCGTCCTCCAAGGGTTAGGTACAACCTGTTTAAAGGGGTTGTGCCAAAGGATGACCAATGCATTGCATACTTAGCTATATGACATTTTATATGACTCGGAAATTTGCAGAGTATTTTAATATAATCCACGGAAATAGCAAGCCTGTATTTGGTGTAGAAGAGTTTATTTTCCATCTTCAGGCCATATTTATGTAATATTTATTATTGACATTTTGTAAGTATTTTGTTAATTTTCAAATACAGACAATCGAGAAAAATATTTCGCAAACTTGTATGATATTTTGAAAAGTTGACGCTATATTAAGTCATTTAGAGACAGAATTATCCGACACGTTCGGTTTTTCATGTTGTACTTTGTATTATAACTATTTTGAATCAAAAATTTGTATAGGTCTTATTCTATTGTCGCACGTAATTTATAAAGGCTAATGCGATGGACGCATTTTCTTAGAAGTAGAAATGTTACAGCAGCATTTATTATTTACTTTTAGAGTATAAAGAGAAAATTTGTAATTTAACGGTGATTGGTTAAAAAAGATCCGAGATGCTCGGAAACTCTATTACTTTTTTATCGTGTTTTCTTGGTAAGATGTAATCAGCTTATGTTTACGTGATTGGCTTTGCCGCGTTTCCACCGCACGACATCCGGTTATTGACGCGCGACTCTTTCATTAATTCGAGTTGTTGCAAATAATGGGTCTGGCTTTTGATGCTCTCTCTCCGCAAAAGCACCAGGGTTTTCACGCATCTTCTTGGGTTTTTGGACCTTAAATTCTGATGAATTTACAGGCTATAATTCCGGAAATTGAATAAGAATCTGGGCAATAATTACGGAAATTATAAAAAACCCCCGGAAAGGATACCCATGATTCCGTGAAATGTCTGAAAATTATGAAAGTGATAACCCAGAATGACCTAACTGTTTGAAAAAGGACCTCCAAAGATGGCACATCCCCCGTACTATGAAAGGTACCAAGGTACTCCCGGAGAATTGAGTGAGGCTTAAGCATGGTAAAGGAAGCGAACTGAGGATTGTCAGTGAACCTTCCAAGGAAATTTGAGTACTTATGGTCGGACAATTTGAAGAAACTTTCAGATTTTGATTAACCCTTCGTTTTGCATAAGGGGTACTTATATCCGGCACGAGGTGGACCACATGTATAACTCAGGTGCAGACTTGTATTCAAGTTAAAGGGGACCCAAGTATGGCGGACGATATGGCCACGAGGAAAGGTTCGCTGTTCTGGAACAGACAATAATTTTGGAGACGACGGGAGTCTTGGCTCTAGCCATCAAGGCTGAAAGTATGGCTCTTCTTTTATCTTCAAATTAAAGGCGTAAGTTGAGTTTAAGCCTTGAGCTTCAGTCGAATGGGTTGAGACACTCATAGGACGGTAGTGCAATGCAACGAAGTTACTAAATCATCTCTATTATGAAAGAAACTGGTGCCCAACCCAGATCAAAGCCTACCGTTTCCGATATTGTGGCTTTAGATGGCTCAATTTGTTTTGGTGAGACCTCTTAAGTGACCCAAAGTAGTGAAGCGTTTTGAAAAATCATCGAACTTTGATATCAACGATCATGAAAATTTGTAAACATGCATTTCTATTAAGGACAAGATTAGTTTTGCCCGTTTGGAAAGTCTCAAGTGGGTACCGTAAATTCTACTAAGCCCCCCTCTCTATTAAGCCCCTCCTCTCTTATAGTCAAAATTTGAAATGAGCCCCCACTTATACAACATTCTAGAATTTACTAAACATTTTCAAATTATTTAATTACAGAACCTTGCATGTTAATTTTCGTATGGTCTGGGATAAAAACTGCGTCGAAATGTATTTGAGCCGTAAAATAGTATATTGATTCCGCAAAACATGGGATAAAAGAACTGAAATGCTACCAAATGTATCCTTGTCACTTGATTTTGTGAAAAAGCCCCCTTCTCTAATAAGCCCCCCTCTCGATTAAGCCCCCCTCTGGAAGGTCCGAATTTGAATAATATAAGCCCTCGGGGGCTTAATAGAGCTTTTACGGTAATCAAGTTGTGCGAATCTCCTGAGATGACTGGTTTTCAAGCATTAAGGTTTTTTCTCTTATTAAGAAAGTTGAATAAACTCAGTTCGAAAGGTTTCTTAATTTCATGTGAAACTTGCATATTCCTAGTAATAAAAGTTTCCTAACTTTTTTCTTGCTTTTGATGCATGTAGTTTCTGCCAGTGCCATACGTATTCGTGCCTTGACAGACTGCACAATTTCTTGCAAGCAGGAGAGTTCTTTTGGCTGTAAACATCAATTCATCGTGAATATCACTAAAAATTAAAGGCTCAATGAGAATGTTCGCATGGCTTTTTTGCATTTGGCTTTTAAAAGTTTCTTAGCAATTCTTAAACATAGAACATAGCAGTAGAGTTTCTTAAATTTTTCATAATCCTGGTACTAGTTCCTTATAAACCAGTTTCTTAAGTAAGAAAATGTGCACTCCAAAAGCACAAGAAATTATCTGTTCAACCTCACGAGAAGAAGTTTAAGATTAGTAACATAATCGAATTCTATTGATTATTCAAGCAGTTTCACTTTTTCCCAGTGCATTCTTCTCAACTGCCCCTTTCGTTTGCCTTTAGGCCCCTTTTAGAGTTCTAAAATATAACTCTGTTCTGAATCCTCTCGAAAGCTGTGCTCCCAAAGAAGACAGGCCCAAAGAAGACAGGCCTGTTCTAAGGAGTGGAGAGAAGGTCTTCCATGTCAACCTTCAGAGTCTTGTGAGACGAGACTTTAGAAAGGTTGAAGCTACTTTTGCTTAAGTTTCAGGTTTCATGAACTTGCATGGGCAGGCTAATGGATGAACAAGCTTATGGATGGACAAGTAACTGAAGAGGAGCTCTAGAGAAGAAATTTGATGATGTGCTGTGAGATTTAAAGCAGAAACTGATGATCTATGTGGATCAAATATCGCTGTCTCAGGCATTCACAAGACAAAAAATTCCCTGACTCACAGTATGGGGGAATCCGTTTCTTTTCAATGCAGTTCGTTTGCGTCTGACATGTCATGAAGGTTATTAGAGTCCACGTGTGTTGAAGGGGTTTTGAAGCATCGAATCAACCTATTTTTGTTGAAGATTTTCCAAAACACTAATGCATACATTTCGCAATCATGGCCTTGCTGCTGACAAGGATTTGTCAAAGCCACGCTAGTATCACATTCTAATCTCGGTTTGAAACATAGATTAACAGTTGGATCTAACGAATTTCTAAAATTAGGACTGTTTTGTACCATTTTGTCACCTCTTATAAGCAGAAAAAGTGGAGCATTATGTAATTATTGTTTCATCTTAATGCGTCATTTATTTAGAATCATTTAGAAAACTGCGATAAACAAATTCCGCTGCTTTTCTGAAATCACTCTCAAACGGCAGTTTGCTGCCCTGGGTACCAGACTCTTCCAAAATTTTTAGAGAGTCTGGTACCCAGTGTAATAGTTTGTCTGCTCAGAGCATTGAGCTATAAATATTTATAGTTCAATGGCTCATAGTGCGAAGTTGCGAGCCGAGCTCATTCCCCGACACTAGTTTCCTTTGCACCAATCAAATCCAGCCAGTAATTTCTGCATGAAATTTCCACAGATTTTGAGGGCGAAAACTTTGCAAGAGAAGTAGTAAATCACAAAGTATTTGCATAGTCAATAGAACAAAAATTTGGCACAACACCTGAATACTATATTGTCATCAAGAGGGTTTCGGAAAAAGTTTAATAAGCATTTGGCAAGATCTATTGGGTAGGGTAGGAATTCAGTTGTTTTGATGTTATTGGCCTCTTTTCTTGACTTTCCAGGACTTTCTGTAAGAAATTTGCAAGAAACTATTTCACGCGGGCACTGGTAGCAAACAGAAAGATTGTTATGCAACTCGTAAGAACTCGTAAGAAACTGCGGGTACTGAAAATATGATGATTTTAAGAAACTTTCAGTATTGACCCAAATCATTAGTTTTTAGTAAAAATACGTGTAATTTGGCCTACCGGTTAACTATGGCTCCGGTTTTTCAAAATGGTGTCGGTCCTGCACATCAACTTTTGACCGGCTTGACCTAACTGAAACAGACAAGGTGTTGGTAGTGTTGGTGTGGTTGTGATTGCCACACAAGATTTCAGTTTTATTTGAGGCTGACATCAGCTGCTAACCTGGATAAACACTTGAGTAATGGCATTGTTCTGTTGCTTGATTTACTTCGCCAATTGTTTGGTAATGTTTACCCCATTTCTACTTAATATTTGCCTTGAGAAACGAGCTGTGAAAATTTCTGCAAGAATTGCTAATCTGGATCCTGTTGCGACGACGGATCAAATTTCGAACAACAAATAGAACGGACGAATGACCTGGCCTCTCCGTGCCCTGTGTCCCTCAAGCCGAAGCCGCTTGCATTGGGAACTTTGTGGCACCACTCTCCGCCTGCGTCAACTCGACCGCGTTCGTTTGAGGGTACTGGGTGCCAGGGAAGCGATATGTTGACGCCTGGACAAAAACCAGCGAAACTTCTCAAACTTCTCAATCCTTATTTTGAAAACACGTTAAGCGTAGCCTGTGTGCATTCGTTCGTTCGTGTAAATTGAATTGTTTCGTGTAAATTGAGTTGTTTCGTGTAAATTGAATTGTTTCGTGTAAATTGAATTGTTTCGTGTAAATTGAATTCTTTTGTGTAAATTAAAAGAACTTTACCTTCTTTCAATTTTACAAAAGAAGACTGCACGCAGGCTAGTTAAAGCATCTTTCTGTTGGCGGGCAAGGTTTAAAGCATGCTTGATTTAAAGAATGCCACGATGAAAACAGCAGCCGCGGCCCTAGTTACGGTGCGTGGTTACGGTTTTTGTCCAGACGTTATTTTGGCCCGCGTCCGTGGAGCCCAGTTCCCCAGTCGAAAATGACGTCAGGGAACCAGACTGTGTCAAACCAGCTTCCAAAGCACCACAATGCTCACCCGGATTTATGCTGCTGGTTTGATTTGAAAGTGGCCTAATATCATACGTTTCACTCATTCGAAAAGCGTAGGATATTTCAGAGCAAACGTATTTTTATGGATCTTTAATGGATTTTCTTGAAAACAAAAGGATTTTTGCCGAAGGTGAGGTATACGAGTGAAATGACCCTCGGATTCTATCATGTCGTTGTCGTTCGACATGGCTTGCAGCTCCACATGCAGCCATAGCTCTCATAATATGTTTCAAATTTCCATGAAATCCACAAAGACATAATGCAAATGACTATAATGCATGCTGGCTGTGAAAGATCCTTTTATTATTATTATTATTATTATTATTATTATTATTATTATCATTATTATTATTATTATTATTATTATTATTATTATTATTATTATTATTATTATTAACACTTTATTTTACAATGTTGGCATAAAAAAAGGTATAAAATAGCTACACATGCATAAAAATATTAACAAGTATAGCTAATAAAAGCCAACTAATTCAGATAGCAAAAACAGAATGGATAGAAAATATCATGTTGAACAAACCTAAAACCTAAAACTCATATAAAACCTAAAAGTGGTATGAAATTTCGGCAGAGCCTACATTGGCATTGGCACTCATTTCCTTTCCAAGCTTTGATTTTGGTCTTAAATTCAATCAAGTTAGTTGAGTGTCTAATTGAAACTGGAAGTGTACACCATAACTGTGGACCCCTATATCGAACAGTTTCTGAGCCATACATTACTGATCTCACTCTTGGTAAGTTAAAATCGCGATCATTTCTGAGGCTATACTGGTTGGTTTGTGGACAAAATATTTCTTTCATAAAAGGAGGATTTAAGCCATGCTTTGTTTTGAACATTTCTATCATTAATACTTGTAAGCTCTTCTGGTGAACAGATACACTGTTATCATGTCCTAAGAGATCTTCAAAACTAGACTCCTGATCTCTATACGTTATTCTAAGGGCTCGCTCGTGCAGTTTGTTGATTTTAGTCTTTGGTTTCCTACTATGGAACATCCATGCCAAAGGACAGTATTTAAACTGGCTATTTATGAATGATGTCATCAACATCCTTAATTTAGCTTGGTCCATATAGTGTGCAATGCGTGACAGAGCATAGAGCTTGTTGCTGACCTTTTGACATAGATTACTTACATGTTGCTCAAATGTAAGCTTGCTGTCTAAGGTAACTCCTAGCAATTTTTCTTCAGTACTATTAGCAATAGTAGAACTGCCAATTTTAACCGAAACAGAATCACTACTCATATTTCCAAACGTTAATAGATGACATTTGTCTTCATTGAGCTTCATATAGTTGTCAGAGAACCATTTGATTGCATGGGCGGAATCTATTTCTAACCTAGCAACAACATTATCAGTATCAATGTCACAAGCAAATAAAGTTGTGTCGTCGGCATAATTGCATACATCAGTATTATTTAAGAAAAGAAGCAAATCGTTGACATATATATTGAAGAGAAGAGGTCCAAGGACAGATCCTTGAGGCACTCCTAAAGTCAGTCGCTTCCATGAGCTAAAAGACCCATTGACCTTGACCCTTTGTTGTCTGTTATGTAAGTAACTATAAATTAGAGACAATGCATCGTGACAAAAGCCGCAGGCATGCAATTTGGCTATAAGGAGATCATGTCTCAGGCAGTCAAAAGCCTTAGAAAGATCCATCATGACAGCACCAACTTTCCCACCTACGTCAATACAAAGTTTAGTTTTTTCCAAAAAACGCACTAAGGCTTGTTGAGTGTTATATCCTTTGCGAAATCCACATAATAGTATGGACAAATACGGTTCTATGTGTTCTTCCACTTGTTTGACTAGAAGCCTCTCGAAGACTTTTGAAACAGTTGGCAGAACACTAATTGGCCTGTAGTTTTTCTTAACTGTACTTTCTTTTTGTTTATGAAGTGAGGATACGTCTGCACACTTAAGCTCATCAGGAAAAGTGGAGCTTCCTATGCAATTATTAAATATTTCCCGTATTAAATATTGCAATTATTAAATATTTCATCATAGAAATATGCAGAAACATGTGGCGTGATGCAGAAGGCTGCCAAGAATTCATATTCTATCTTGCAATCTGGTTCGAAGATGAAACTTTTGTTTCATTTTGAGCTCAAGCCAAAAGACCCAAAAGGGAACAAAGGAACGTAGCAACAAGACTGAAACTAAGTGATTTCACGAACTCAGTTATATCAGAATTTTAAATCCATTAATCATATTTCAAAAGCATATGCCAATATTTTGTGCAAGATCTTACCACAGTAGCTCCTGTAACCATGGGATCTTGTGCTACCTCTCTCGATCGTCTGGATCAGCATGTTGAGCTGCCCGGCAAAATATGACTTGAGATACTCTTGCCTGATTCCTTTAGTAGAGCTTCCAAGCGCCGTTCTTTAGATATGTTGTTTTTTTAGCAGTTTTTAAATCTTAAATCAAATGTAACATTTGTTTTATGCAGACTCTGCTTTCTGAAAGAATTTCTTTCATGCTTATTATGTCCAGGTGCCAAATGTTGCGAGAGTATTGACAAGATGTGGTTAGGACAACATGATTCCTTGTGTTCTCTTAATGTTTTATTCTGATTTTCAATTTTCACTCACTCGTAAGTTTGGGTGTCATCATCCAATTCAACGCAGAAAATGAGACTCAAGGGATCTATCTTAGATAGAGTTGTTGTTGTTGTAAAGTGGCTCTACGAAAAGGAGATATCATCTGCAGAAGGAAAAGGCAACGATAAGGGGAAGGAGGTGCGCGCCATGTTTGCAATCATCAACCTTGAATCATGGCTAGCGGAAGAAGCAGCCATTGTACAGAAGTCTGCAAGTGATCAAGATGTTTATCTGCATGAGTGGTTACAAAAATTTGAAGAATATCTTGGCAGTTCTCAAGCTACGAGGGTAAGAACAGTTGGGAATGGGTGTTGTGAATTTAGGCCCATGCTATGCCCATCATATCATCGTGTCAAAAGCTCAGAGTTCATTGTACTGCCGTGTCCTGTGTGTTAGGAGATGCAAAGATGCTTCAGCAGAATGATCATCTTTCAACGATTAATTATGCTTGGATATTAATGCAGATATTGTAATAAATTTTTCTCATTTTCCAACTCACATTATCATAATGATTATCGTATCATATGCACATGTGATTTCCGCAAATCCAGCCAACAATAGGAGGGTCTCAAACCCAGGAGGGGCATTTCTGTGGAGGGTCTTTGGTGCCCATAAGCTTTCCTGTGACTAAAAAAAACTTAGTTGAAACCACGGCAAATATCCACAGAAATCTCCACAGACATCAGTTTTGAACCATGGGCATTCAATTTTCTACACAACGCTAAGGTCAAATTCACACTAGGTCATTTGGGTCATTAAAGTCATGCATTTCAGGCATCAATCTAAGGAACTTTCATCACTACACAAAACAGCGTTAACTGCAGTTTTTGTGTCAAAAGGGCGTGGCAATTGGTTTGGCCAAGTCCCTTCAGGATAGAGACTGTATGAAATGTAGCATATCATGCAATGGATGGCATAACTATTCATTGATTGCTGATCACCATTATTTGGTTGTGTAGAGGTTGTGCTGCAAGATGCCTGCATATGGAATGCATAAATCAAGAGGGTCTAGGGGCATACTCCCCTGGAAAATTTTGTAAATATGACCTCTACGATGGCCAGTATGCACTTGATTCCCCTCACTCCAAGCCAATTTGGCACCCAGCTGATTTCCGAAAATCACTGGTGCCTTTTGATTCCAATGTCTGACTAATTTGTTCAAGCTGAACCAGAACTCTCTTCCAAGCTGGTTTTGACATATTCTTACTTCATTACTAAGAAATGCCTGAATTGTATATTTTTCCCAACATTCTGTTTGAAGAAACTATGAAGACATGAATCAGTTTCAATAAAAGAAGCAAAATTCCAGTTAAATTACTGGAGCTGCCAAGCAGACTTCCACTAAAATGGAGTCTTCATTTGTCTTCATTCTGAAAATATTAAGAACAGCAGTAGTTGAATATTTCAATGTAAATGAAAAAATCATCACTGCACAATATTCAATTCATCACTACACATTTCCTATTCATCAGGGCACAAATTGGTCATCACTGCACCTTAAATTAACCCTTGATGCATAAAGACCCAAGAGACAAAGGATTCAGAGTCTGAGTCTTGGTCTTTTGGGTGTTTTTGCATGACCCTAATGATGCAGACAACCATTCTAGTCCATCCATGAGTTCTCCTGGCGGATCCTGTAGCAAAAAACTCCAAATGATGTTTGCATAAAGATAGTGTGGGGAATTTTCACCATGATTCTTTGTCACTTCACATTTTATGGAAATTTACCCAAAGACAGAACAAACTTTACCACAATGTAAAGTCACATCTGATGAGAATATCAATTCAACAGGCTGCAATGTGCAGGAAATTTGTTTATTTCTTTGGGTCAGCCTAATATTTGGCTGTAGTGGAGAACTGGCTCTTGAATCATGTAAAACAAATTTATTGAATTGTTGTGTCAACATTGTAGGTTGCTTTTCTACTCTTTTAGGAAGAATTAAAGAAATGCCAGAAGAAAGTATCAGATATTCTTTTGAAGCAAATAAAATGTAGCTGTACCCCAGCCACCAGACAGCAGTTATCAAAATGCATGGCATCATTTTACAATACAGACACATCTGGTCTTTTTGGTGCTGTTGACAAATGTATAGAAATAATCAAAAATAGGGATGATTCACAGCAATATTTGCCTGTGAAATTGTAAGTTTCTGTTTCTCTATATTCTCTCATAGGAAGCGTACTTTGTAATTTGTCATTTAAATGTTTTAATAGGATAAAAGACTCACTAAAGAGTGGACCTTGTTCGTTTTTATAATTTCTTGGTAAGGAATTTTTGCTGGTTTTCCAAGAAATACAGTTGCTTTTCTTCTCTTTTGAAAAAATCAAAGAAATGCCAGAAGAAGGTTTCAGATATTCGTTTGAAGCAAATAAATGTAGCTGTGCCCCAGCCACCAGCTCATCAAAAAAGATGTACTCCTTAGTGCCAAGGCTCCAAATTGTCCCAAATAAGTTTTCAGAAGAAATAGCTGTCAATTCCTGTCTTTTAGAGTTAAGTTAATCCTTTGATATCAAGAGGTTATGCATTGACATACTGCAAGATGTTATGATTCCTTTGCCTGCTCTTAAATATGCAAATTTCATTTCAGAGCTGCCATATCATGCTTGGGTGCAATATTTGAGAAGACAGGCAGAATGGTAAGTTTCTTTGTTGCTTTATCAAATTTCAACACCTTTTGATTGGCTCTGCTGTTATTGAAATGTAAATGTAAATGCTATTGTCTCAGGCACATGTATGTTTTCTGCAATTCATTTGGTGGCCTAACGCAAGCTGCCAAACACTGACCATTAAAATTCATTTATATCCAAGCAATCATCAAAAATATCTGAATGTTTGGTTTGTTCCTCTTTGAGGTACAAAAGTTAGGGAGCTGTCATTTTTAATGCTGGGGACAGGGGTGGAAGAATTTTCAAGACAAATAGGAACTTTTGCTTACCCCATTTGCTAAATGTGATAACATTTGCCACCCCTTTTGAAGGACGCCAAAAATTTCAGACCCCATTATTGAGTGATTTATCTTAAATCTACATGGAAAACGTGAACCAGTAAGTAGCACAATCTGAACATAAAATATACCAAAACTTAAAGTAAAAAAGTCATAAACAAAGCACCATTGCCAACTTTTTCAAGTATCTTCTTCCTTGCCTGATGAACACATCAGTAACATATGGAATTTTTATAACAGGTATATATGCATTTTCATTTCAGTCAGACATATATTCCAAAAATTTCACAAACCCATCATATATTTTGTAATTTTTGCCAAAATTTTTCATACCCCAATTAGACGAGGCAAAATAATTTGGCACCTCTCCAAATATTCTTCCACCCCTGTACCCAGCTTTAAAAATTACCACTCCCTTAGATCAAAATAATGCATTCATTTTTGAAAAACAGATAAGTCCGTGTGATATTACCCATGAAAATACTGCAAATCATCATTTTGACCAAGATTTGGAGATGGAGCTTCTTTGGTAGGCTCAAAAATAAAGAACTAACAACAGTTTTTATGCTTAATTTCTCAATAAAAAGGCTAACAAGACAAGTTGCTTATAATGCTCCCTGCAAATTACTCAATGAAACTCTTCCAGGATGATACCACTGGGAGCAATTGACTACAGTAACCTTGTGGCCAACTCACTGCGTGTAAAGAAATGGAAACTGGCAGTTGAATCAGCAAAAATGTACTACCTACCTACAAAGTTGTACCCAAAGAGCTACTTCAACCAATTTGAAAAATTTGGTACTGTAAGATTTTATCAATGTGCTGAGGGCCTTTGACAAAATTATTTCAATTAGATATGACCCTTTCATTCTCTGTTTTAGATTGGAACATTTTTTCCAGATGCACAACAGTCACTGACAAAGTTTCTCAAATCAGCAGAGGTATATACTTTTGTATCTTTTACTTTAATCATTATCTTAATTAGGCGATCTCCAGTCTTCCCAATGAAGTTTTGTTTTAGATGATGTTGAAATGCACTTTTCTTCAAAAAGATGTTGTAAATTTTGATTACAGTTCTCTTTAGATTGCTTGGCTTGAAAAGAATTTAGCATACTCTGTTGTAAATCTATCATAGAAATGTAAATTGACATCTTATCGTAGTTTGATAATGGTAGCATTTATTTTATGCAAGGGTGTTACATCATCAGGTTTCTATAAACTTCTGCTTGCCACCATATCATGGACCTTTTTCTATGATTCACATCAAGATCATATAATTTTTTCCATTGATTTAGGATTTTTTGAAAGCTCTCAATATGAACAAAAATAAAGATGCTGCCATTTTGAAGAGAAAATGAAGATGTAAAGAATTTCATCACAGATTTACGACCAAGTACTCTAGGCTACATTTAAGTAATCCAATTCATAGAAAAAATGTAGCAGAATGTTACAGGCACACTTTTAAAGATTTGAACCCTATCCTGAAATTCAACTAAAAACAAATACAAATGTGACATGACATGTAATCCATGTATAAAAATGCAACTGCTTGAAAACATTTAAAGTGGAACACAAGAGTTGACAGGTAGACCAGCATATTTGCTTGCAGGGAATTTGTTGCAGATAAAACTCTCACAGTAGGGAAGCTAGGTGAGGAAAGAGAATTAGCCCGAAATCTGTGCTCAGCTCTGTCTCTTTTTTCATTTGCAGTCTGAAGCAAAGTGTGAAATATTGTTTTGTTTTGAGCGAATGTTGATTGGACTTCAGAATTCAGCATCTTCTGGCTTCAAGGATATTTTCAAAGCTTGCAAAGCATGCCTGGTTGGAAAATCATTTGCTGTAAGATGTGCAGCGGGAAAGGTGACTTTGCTTGATGTGTAATTTCATGTTTTAAAATTCCTCTACACATAATATCTTACTGAGAAACTAATTACATACAGCGACCACAATTTGATATATAAACATAAATACTTATAATAACATAAACTCAGAAAATACAAGTTCATGTAAACGTTTTGGCGCAAGCCTTCATCAGTAACTGTCTTGAGTAAATTTCATCAGTAATTTACTTATAATAACATATCTTTATACAATATATAAATCAAAATCACAAAAGGTGCTGCATGCAGGAGAATTTCTCTAGGAGGAGCTCTCTCAATAGATGAATTAATCATTGAAAAGCACCCCATTATCTAAGATGGTTTTCAATCTTATTTCATCATTTATGCCAGTGACTAGAGTGATATTTTCTACTTTAAAATGCAACGTTGATCATTGAATCCTGTAAATGATGGCATTTTTAGCAAAGGTGAAAAATTCAATTTTTTTGCATTTCTTTGGTACTATAGAAGTCATGAAAGGTGGACTGCTATTTGAAAAATTGTATTTTATTGACACAAGTCATACCTTGGAGCATGCTCAGATGATAAAGTGAATCTGAAAATTATTGTCTGCACATGGTTCTTGGTACGATTTATGTCAGTACATGGGGAGTTATCTAAAGTCGAAGTCCTCCTAAAGATTTTGCAGAATGAGGGATACTTTTTTTCTATGAGTGTTCAATGAATCTGATTTGTGACATGGTCAGAGCCAAAAGTAAGGTTTACCAGGTGCGTCAAAGAAGTATCTCTCTGACTCACGTGATAGGGTGCACTGTGAGTTAATGGCTGTATTTCTGTTCCAACCTTCAGTTCTCTACTTCTATCCCATAGTGTGCACTGGAATTATCAAAGCATGCCAATTTCTTATATACAACAGAGCTTGATACAATGGCATCTTGTTGCATTAGAGCTCTTGAAGGCTCCAATTATGACGTCAGAGTTTGTGTAGCTGAGCTCCTGGGATCCTTGTTGGCATCGTCTCAAAGACCAGACCCTACGAAAGCAAAGAAGATTCCTTTGGAAGAAGTATTTAATGTGATGAGTGCTGCCTTTCTCAGAGGTGGTGTTGGATTTCTGAAAAGTGGTGGTGGGGAATTATTGAAAAGTGGAATGAGCCAGGATGTTAGAGTTGGTGTTACACAGGTAGTTGATTTGCCCCTCGTGCTGACATATGTCTTTATCTTTTACCGGCTGAGTTAAAAAATTCCGTGTTGGGTAGGTTGTGGAATAAAATATATGTGGCTGATATTGAAAACGAAAATTTTCACGTATCAATCAAGGGCTAATTTAGACGTGAAAACTTTGTTTGGTAAAGTCATTTATTCTTTAGACTGGAGAATAAGAAAAATGCTTGTAAGGGGTTTGTAGGGGAAAGAGAACTCTACGTTCCATTTGTTACTTGCTATTGAAATTTGAATTGTATTTCTAAACCACACAATAATACTGAATTCATATTTTAAAGGCAAGTATATTATAGACCAGAATAGAGCGTGGATTTCCCGTTCCCATACAAATCTCTTATACTGCATTCACACTGACACAGTTAAGCCAGCTTTATTTAAAACAAGTTAAATTCCAACCACTTAAATGCATTCGATTTATCAGATTATCCAATCAGAAGACCCCATTTGACAACCTGGTTTAGTTTAAACTGGTTTAACTCGCATGTGTGAATAGTATGTTATTACATTATTAGCATTTGCCTTATTCTTGGGTCTAAAATATGAATGATTTTACCAAACAAAGCTTTAAATCTAAGTTGGGCTTTGATTGACAGATGGCCCTTTTAATTTTGAATAACAGCCACGTACTTTTTATAAAACGGCCTGCTAAATATGTTAACTCTTTGACTCAACCGGTAGAAATGGTATTCGTATGGAAGATTCCTGCTTATAACTGATGAAATCCGAAATGTCTCAATAGATTGGGAGAACATAGTAGTGAGGGCATTCTTCCAAGATACGTTGTCGTTGTCGTTGCTCGACAAAGAAACGGACTTATTCCTCTAAAATTTGATTATCGGGTGTAAGTGGCAAATGTCTTTCCTTGTAAGTAGAACGACCATTCTCGAACCATATTCTTGCAAATGATCACCTGGCACAAAGTTTATCGGTCGAACACCATAGAACAAGCTTTTGTACTTTTCCTGTGAAAATTTGAAAGTCAAAGCAACAAGATTTTTACTGTGAATATTTTTCGGTGACAAAATGCTTTTTGATTTTATTGCAGGCTTATGTTGTGCTCTTTCGTGAACTTGGAACGCCTTGGCTGGAGAAATACCTACCCGCTGTTATAATTCATGTACTTGAACTCGTTGCCAGTCCGAGGGCAATTCCTTCGCATATCGAGGCTGTATACTCACGCAAATGCATTACGTTCATTCTACACTCAGTATTATTTGGTATGCTGCCTGAATCTGGTCAGATATTAGCCATGAAGGAACTCTGCAAAATCATCACAAAACAAATGGACCTTGTGCATCATATCGTTACAAATGAAACTTCTTCTGATGTCACAAGTAACCCTGATGTGATTAACACTCAACATGTTTTGGTCTGTGCTTTAAATGGTGTTGCTAGCCTCGCATTGAATCTAAGCTCATCAGTAGAGTCGTTATTAACTGATAAAGTAGCCAATGCGGTGTTGTCAGTGCTTATACATCCAGCTCCTGCTGCATGGCTTTCCGCTGCGTGGTGTATTCGATGCTGCGCATTGGCTATTCCTCGTGTGTTGACGCTTTTCATGGATATTTGCATGAAGAAAATGAATTCATTGAAAGCTTCACCGGATGCATTGACCGGGTACGGACACACCCTCGCTGCTATGATCGGTGGATTGCATCAGTGTCCGCTTGGAATTCCATACAAGAAAGCTAAGGTAATTGAAAGTCTGTCTCTAGTTAGATTTCACGTGAAAATGCCTGCGAATAATGTGAATCGGAATTTTTTGCTTGTGTGATTCTACATCATGGCAAATCTCACGTGACATCTAATTTGAGACACATTTCAATATTCTCTATTGTAAATACGACATATTTTTGCTCGGTTTAGGCATATTACATAAGAGGTATTTGTCGTTGTTGAAGTGAATTGAAATAATCTTTTCCTTCCATGATTGATGGTAATATTCCTTTTTATTATAGCACTGAATGTTTGGCGGGATTTCCTTTGGTAGGGTCATTACATAAGACTTGTTTATCACTTTTAAAATGAATTGATCTGCCTGACAACGACACATCCAGGGATTCCTGGAACCCACAAACCCAGTTCCCAAGCACGTCCTAAAAGTCACATCGAAGTGCTCCATTGTTGTCGTGCAGGCCCGGTTGTTTCTTCCTTTGTTTTCTTAGCTTTTGTTCTTAGGCAAAAAGAGGGCTTGTAGAGGCCTGGTACCCATGTATGGAGTACTACACAGAGAAGAACCAGGCCTCCGTGTTGAAATGTGCGGGTGCTTTGCTGTTTAATATGCAATTGCATAGAGAGCAAGCTTTCCATTGGCCTGTTCACTAGACTCCGTTGCTAACAGGCTAGAATTTGTTACGATCAGACCAAAATTAATTGAAACTTCAGTTCGATGAACGTGACTCGTTGGATCTTGCCCTCTTGTTCAATGTAAATAAAAATGCTGAGATATTTGAAGTAATTGAATTCATATAGACAAAGTGAACTGACGCTAATCTCTATGTCAGCACTGTTTTATGTATTAAGTCTATTTCAAGGACTAAATATGCTTCTGTTTGTACATTATTCAACCTAGGATAATGTGATTCAATGTTTGTTGATGACAGTTTGCAGCGGCCTCAGCACCACAGACTTGCCCTTTCTTAATCTTGGAGTATCATCTTTGTCATTGTGATTACTCTTTATCGGAGCATGGAAAAGCGCATACCTTCTCTCCATAGTGAAGGACTGCAGGAAGTTTTTTCTGAACAAATTTCATTTGTGAATTTGAGAAGACTTTGAAGTCCATTGTGAACGAAATTTCCAATTTATCTTCCTCTTTAGTTGATTTCTTAGAAATTTTACCGCTTTCTATTTCTTGTTTCGCATCTTCTTCCTGTTCAGTGTATGGCATTAAGGATGTTTTTTCTGATAGTCCTACCCAAGAGCCTGATACTGGTACCCCTTTTCATTCCATATCTGTCTCTTTGCTCTGTCAATCCCTATAGGGGCCTGGCTACAATGTTAACTGTGGTACTTCTAAAAGAAGCAACAGCTGCATCTAAAGTTGGAAGATGTTGTTACGGAGAGTGACATAAACTTCTGACTTTGCAGCCAGAACTGTTAAGCGGACAAGGCTGGATTCCAGGTAGAGCCCCACTACTTGAGCGTCATGAAAAGGGTCACGGACTCGATCAGGCCTACTATCCTTCTGTGGTCTTAGAGGTTGGCGCTAAAAACCGCAGCTTCATCGTTGCCTTTGGCTTTGTTTTTGTTTTGTAATAGTAGCTAAATTAGCTTAGCTAGTTCTGATAATGGATAATTATTTCAATGATGCAGTGGCATTTGTACCCAGGAAAGACGTTGGTCACCGAGTCCTCGATACAGATTTCAACTGTATCGATGTTTCACACAATTCTTGATTCCGCAGGACTTTGTCATGTGTAGTATACCATTCTTCAAAATTGTGCTTTTTACGGACAAAAGAGACAAATATGATGTTTCTGTGGTCTTTTTATGTAGTTCAAGCTCGATACTGGTGGAATTTATGAAAAAGTAGAATTTTGAGGTGTACGTTTAACGACCTTATTGATAATGCGTTTCAGCTCTTTCTTGAACATTTAACGTATTCTGTTTTTCAGAAAAATAATTGTAGCAAATCAATGTTCGCAGATACAGAAGTGAAAAAAATACTTTGATCTAAGTTAGGGATGGTAAAATAGATTTCTTTATAACTTTCATAAAATAACACGCATTTTTAGTAAAATGGCTGCTTAAATCGATAAAGTTTTTTGTAATACCTGGTATACGTTGATACTTTTTAGTGCTTGTCGCGAGGATGCCTCAGTGTCGGGGAGGCCCCACCCTTGCGCCATTGTGCATTTGCAAGCACGTGGTGGTGGAGTGGCACTTTGGTTATTTGGACTGTTTTCGTTGATTCTTGTCGGCGCTTTGGTGATTCATGTTATTTTTTCTTTTGCGTTATATTTGAAGCCATTATACGTAATAGCCTCGGTTCCATGCAGACTCATGTGAGGTTCCGGATACTGACTAATTTACAATGTATTTTAAGTGTAAGAGGCTTACGCAAATGAACTTGATAAAAAACATACTAACTTGAGTTGTCAATATTTGATTGGCTATTATTTTTGAACTATTGTTAAAGTAATTTCCTTGTCGAAACCGCATGACTTCGAAGAAATAGTGTTGAAGATTCAGCATTGCTCAGATTGATAGATTGCTTGTAGAGATTGCATACGTAACGTAGAGTGCAGATTGAATGAGAGTGGATTCACAAGGATACATGTCTTCTGTTTGAGTGCAATTCTGCAAAGTTATTTTCGCCCTTTCGAACGAGCGTGCTTGGAGTGTAAAAGCTCCAACATTATGGTCCACCAAGCCAAGGGATGATGATAATTTCAGTTGCAGAATTATAGAGAAATTTTAGAATGGAGAACGTCGATAAAGTGAAGAAGAAACGAACGACGCATCGAAGAAACGTGACGAAGATCGTGAACAAAGTCGATGAGCTTCTCAAGACTGACCCTGTGGATAAGAGAAAGCTCAAACATTATCAGAATGAACTTATCGAAAAACGGAGTGACTTGAAAGATTTGGACAATGAGATTTTAGAATTATTAACTGAACATGCAGACGAACAAACCGCGGATAAAGAAATGGACGATGCTCTGGAGTATAAGGAAAAACTGTCTTGCGCTTTAATTTCGATTGAAGAAGCCCTTGAAAAATTGAAATTGCCGAATCTTCAGAGAAGTGATTCAAGGGAAAGCCTTGCTTCAATCGGTTCATTGTCGTCAATCGGATCCCAAGGAAAAAGAGTGAATGTTAAATTGCCAAAATTAGAGTTGAGAAAATTTAATGGAAAAATCTACGAGTGGCAGGAATTCTGGGATGGGTTTTGTTCGGCTATACACGAAAACGAAGAGTTGGCCAACGTGGATAAATTCAAATATCTCAAGAGTTTCTTGGAAGAGCCTGCCAGAAGCGTCATCGCGGGAATGCCCATAACTGATGCAGAATACGGTACAGCCATTGATTTGTTAAAGAAAAGATACGCAAGACCCCTCGTGATTGAGAGAACACACATCAATGAGCTCACTTCCTTGTCACCAGTCTTCAGCGAAAAAAATGTTGCTAGGCTACGAGCGTTGCATGATCAGATCGAGACACATTTTCGCGGTCTCGAGGCTTTGGGTGTTGACAAGTACACATATTCGAGTTACGTTGTGCCTCTCTTGATGGAGAAAGTTCCAGAGAATATTCGAATAAACATGATTCGTTTCAGTGATAAGGAACAAATGGAGTGGATGCTGGACGACATGCTGGTTGCCTTAGAGAAGGAAGTATCCGTGAGAGAGAGCCATATGCCATTGATTGTGACGAAAGGGAATGGCAAAGCCGGCAACGAAGAGAGAGGTTCAAGGCCTAAACAGAATCAAGAAACCGGAACTGCAAACATGCTGTTTGCTGGAAATCCTGGAAATGGAAAAAGAAAATGTGTATTTTGCCTGGAAGAACATTCACCAGAAACTTGTATTACGGTGAAGGACCCTGAGGAACGTAAGAAGATTTTACGTAAATATGCTAAATGTTATGTTTGCCTTAATTCAGCCCATAGGGCTTTTGATTGCCGTTCTAGGATCAGGTGTAGAATCTGCAATGGTAAACATCATGTTGCTATTTGTAGTGGGCCTAAGTCCAAGGAAAACCCTGTAGGACAAGATGCGAATAAGGAAGCGCAACCCAAACCCAGTTCACCCCCACTTAATGCAAATGCCACTTCCTGGGTGGGCAGTACTTATTGTGGGGAGTGTGTAGCCTTGCAGACAGCCTTGGTAAAAGTAGATGGAAGAAGAGAGAGCAAAGTGAGAGTGTTATTTGACACTGGTTCACATCAGTCCTTTATCACTGCCAAGGCTGTAGGTAGGATAGGTTTAAGGCCAACAAGGAGTGAAAGTTTGGGAATACAGGCTTTTGGAAAGAGTGAAGCAGAGGTGAAGATGAGGGATATTGTGGAGTTTTCCTTGGTTCCTTTGCATGGTGGGAAGCCTGTGAAATTGGAATGTTTTGTTGTTGATGAAATTGCCAGCATTCCAAATGAGCATGTTGAGTGGATTAAGGGCAATTACCACCACTTGCATAAGATATATTTCTCAGATGTTTGCAGGAATGAAGAAACATTGCAGGTGGATATTCTCATTGGTTCTAACTTTGTCTGGGAGTTTCAGCAAGGGGAAACAGTACGAGGGGGGCCTCAAGAGCCAGTAGCTGTCAAAACAACACTTGGTTGGGTACTTTCTGGCCCATTGAAAGGAGGTAAGACTTCAGATTCTACTTACAAAACTAATGTGAATTTTATTTCCAGCCATTCTAAGTCAGACAAACAGCAGATTGAGGAAAGAGTCCATACACTTTGGGATTTAGACAGCCTTGGAATCAGAGAGAAGAATGAAGTTCATGAAACCCTCATTGATAATATCTTTTTTACAGGAAAGCGGTACCAAGTTGGTTTACCATGGAAAGTTGGACATGGTGATTTACCCCCTAATTTTGAAATTAGCCTAATGCGTCTCAACAACCTACTAAGAAAGCTTAGGAAAGACCCCTCTACCCTTCAGAAATGCAATGACATAATTCTTGAGCAGGAGCAATCTGGAATTATAGAAAGAGTTTCAGAATTGGAAAGTGCAAAAAATGTGCATTATTTGGCACACCAAGCAGTCATCAGGGAAGAGGCAGAGACCACAAAGGTAAGAGTTGTATTTGATGCCTCATGTAAAGCCAGAAAGTCAGGTGTGTCTCTAAATGATTGCCTTCATGTTGGTCCTCCCATGACACCCCTTCTTTTTGACATCCTTTTGAGGTTTAGGGAGAACAAGGTTGCATTGGTAGGGGATATAGAGAAGGCATTTTTGAACATTGAGATTATTCCAGAAGACAGAGACTGCTTGAGATTCCTTTGGGTGGATGATGTACAGGCAGAGGATCCAAAGATTGTAGTGTTCCGGTATCAGACAGTGGTATTTGGAGTTAATGCTTCCCCATTCATTTTAAATGCAGTTTTGAGACATCACATAGAGCATTACAAAGAGATTGACCCCAATTTTGTCACTAAGTTAGTCGAAGGCTTCTATGTTGATGACTTAGTATCAGGTTGCAGCAATACTCATGAAGCTTTTGCTCTTTTCCAGAAAGCAAAAGAAAGATTACAGGAGGGTGGTTTTAAGCTTCGAAAATGGAAGACGAATGACCCTGATCTGCAATTAAAGATTCATCAGAATGAGAGTGAGAATGTATTGAAAGAATTGAAAGCCACCACAGATGACAGCACATTTGCTAAGGAGACTTTAGGTCAAGTTAAGGAAGCTGGTGAGAAGACCAAAGTGCTAGGGATAACATGGGATACCCAGAAAGACCTTTTAGAGTTTGATTTGAGAAAATTGTTGAATGAAGGCAAAGAAAGAGTGACAAAAAGGGGTATTCTCAGCACACTTGCCACCTTATTTGACCCACAGGGAATCATAAGCCCAGTAGCAGTCAAGGCTAAGGTCCTATTTCAAGAGTTGTGTGTGGAAAAGTTAGGTTGGGATGACCCCCTCCCTGCAGATAAAGCTTCAATTTGGGAAATGTGGCTGAATGATCTTTATCAGGTTGGTACAATATCTATACCAAGGTGTGTGTATGATGAAAGTGAAGGGGAGATTTTGTCTTGCCAATTGCATGGATTTGGTGATGCCAGTAAGAAGGCATACAGTGCAGTCATTTATCTAGTGTATGAAACAAGCAAGGGTATATTCACCAAACTGTTATGCTCTAAGACCAGAGTAGCCCCACTTAAGAGTCTCACCATACCCCGTTTAGAGTTGATGTCTGCCAGGATTTTAGCAGTTCTGATGAATACAGTTAGGAGTGCACTCAGCTCACAGGTGAAAATTGATTCAGTCAAGTACTGGCTTGATAGCAAGACTGCCCTGTACTGGATTTACAATAATGGCCAATGGAAACAATTTGTCCAGCACAGGGTAAATGAGATTTTGAGACTTTCTAGGAGTGATGAATGGGGACACGTGAGTGGGGTAGACAACCCAGCGGATCTAGGTTCTAGAGGGGTAACCGCAAGCCAGTTAAGGGATAGCAAACTGTGGTGGGAAGGTCCACATTGGCTCAGGAAGGGAAAGGCACATTGGCCTAAAGACATACTAGTGACAGATTCAGATGAGGTAAAGGAAGAGAGAAAAAAGACCAATGTTTTGAGTGTAGTGACAGAAAAGCAGGCCAGACTGAGTCAAAGTATCACAGTCAACGATTTCAGTTCGCTAAAGAAGCTTTTGAAAGTGACAGCTTGGGTGAAACGCTTCATTGAGAATCTGAAGCTTAAAAAAGAAGGAAAGGAGATAAATGTAGGATTGCTAAGTGTAAATGAGATAGAGGGTGCAGAAAAGATGTTGATTAAAGATGCTCAGGAAGAGCTGAAGCAGAGTCCAAATTTTAAGAAACTTTGCACGAATCTTGATCTCAGGGATAGAGAAGGGATTCTAGTCTGTCATGGCAGACTAGAGAATGCAGACTTGGAGACAGAAGCTAAGTTTCCCATCATTTTGCCAAGAGATCATAAGATAACAGAACTGATAGTTTTAGATTGCCATAACCGGGTTCACCACTGCAAGTTAAGAGCCACCCTTTCAGAACTGAGGTCCAGATTTTGGGTCACTAGGGGTAGACAGTATGTGAAAAAGATCTTAACATGTTGTTTCATTTGCAGGAAACTTGAAGGAAAAGCGTTTTCTTCTCCACCAGCAGCTCCGCTTCCAGAATTCAGAGTGTCAGAGGCAGCACCATTCAGCAGTGTGGGAATAGATTTTGCAGGGCCATTGTACTACAAGGCGAATGGAGGTATGAGCAAATGTTACATTGCATTATTCTCTTGCAGCATTACCAGAGCATTGCATCTTGAATTAGTCAATGACTTAGCCACGCCTACCTTTATTTGCTGTTTACGTCGCTTTTGTGCCAGAAGAGGCACCCCTGCAATGATTGTGTCTGATAATGCCAAGACTTTTAAGTCTGCTGCAAAGTTGCTCAAGAAACTGCAGAAAGATCAAGTTTTTGCAGACTTCTTGGAGTCCAAACGTATTCATTGGAAATTCAATTTGGAGCTTTCCCCGTGGTGGGGTGGCCAATATGAACGGATGGTGGGGCTGGTCAAAAGATGCCTTAGGAAGGTTTTAGGAAATGCAAAGCGCTCATTTGATGAATTGAACACTGTCTTGACTGAAATTGAGAACACTTTGAACTTACGACCCCTCACATACCAGTATGAAGAACTGGGAGTAGAAGTTTTGACCCCTTCTCATTTATTGTTTGGGCGACGATTGTCACCATTGTCTGAGGGTATTGATCCTATTGTTGATGAGGATGAAAACAATTCTAGCTTGTCTAGAAGGTTTTTGTATTTAACCCGCAAATTGAGTCACTTTTGGAACAGGTGGCGAAAGGAGTATCTTGTAGGTTTGAGAGAAGCGCATAAGTTAGGATCAAAGAAGCTTCCATGTGTCAACAAAGGAGACCTAGTCTTGGTTCACGAAGACAATGTCAAAAGAGGAATGTGGAAGACTGCAGTTGTGGAAGAATTGATTGTGGGAAAGGATGGTGTGGTCAGAGGTGCAAAGGTACGCAGAGCAGGAAAGGGTAAGTCAGAAACTTTATGTAGACCTCTTCAGAAACTTTACCCTTTAGAGACTGCAGGAAAGAAAACATGCCAGGAAGGACAGAAAGGTCAGGAAGGAATGAATGAAGTGGAAAAAAGTGAGAAGAATAGGAATCCCAAGGGTGGGCGTCCAAGCAGGGCCGCAGCTAAGGATGCGCAATGGAGGGTTCGCCTTATGCTTGACTCCTAATGAGTCAAGGAGGGAGGAGTGTCGGGGAGGCCCCACCCTTGCGCCATTGTGCATTTGCAAGCACGTGGTGGTGGAGTGGCACTTTGGTTATTTGGACTGTTTTCGTTGATTCTTGTCGGCGCTTTGGCGATTCATGTTATTTTTTCTTTTGCGTTATATTTGAAGCCATTATACGTAATAGCCTCGGTTCCATGCAGACTCATGTGAGGTTCCGGATACTGACTAATTTACAATGTATTTTAAGTGTAAGAGGCTTACGCAAATGAACTTGATAAAAAACATACTAACTTGAGTTGTCAATATTTGATTGGCTATTATTTTTGAACTATTGTTAAAGTAATTTCCTTGTCGAAACCGCATGACTTCGAAGAAATAGTGTTGAAGATTCAGCATTGCTCAGATTGATAGATTGCTTGTAGAGATTGCATACGTAACGTAGAGTGCAGATTGAATGAGAGTGGATTCACAAGGATACATGTCTTCTGTTTGAGTGCAATTCTGCAAAGTTATTTTCGCCCTTTCGAACGAGCGTGCTTGGAGTGTAAAAGCTCCAACACTCAGTGATGGAATGCTTAACTACCGATCTGAGGGATGGTGCTTCGAGTTACCGGACCCACTTTGCTGAACTTGCCATCAGTGGTGGCGCCAGGGGAGGGCTAGAGGGGGCTACAGTCCCCCCTGTCGAAAGCATCTCCCCCCATCGGCGGAAATTTTCGGTGGGGGGAAATTTGGCGAAATGATGTACAAAAGCTATATATTCTAGCAATTTTAGCCTCTCTATCGGAAGCTCCAGCCCTTTTGTCGGAAGATTTCTGGTGCCACCCCTGCCTGCTATGAAGAGTGAGGTGAGTCTTCAGATCTGTAATTCCTCGCGGTTGTGTTGTCATATCTCGAAGAAAGACGAGAACACTGCTTGCGATATGCGTACCTTCTGTGCCCTGAAACTACCTTTGGATTCTATGTAAAAATATTGAGGGATACTTTTTAATGATTACCACTTTGAGACTCGGATTTTCTGCTCTTCTGTGGATCCCAGACTTCTGTGTCCACTCCGTAGTTCTGTGAGCGTATGCACATCACGTGCATAGTACTTCCTGCAGTTGGCGTAAACTTTCTAATAACATTTCAATGTACCAGGAAAGAGCGTATTTATCATTGTAAATCCCTTTTATTTAGTTCTTTGGGAATCTGTTTAACTTGTTTATAACGTTGTGACTGTGACTCACAAATGTGACTCAAATCTCGCCAGGATCTGCCGAACACAAAAAGAATGGATAAGGGCGTTCGGACATATACGGAAACTGTGCTGTAATGTTTGGAGACAGACCATTACAAGTAATTTCAAAATCAATTGTTCATTTGGTTGTAAGCTGTGCAGGGGTCAACTATGAACTGGGAAACAACTGCATTGTGATACATGGCTTCTTAAATCCGTTATGACGTAAAGCTATGATAAGTCGCTTTCTTTGTTTTTAAGATCTAAATACTTGATCCTCCCATGGCGTTTTTTGAAGAACACAGCGAGATGCTTCGTTTCAGTGAGAATAAACAGATTTACTTGTGTTTAATGTTTAGACTAGGGTTATTTTAGCAAGCATAGAAATGTGTAAGGCTGATGAGCACAGGGAATTTTGTCTATGAAAACTCTAAGGATGAAAAATTTCGTCAAAGAAAAGAGGTGTTACTTAATTCAGATGAGGCATGAGCAATAGGACACCAAGTGTATATCAGTGTGAAATTTCTATCAGTGCTTTTTGTGTTTTGAACCATTTTGAACTTATTTGCACTTTGTAGTGAGTAATTTTATTATTTGCCCGTTATTAAAAAATGTTTCTTTGGTGAGCTACCTTAAATGCAGATCCACCTTAACCGTAAACCTAGAGCACAAAACGTCCTGTCATTTATGGTTTAGGGAGCATTGCGGTTCAAAGTGAACAAATTACCTGGTTTTGCGACTTTTGATGTGAAATAACTGTAACCGAGAAATACCCCGGAATTTTTATGGCCTGCTCAGGGACGTGAATGTCCTACTTCAAGATCTGCTCCTCGTGTTCCCGTTTAGGAATACCATGACGGCTCTTTATATGAATATCATAGTTCATTTGTGACGCTGTTTTCTTATTGTTCGCTATTTTGGAATTACGCTTTTGTGACGCTATAGAGCAAAAAAGGAACTGCAAGCAATGTGTGACGCATGGGCTTTCATTTTTGCCGCGCAGGCCGTACTGGGCCAAATGCTTAAGTATATAAGTGTTGGTTCCAAGCACTCGTTTTGAATAAACAAATACCTATATCACGTGGTTAACTACAGATGGAACTTAAGATCAAAACTGAGTTGAATTTTGCTGTTATGTTCATACTCATTACTTGAGATATAATGTCGATAAAATTTGACCAACTTTCGAAAATCTTCTGATAAGAGAGAATTGATTTGAAGCGATCAAAACAGAGTTGGTTCATAACAGAACGCATCAAGTGATAGTGAAGCTAGACTTAATTACATAAAAATGTAGATTGTATGAAAACGTATCGATAGAATTGAAACATTATAAACCTACCTCAGAATTTCTATATCTTCTTAAATGGGTTGGAATGTTATCCTTTTCCATTTTTCCATCATATGAAACCACTATTCACTTGCTTTTTGCTGATCTAATTTCTGAGGTTTCAATCAAAGATAGTTAGATTATTTGTGGCGAGTTAGGCCTATTTTGTTTGATTATTTTTAACCATGATAAAGCAAGATTTTGATGTTTATAACTAATTGTATTTCGTTTCTCAATGAAAGAATTTCCGAGAAGTTTTCGGACAGGAAAGCCGCTTGGTTTGTTTTTGTTGTTGTTGCTGTTCAGTTAACGTTATTGTTAAAGAGGTTACTTGTAATGTTTTTAGAGAAACTAATTTCTTTGGTTAGTCCAAGAGATGTTATTGTATGATGACGCCACGTGAATTTATGCCATGCTAGAGGCACTGCCGGGTTTTGCAGTTCTCTTCTGTAACCTTTTATTGGATAGATGCTCAGTGATAATAGACATTCAAGGTCGGCCTTAGGTAAACTTATTGTTTCTGTTTAGTAGCTTTAGTAGTGTATTGTTTGTTCGAAGATCTTCTGATATTCTGTTCTTCTGATATTCTGTTCTGTTCTTCCAATCACCAGGAGCCCCAGATGCTTCGGAAAATCTTGATGAGGACGATTGGGTCTTATCGATGAAAAACCTCAGGATTAAGTATCCTCAGAAAACTATTGTTTCATATATCAATATAAATTCTGTTAGGAACAAATTTGAAAATTTCACAGCACTTGCTGCTGATTATGTGGACATTTTGATAATTGCTGAAACAAAACTGGATGACTCCTTCCCCGATGCAATGTTTAGGATGCCAGGATTCAAGGCACCTTTTCGCCTTGATATTTCGGCCAGTTCTGGGGGTCTACTGGTTTTTGTGAAAGAGCATATCATTTCTAAACGCCTCTGTGGCATATCGTTACGTACCGATGTACAAATAATACCTTTAGAGTTAAACTTTAAGAATACAAAGTGGCTGTTAATACCTATTTACAGACCTCCATGTCAGAATTTTGCGTATTTTAAGGAGGAGTTAGAGAGAGTGATTGATTTCTATTCCAAATCTTATGATAATCATATGATAATTGGTGATTTCAACATGGAAAAGGGAGACCCACCGCTACACTCACTGATGGAAGATCATGACTTGTGTAGCCTGATTAAGACACCTACATGCTTCAAATCTGATAGAGGACGATGTATAGATCTAATCCTCACAAATAAACAGCACAGTTGCTTTTCTAGCCAGACATTTGAAACAGGTTTCAGTGATTTCCATCATCTAGTGTACACTATACTTAAGACAAGTAGTGTTAAGTTGCCTCCAAAGAAAATCAAATATAGATGCTATCGGAATTTTTCAGAAAACAAATTCCATGAGGATCTAACAGAAAATTTTAAAACACATCCCTCGAATGACTACAATGATTTCGAACAAACTTTCATCTCGACACTTGATAAACATGCCCCCTTAAAAACAGTCATTGTTCGAGGAAATAATAAACCCCACATGAACAAAAATCTGAGAAGGGCAATGATGAAGCGTACCAGACTAAAAAGAGTTGCTAATGAGTCAAAAAGTGCTGCGGATATTGCAGAATACAAGAAGCAAAGGAATCTAGTGGTTCGACTAAATAAAACAGCAAAAAGGGAATATTTTGAGAATCTTGATCCCAATGAAGTCGGTAAGAATAAAGCTTTCTGGCGGACTTTTAAGCCTCTTTTGTCAAACAATTGTCAAAATGGGGCAAATAAAATAACATTGGTAGAAAATGGGTCATTGTTGACCAATGACAAGGATATCAGTGAATGTTTTAACACCTACTTCACAAATATAACAGACACCTTAGATATTGATCGGCCAATTATCATAGACAATTCGGTGATGGCAGCTATTGAAAGGTATAAGACACATCCAAGCATTGTCAGAATAAAGCAGTTAGTTGAATCCAATCACCAATTTAGTTTCTGCAAAATTGGTATAACAGAGGTTTGGGATGAAATCAATCGACTCGATAGCACAAAGTCTGTTAGTGGCAACATTCCCACAAAAACTTTGAAGTTATCATCTGCCTTATGTTTTAGTGAGGTAACCAACATTGCTAACTCAATGATTGAAAACTGTACGTTTCCAGACACCCTTAAAAAGCTGATCTGTCACCTGCCTTTAAGACAGGAGAAACAACAACGAAAAAGAATTTTCGACCGATAAGTGTCTTATCAGCAATATCCAAAGTTTTTGAGAGGTTGCTGTCGAAACAAATCATGCCGTTCATTCAGCCAAAATTGTCTAAACTCCTATGTGGCTTCAGAGAAGGCTACAGTTCCCAAGATGCTCTATTTCGAGTTATTGAGCAATGCCGTAGAACACTTGACCAGTCAGGCAAGGTTGGGATGGTTTTAATGGACCTTTCAAAAGCTTATGACTGCATCCCTCATGACCTGCTGTTAGCGAAACTTGAGGCATATGGCTTCAGTTTAGATAGTTTGAATTTACTGCATAGTTACCTCACGAACAGGCTACAAAGAGTGAAGATAAATGGTACCTACAGTAACTGGCAGCAAGTAAAATCTGGTGTTCCACAGGGTTCAGTTCTTGGACCCTTACTGTTCAATCTATTTATTAATGATTTCATATACGCGGTCGAAAACTCGCAAGTTTGCAACTTTGCCGATGACAACACTATCTACTCATGCGAAGATAGTATTGATAACATTCTGAGATCCCTCAAAGGAGACATAGATAATGCCTTAAAATGGTTCAAGGACAACCGAATGGTAGCTAACCCAGACAAGTTTCAGGTTATTTTCATGGGTCTTGAAAAGGGGCAAAAAGTCAGCCTTGAAATAAATGGTCAACCTATCAAGACAACCGAGGAGGTTAAACTCCTTGGAATAACGATTGATTCAAAGCTACAGTTCCATAATCATGTTGAAGGTATTTGCAAAAAGGCAAGTCAAAAAGTTAAGGCCTTCTCTCGTATTGCTGGGTTTCTACAAAAGGACAAAGCAAACATACTATACAAGACTTTTATAAAGTCAGCCTTCAACTATTGTCCACTGATATGGATGTTTTGTGGTAAAACATCTAATAATAGAATAAACCGGTTGCATAAGCGTGCCTTGAGAGTTCTCCATGGCGATTATACATCTACATTTGAAGAACTACTGGCAAGGTCGGAAGAGATAACGATCCATTGTAGTAATCTGCAAAAGCTAATGGTTGAAATATATGAATGCTCCAATTTCGTTAGTCCTTCTATTTTGTCAGAGTTTTTCACAACGAAGGAAATCACGTATGACCTAAGAATAAAGAATCTACTCCAGGTACCAAAAGTTAAGACATCTTCATATGGACAAAGTTCCCTATCGTTCAGAGGTAGTATACTTTGGAACACTTTGTCAGACAGCATAAAATCCGCACAAAATACAAAACAGTTCAAAACAATGATCAAAAATTGGAAGGGAGAACAATGCCGATGCAACATTTGTAAATAGGATTTATGTTTAGATAGTTGGTTTTTATTAGTTTATATTGACTAGACATTTTACCAACTGTAAATAAATGAATTATTATTATTATTATTATTATTATTATTATTATTATGATAGTTCTTTACTGAAAGCGAGCAGGCCAACTGGAATATCACCACAGAGACTTATACTCTTCACTGATGAAGAGAAGCACACACACGTATTTAGTTGTCACTGTTTTCAATCGAGTGTGGGCAGCTGTAGTTAGGTCCTGGGAAGTCTGGGGAAAGATGTTCAAGGGAACATCAATCCCTACTGGATTATCACCCCGAAAGACATGCAGCTCTTCTCTGATGAAAAGTGCACCCAAATTTATTAGGTCCTCAACTGAATATGGAGAGCTATTGCTAGACCGTGGATATTCTAAGGAAACGTCTTCAACGGGAACATGAGCCCCAGTTTGTGTACCACCTCCAAAAGGCTTGGAGCAATTCTCTTGTGAGAGAAGCACAAAAGTTCTCACTGTTTTCAATCGAGTGTCAATAGCTATATTTGCGCCCTGGGTATTCTGACGAACGATCTTGGAGATTTTCACAAGTTTTTGGTATTTCAATAAGGCAGTTGTAATCATGTTAAAGATTTGAAATAAGCTTTGACAGCACATCTAAAATAGCTTTATGAAGACGTGTAGTGTCTAGAAACCCATGCAATGGAGACAATGGAACAGTAGGTAACTCAGTAGAATATAGGACGTGCTGGTCAGGCTGTAGAGTTAGTTAGAGATTGATACGGAGACGAACAGCACGGTTACACCCAACTGAACGAATAGACTCCACAAGACGTAGCTCATTGAATATCCGTTGAGTTAGTCATAGTCTTTGCAACAATTTTCAGTCGTAGCAACTGCTGATTTTTTTGATGAATCGTATTTTTGCAGGCCTTACTAAACCTTGCTGACAATTTGCTACAAACTTCAACTCAGTCTGGTAAACTGGTGCAAAGTAAAGTTCAAACAGGATGGGTTCTCATTGGGTCTCTCATGACTTTAGGTATGTCATACATCAAATTATCCTTTAAAGTTCAACGATGATTATTGAAACCGGGTTGTGACTGGACGGATTATTGTCGATAAAAGTATACTTCAGTCGGAACATTCCATCCAGGTATTATTGAGAATTGGACTGACTGCATGAGTCTCATTTTTCTGCATTGAATTGGATGATTGTTATGGCTTCAAACTGACATTCATGACAATACAGCTTCAAAACAGAGACTACTTAGGACACTACGAGATTACAGAGAGACTACAATATATAAGTCCCTTTTGGTTGTGTGTTCTTGAACGAGAGAAGGTGAAAGATCAGATTAAAACCTTCGAAAGAAGACAAGGGATCATTTCGTCAGTCTAAATGAGAGTACCTTGTCAAATTGGTATTAATTTCAACTGATTTCATCATTATTTTTCTACCGGGGTACCTTTATTCTAATGGACTTTGATATGCCGAATAGCCATGTTGCCAGGAGTAGGCTTCCTTGCTTCGTGAAACCGCTGCGGAAGAAAAGTTTTATGTTCCTGCGAAGGAGGTTTGAAGTTTCTGAACTGGAAGACGCGAAATTTCGTTCCTTTTCGTTCTTCCTCCGTCTATCAGGCACCTCCTCCTTAGTGGTCAATAATTTCATCCTCCGCAAAAGAACGAAGCGACAATGAAGCGCAACTGCAGTGTCTAACTACCCATGAGTTATGTTGTCACAATGAACTATGACGCTTACATTAGTAAAGTCCCTTTCGTTGTGAAATTCTTGTCGAGACAAAAATGATGCGAATGTCTTAAGGGCCCAATGTTTTTATAAGAAATTTACTTCACTTAAGGTGTGTTAAAACATTTCTCTCCGTTGTTACAATAATTCAGGAACTGTGTGTAAATATTGTTTGAAAACTAAATACTTTATTAAGTAAAGCTTGTTTAAAGAGAAAAGCTGCTTTTGAAAGAGGAAAGCAGTATTGCTTTGAAAACCAAATAGTCTGATCAATGTAAACCAATGATGTCACATTTTCAACATTAAACATTCTGAGGAATTCATTTCGAATTTGACAATAGCCATGCAGGCTAAGTTGACAATCGCACGTCATTTTATTTATCGAAGTTTCAAATTGATATGTCACTTTTAATGGACTATAAATTCGTATTATATTTTAATTGGCTAAAATTTTGTGGCGTTGAGAAACCGTAACACAAATCAGTGTTACCCCTTTTTACTTAATGAACAAAATAATTTTTGTTGCTACTTTATCCTTGAATTCCACTAGATTTTTTTCTATAGCTCTCTGTAAACTTCCATGTCTTTCATGTGATGCTGTTGATAGACCTTTTAGTCACTCTAAGAAAGAATCTGAATCGAACGATGTTTTGATGCCGTTTGCAGAATTTTCGAACGTGCACAATAGTGATGGAAGCTCTAGCGACACTCAATCGAACGTCCTGTACAAAAATGTATAAAATAGCGCTCGATCCAGGCTCTTTTGGAGAATAGCTAAAAGGTCTATAATAGATTTGAAATGTATTCAAATTTGCAGCGTTAAAAAGTGCTCGCAAAATTCAAATTCGTACTTTGTTGAAGCTATGATTACGCAAACGGAGCAGTTGTTGTTGTATCTTTATTGTTGCAGCGTTAGCTGCATCATAGATCAAAACAATTAGCAAGGTGCGATATCTCTGTCTCTTTCTTCCCTTCTGTCGATTTGTAGTCAAATCAATTCCGTGCCAGTCTCGTCTCCAGAGTGAGTTCGTTGCTCTGCCTCTACTCTGGGATGTACGCGGAAATTCCGCGCGGAGTCAACTCCGCACGGTTTTGCGCGTAGTAAATGGCTTCGGAATGTCAAAATTCGATGTAATACCACATACTTTACCAATGTTGATCATCATTTGCAATTTATTTCCGACATTCGAAGAATAACGAGCCATTTCATGTTGGAAGCTGCGACGAGAAAGCTCCTCTGTTTCCAACTTAGGCCCATTTTCGCCACAAACAAACCGTGCTTTTTTCACATTACCACTCTTGCTAACCCCAGATTATTGTTCAGATACCTTCAAAAAAGCTTAAATAAGGTCCTTAAAGTGTTTGTTTTGAGCTCCTCGATTTATCGACAGCAGAATTATTTCTAGAGCAACGGCCATTCCATCGATTCGATTAGGGTTGCCCAGCAAACCGTGTTCGGCACGTTCGGCATCTTGATCAGCGCATGACGTAAGAACACCCTGGGAAGGAGGTTGACTTAACTGGTTGCATACACAGGGGAGGGGGGCAAAGACATCTTGTAATATCAGCAGAATGAGAAAGGCCTATTTCTGTTATTCCATTTTATATGATGGTCCAGTTTCTTCGCCTAAAATGCTGCACTCACTAACTAACGTTATTGCTAGTTCATATTGATTATGAATAAGCTAGTCGGCCATATACAATTGCACAAGAAGGTAATGGAAATCGATGCGGCCTTGTCGTTTGATCAGAAGCTTTATATATGTTTTGTTATTTGCACCTTACAGTATTTGAGACTCTTAGGCCTAGTTTAAACATCGTATTTTTCCTGTGTCGAATCGAAATGCATTAAAATACAAGTCTGGGGTTGGTATAATTGTTGATTATTCAAGAGATTACACTATGGTGAATGGTGTGTGGTACTTTTTTCAATTTTTTTTCTCTTTTTATCTGCGAAACTACATATTTTCCATCTGCTAAGAAGTGCGAAATGACATCAGTTTCTAGGCATCACTTCACGTTGACCTGAACGAGGCTGCCAAAATCTGTTGATATACTTTGCGTTCCTTTGGCAATCAAAACAATCACGATTGTATTGTTGAAGATTTTAGCATTGTTTCATTTCAAAGCATTTAAATCAAGCTGGCTGACTTTGAATGAGATTTTGATTGTTTTGATTGCCAGAGGAACGCAAGGATATTATACCATTCACATTGCTAGCCTCCTTATCGCGCCTTCGCACACTAGTACAAAATACAAAATGGCTACGATATTTGGCCTAACATACGAAGATTTATTAAGCAATTTATGAAAGTTGGAGGCATCAAAACTTGGAAAGAGCTTACGACTAGTGTTCAGCAGTTGGTAAGGTTGCTTTTAACAATAATTTTATCAACCCTAGACTTGTCCTTTAAAAACGGCCGAAGCTGCCATCTGTAAATATCTAATTGAAGCTTCGTCTTTTGCCGTGTTGCATGGAAAATGAGTGGTTACGGTGGCAATTTTTGCAAAATGCGCATGCACATTGGCTTATAACACGTAGAAACTGCGGACCATGATGGCCTAGCTTTGAGTGATTAAACGCGAGTGAAATACGATGTTTACATCAAGTCGCGTTTCTGCCATTTAACACGACAAAGCTGGTGAACTCCCGCCCTTTGAACAATTCAATACAGCAGATGATTTAAACATCGTTTTCGTGTCGAATTACTTGGAAATTTTTAGCAGCATCCATTAAGTTCGACACGGCAAAAATACGATTGTTAAGCTAAGCCTTGATGCTGTAAAGGAAGTGAAATAACAGTTTTATGTTCAATTTTAGGACCGTCCTTCACGAAAGGCAGTTTACCGAGACTGTTTCAACTATGGATTGGATCATTCCCTCAGAATTCAAAAGATATTGATGTGGAGAAAAATAAAGGCAACGTTGCAACATGGCAGCTGACATTAGAAAACAGAGCAGGGGCATTAATAGGTATTACTATGTTATTGTTTTTCTGGATTTGATATTTTCTATGTCAACCTCTTGCTTTTTGGTTTGGAGCTCACATATATAAAAACGGCAGTTGTCTCATGAAAGAGTCCTTCCCTTTTTAGAGTTGCTGCGAGGAAGTTTCAACTTCGTAGTCTTTATCAAATTTATTAGGATTTTGAAAGTAGGCCTTGATTTAAGCAGTCATATGTCACCCAGGATCCTTTGCGAGCACGTTGCAGTTTCAGCGTATCTGTAAATCAAATTTAGCCATCAGCGGAAAATAGGAGCCAACACTGCAGTAGCTGAACCAGACCAGATACCAGAGAGGTTTGCGTTTGGTTGTCTTTCCGATCATGCTTATTACTGCAGTGTGGCCCGAGATACATATGTTTTGGTTTGGTCAAATTTGATATGAGGCAGTCGGACTGAGACATAACATCTTATTTGAGACAGAGCATAATCATACATTTACCTTTGAAGGTGTTGTGTGGCCCATTGCAGAGCTGCAAAAATTATCGGAACCTGGGAATCTGGTTCCCAGAAAATTTCCAGCTTTACCGGATAATTTATAGGAACGTAGCAAGTAAGTAGATTAGAGCCCATCCTGGACTAGATACCTATTCATAGAAATGTCGCTTCAAGGTATCTATGAATTCCCAGATGTAACCTACCTGGATACGAAAGTTGAGCTTTAAATTAGTTGGTATTTCTCGGGTTAGAGGGTGAAAGTCATGACATTGTTGTGTGTCCAAATATTTTCTTTGGAATGGTGGCATACGAAGAATAATATATAACTATTTGTTTGAGTTTTATGACTTGTTGTATCAGAGATCGTAAATCTCTGAGCGCTTTCGTATGTGGCCTAAAATGTGCTGTTTTCATGATCCAGGATTTGTAGTTCGTCAAATGATCGAAGTAATCTTGCGATTTAAGCCAACACCAAAACAGTGATCCAACTGAGAACTGACGATTGTCACCGTCAGATGCTCTATTTCAACCAGCAACAGTTTAAAATGATTCACGAATAGAGTAGGACCGTTAGGATCGTGTTTCTTAAGAGTTTTTGAACAGGGGAAGTTGAGTATTAATCATGAATTGAATTGTGTGGTCTGTCCCAGCATGTGTCTTTTTCTTTTGACATTAGTTATTCCCCACAGTTGGATATTGTTATGCAGTGTGTCATCAATCACGTCTACGTCAAAGCTCAATTTTCTCCACTACTTCACAGAATCAATGCACTTGCCCAGAGTCTGTTTCATCAGTTTTATCAAGTTATAAGGAATTAGAAGATTTTTTATGCGTAACGTTAGACTTATTATGACGATGAGTTCCTTGTATCCCTGCAGAAAACCTTGCCCAGCAGGGACTCATGACGAGGCACTGGAAAAGTTGACTCTGTAGTAATGGGATCACAGCTTCATTCTCGAATCACGGCCTCGAATCTCAAATCTCGTCCAAATGTTATCAGTTCTTCAATCGAATCGAAAATTCTATCATATCTGCCGTAACCATAGTAATAGACGAGTACGCTAAAGATGGCGGCAAGGAACTTTTTCCAAGATCCATTGTGCTCTTTAATCGAATCCCTATAGAATCGTCAATCACGCCAGCGAACCTATGCGCCTACCATGGAGGTAAAGATGAATGTAGAGGGAATGTATAGCTCCCTGGCGCCTACTGTGGTGGATACGAACGCGGGAGGTGGGGCATTATGCAGCAGAGATTGGGCATTATGCTTCAAGTGGCGGGGGCATTATGCTTCAAGTGGTGGATACGAACGCGGGATGTGGGATTTGTGCACGAGAGGATGAGAGTTGAACAGATTCAGGATTCAGGTGGAATTTGAAATTATAGTCGCGCGATGTTTTATGGATAATAAGCTCTAAATTTATTTATGGCCTGGTATGGATGAATTTGTTCCAGATTCTCCATTGAAGAAGAAAAGGGATGAAGAATATGGTAGGAGGTCATGTGTCAACTATGTGAAGATAGACGAAGTTAAAATCCAGGCCAGACAATTTGTTTGTATGATACGCAGTTCTTCACCATCCTACTTTAGAAGACTGTTTAAAAAACACAGGGAGAGACGAGACAATAACATCGTAGTATGCTGAGAACTGTGGGGGAGCAGGGCTCTGTTGTTATCTACTAAAGGCTCACATCGCAGAGATTATAAGGTCATGTGACTTGTGTGAACATTCTCATGGGAGCCTAAACATGTTTTGCTCATTCTATTTCCTCACTAATGGGATATGTTTATTGAATTTTTTGGAATTTTCCCCGTTCATTTCTTCTTCGTTCTCCAGGCTCAAGGCTGGTTTCTTTCTTTCTTTCTTAATATACGAATTTTTACGAGGCTTACCACAAAACCTTTATTTCCTTTTCGTAGCGGTAATTTTCTTCCTGTTCACTCGCTAGTTTGACCTCCCATATTCTCTTTTTTCTGTCTATAATACACACTTCGTTCAAACAGCCTTGCTGTTGGTAATAATCGCGAAGAATTTTCTCTCAAGTCAAAGGAATATATATATACTAAAACGTAAACAAAATGTTTTCTTATCCAAAAATGAGGAAGTTTCCATGGAAAGCTTTTTCGTCTGAAGAAGTTTAACACGTTCTGAATTCTTCTGTACTCTGAAATGTCTTAGAGGAGTTCCTAAAACAAGATGCAATGGTGAATAGGCCTATTTATAATCAGAACAAAGAAAAAACACTTGGGCACAACATTGGTTATTTTGCGAATCCATTTTTCACGGCGCGTGTCTTTCTTCAATTTGAATTGGGGGTATTTTTAGCTCGTTTTGCTCTTTGCAAATGCAAGGTTTGAACCTTCTACAAACCCTTTGAAGGGCCTAAGGTGTGAGTAATTTTGTCATAAGTCAATCATATCTTTACTTGTAATTTTATTATTTTGCAGCAATTGGCTCATTTATCAAACACTGTCAGATTCTAATGACATCCGAAGTAACAAAAAAGATTTTATTTTGCATCGAAACAGCGATCGCCATGATTCCAACGTAAGTATTTCTTTCTTCCATATTTAATTTTAGTTTCAATTTGTAGATGGACAAATTTTAGAATGCTTGGAAGACGTAAAAAGTTGCAAATTCGTAAGAATTAGTGTAGCAGACCATCCCTTAACTTTACCTGTAGCCTTTAAAATCCTTAATATTCTAATGTAGATTTTGGGTCCTTATTTTAATAGTTCTCTTTGCGTTTGTTTTGGACAGATACATTTCAGGGCCATTCTTTGCGAAAAGTTTCTTGGATGCTTTCAGAAACAACCTTTCCAGATATCTAATCTTTTCAAGAGTTTATTTACTTAGATATTTGATAAAAGGAGGTCTCAACGGAGCGTCTCACGAAGAAAGCCCCTCTCCTCCTTGCAGCAGATGACACCAACGAAATATTCTCCAGTAGCTGAAAAACCCAAAAAATCGTGAAAGTTATAGTTATATACATTGCTTATGTACTTCTGTTTTGGATCTTATTACGTAGGAAGTTCACAGGATAAAGTTAATATCATTCTGTCAATATCTATGTCATGGTACTAGAAATCTGAAAATGAATATCTCAAATTTACATTGCTTTTAGATATGGCAGCACCAAGCTGGGGGATTAGGGGGGGGGGGTCCACTTTTCCAAAAGATCCTGGAGATTTGCATACAACTGCAATGAGATTAGTTTCTCAGGAAAGTAAGGCAGATCAGGTATGCATGTCATGTAATGAAATGATCTATGCACAAAAAGGGGATTTCGATATAGCTAAAAGTCTGCTGGCTGTGCTTTTTCTCGAGAGTTTGAAAACTTTCCTTGGGCTGCACCATAAGCCCCCTTGCTTGTAGAGTGCTTTGTCCTTCTCTAGCTGAAGTCGATTAAATGTGGAAGAAATTTTTAGGACACCCTTTAAGTCACCAATATCTTAGCTGCAGGCCTCAATTCTATTAGCTTGAAGTTAAGAGCTCAGACCCATTGGAATTTCTGTTCACTGATTTGAAACTGATACGTTATTAGAGTTTTTGCTTTAATTCTTCCAGCAGATATGTCGGCTGCAGTTTAAGTAGCTATTGCATCCTGTGAAATACACAGTAAATAGCAGTTGTGCTTATTTGATTTAATTCAGAATCTAAAATCTGAATTAGATTTACCAAAAAATAGTCTTTGAGGCTTTAAAAGACATAAACAGCAATCTTGTTTGAAATATCCTTCAGTTTTCCGAGACAAAAAATAAGAAAATCCACAATAAATATGTTTAATCGGCTGTCCATGACTTCACAAAGTAAAGAACAGTAAAGGAACTGATTACTGGATCTGTTGCATTTAAGAAGCTTAATTCCTAAATTGCTGTACTCCGTCTTTGTTCAACGTACATTACGGTTAAGCCTTGATGGAAAGTCCTAACTTAAGAGAGATAATCATTGTCAAACATAGTTGGTTTTAGGAACATAAATTGTCTGATGTGACAAGTTTTTATTGAAAATTCTTTTCAAAATTATACAATCATGAGATTGTTTTATGTATACTGGTTTTGAATTGATGAAACTGTTATTAAAATTTTTACGTTTCAATTTCAAGGAAACTTCTTGATCTAAGTTGGAAGTCATTAGATTTTATCTTGTTGGGCAAACGATGTCTGTAAACTTATGCCAAATATCTGGACGGCCTTTATATTTGAATGAATTCCTGTAGACTCCCTCTGAGTATCTCTGATTAGTGGCGAACATGATGACCTTTAAGCTGTTCTGGAAAGGAGCCTGGGTCGAGTGATATATTTATGCCGTTTTGTAGGAGATGTTCGATTGGGTGGTGTTAGAACTTCTATCACTATCTTGCTCATTCGAAAATTCAGGTTCGATATAAATGTATATATGTATATATAAGGCGAAGCTTTGAAGAAGGCATTAACAAAAACAACTCGCTGGCTTTGCTACTAGTTTCGTCTGTTCATGCAGACTCTTCAGGCTCCGACATGAACAGACGAAACTAGTTGCAAAGCCAACGAGTTGTTTTTGTTAATGCCTTCTTCAAAGTTTCACCTTATATTGTACTTGCGTATTGTATTATTTTCGTTTCGATATATGTATATATATATACACACATAAAGATGACGTTCGATTCGTTTTCGTTTTAAGGTAGATAAAAGGCACATTTTTGTGCTTGTGTCGAAAGTTTGTCCGAATAGGTCTTTTAGCTTCTAAAAACAGAGTGAAGAATTTTTGAACGTGCACATAAGTGTTTATTGTTTTATTGAAAAATACATTGTTGGTTTAATTACACGATGAAATTCCCAAATTCTTTCTTTTTCTATATTTGTTAGTGTTTATCATGTTTTCTTTCAGTCTTCATGCAGTTCTTAAGATCCATGGCAGCCAACTTAAGCCAATCATAGCGATGTTCAAGTTGCGACTTTACAAGACTTTATCATTGCTCACTCCAAAAACATTTGAAGGTAGAACAACCCTATGTTATATCGTATTTACTAAAGGGGCAGGGTCACGTAACCATAAACAAACCTGTTATCTCTAGAATTTATATTGTTGCCCAAACGTGACCATCGTGTTCTGTACAGATTTTTGTGGATGGGGGTGAATCCATTCTAGAGTTACTTCTAAAAATCTACCAATATCTCTGCAGTTGTACAACTATGAGTGTCCTGGTTGTTGCTCTACGAAGTACAAGACGCCATCTTCATAATAAAACTTTCATTTTAAAAAAGTAGTGGAAAATCACTGTGATATGGCCTATCAAAAATGCTGCAAATTCGTCTTTTCGAATGAAGAATGAAGTTTGTTTACATTACGTGATCCTGCCCCTTTATGCATCATGCCATAGTTTAAAATCAAGTGAATCCTAGTTTACATGACTAACTGTGCCCCCCCTGAACTGGGCAAATCCATAACAAATGGCTATGATATTTTTTCTTCAACTCAACACTATATGCAGACAGAATGTATCATTTCGTACTTCTTATTCGAATTCGTACCAGGGCTTTTAAAAAATTCTTCGATTTTACTGAATATTCATCAGTCAGAGTGAGGAACTCATTTGATTTTAGGCCAGCCAATGAACTGCAGGAAGCTCACATATTTCTAGGGAACATATCATTCGTTGAGGCGCGTGCAGAATTAGTTTTTTATCGCAAATGGAGACAAGTTGAAACTGCAGCTGGCTCTCCCCTTTGCGATAATTTTTGCATGAAGCAACTAAAGTAGTGCGAAATATTTATAGAAAAGGTTACTGCGAGAAAGCAGGATCTATTCCAACCATATTTCGGCTGCGAAAAGTTCGCTCAGCGAAAAAAGGGCTTATGATGTTTCTTTTACAGCGGAACATTATATCATAAAGGTTAAATTTAGTTGCCCTTAAGAACGACCGTTTGCGGGAAATTAAAATGTTTATTAAGATGAATAGCAGAAGGAAGTATGGTAAACCACAGTACAGAGTGAAAAGCGGACACACCTCAGTATAGGAGCGTGCATGACATATGGATCTATTTTGGGATTTTATCGACAGGGATGGAAAAAGTATTTTGATTTCTAGGACCAAAACAAGCCGTGAGAGCAGTTTCTATGAAAAACCGCTCCAAGAAAGTATCCACCCTTTGATATGCAATGAACTGAATATTGAATTGAATTGAAATGAATTGAATATTGTTTATCAATCTTTAAGTACAATCATAAGAGTTACTTTTTGGGCAAATTTGGTTGATTTTCACTTCCCGAATTGTAAACAGTATCATCCGTACGACATTCGTTCGTTTGATAATAACCTAAATCTATCTACCGGGTGTCCCAAAAAAAATTTACGGATTTCGACGACCCTAGCGATAAGAATATAGCGCGAATCAACCCAAAATGATTTTCAAAACATACCTCGATAGCTAAATTGAGCATAGATACCTCGTTGGTTGATATCGGTGCGTTAAGAATGAAGATATTAGTCTTCAAAGGACAAATTTGCCTCCACCTCCAAACCAGAGCGTTTGAACGCTATATTCTAGTTGCTAGGGTCGACCAAATCTCTATACTTTTTTTGGACACCCGGTAGATGAACAACAGCCATTAATGAAGAAAAACTTGAGGACTATGAATTATTTTTAGGTTTCATTTTTTCCGATTTTATTTCATTATCACATCTTCCTTTTCGTTCCTCCTTTCTTTCTTTCTGGAGACCTTAAAAATCTCCGGGACCATTGGTGCTGTGGTCCGCTATTTTTTCTTCCCCTGTTTATTAATGAAAAGAATATGCTGGTTGCCTCAAAAATCGTTCAAATTTTATTCCGAAATGTTCAGCAATGAATCAGCCATCAGTCTTCGGAATCGCTTTGCCAGTTTAAAACAAAGATCAAAAATTGGTAGGGGGAAAATTGCCCATGCAGATTATGCCGAACTTTTATCCCGAATTGAGGCTTTCTATGATAAACAATTTTTTCTGCTTTTATACTATATATTTTTAATGGCATGTAAATATTTTATCCACATTTTTCTTGTAGTAATATTTGTATTTTAAAGGCTTATTGTGTATCTTAAAGTTTTGGAGTTGGAATTGATTAGCTATCAACTGTAGCTATCTTTTACAATCCATCGATAAACCAATGAATCAATAAATGACCTTGCTCCAGACTATCTGTCAGAAATTTTTACCAAAAACTCGGCATGCAGTAGGAAAAATTTGAGAAACACGGCAACTGATCTCCAAGTCCCTCTAATGAAACGTGCAATGGTCAACGAGCTATCTCATATCGTGTTGCTGGAGTCTGGAACCACTTAGATTTGGAAGTCAAGCAAGCATCCTCTTTCAAAGCATTTAAAGACGGTGTAAAAAATGATTTATTTTGCTGTTTCTTTTTATTTATTTATTTATTTATTTATTTATTTATTTATTTTATGCATTATTGTAATTAGGATAGGGTTTTTAAACGATAAATATTTTTTTAGCTTTAAGCACTCCCCCTGAAAAGCAGTCTTCGATTGACGGGGTAACGGTGGATAAATAAGTTAAAATGAAATGAAATAAATAAATGATAATGATAATAAGTCATAAGCAAGACATGGTAGAATGGGGGTGGGGACAAATTTCGTCAGAATGGGGAAAAGGAGTCACATTGTATTTCCGAAATCAAGGCAAAAGATGTCATCTGTTGTAAACTTGCAGCTTGTTCTATGTATACAATTATCGTTGTTCATGACAAAAACTGGTTTTAATAGCTGAAAGGTTGAAGTGCTTTGAAACTTTTACGGTAGGTTGAGGAGTCTTCGAGACAATCTTCTCCCAGTTTTTATTGACTCTGTAAGTCTGTAAACAGTGCCTCTGACTCCTACCAAGCTAGGATCATGACTAGAAAGTTGTTTTCTTCAGTCTGTGTGAAACTTCGATAAATTTTCAGATTAGATTGAATAATAATCTTTGTTTACTTTATAATAGGCTCATTTGGGGCTTTGCTGAGAGAAATCGTTGCTGAATTTACCCTTGCTGATCACAAAGGAGCGACTACGACATCCTTGTTACAATCAATGTGTCATAAAGATGACAGTATCCTCTTAGGAGCCTGGTTACAAGATACAGACCATCGAAAAGTCGAAGAACAGGTATTAAATGGCTGTTTAAAACCTAAACTTTCAGCTTTCAATTACTCCAGCGCCTGCTGAAAGTCACGGAGCACCTCAGCAAGCTTTGCCTTGGTTTTGCTATTCCCCCTCTCCCCCATAGAGCAACGTTGTTCCGTGACGATAAAATGAAAGATGACAGGATAATGTGTGACTCTGATGGAATGCTAGCAAAAATAAGCGTGCAAGTCAACATTATTCGGAGGAGGTGGGTACTTCAGCAAATTGCCATGGAAGGGAATGTGCTAAATTGTGTCTTCATCAAGAAATAGCCTAAGTGTTCCTAATACGTTTAGCAGGCACCGTAGTATTTACAGGCTTCTTTTTGTTTGAAGTACGGGGTGTCTCAAAAAAATTGTTCGAAGTTTGATTAAATACTAAAAAATAACGATACGCTGAATGCACCCTTGGTTAAGGCACCCTTTTCCTGAGATTTTAGATTAAGTTTTGACACAAGAATCTTGCAAATCCGCCAAAAATTCATGGAGTTACAAGCATTTGAAGTTCAAATTTGTGCGAATGCTGAAACCAGAGGCCTCGAAATGGCATTTTTGGTCAGAGCTCCATAGGCCGTCGTTTCTGTTATTTCTCAATAGTTTCAGGGCGAACCAAGTTGGATGCAAACATGTTTTCGATAGCCTAGCTGTCAAGCATATAGATGCTTTGAGGAAACAGATTCAGTCTCTCGCCGATTATGTTCTGAACCACTGTTTTTGGACTTATGCAATGCAAGGAAATATGGAAAATGATCACAAGAAATAATTTACTTTAGAAGTCCTATTTGGTTTTCTCTGATATCAACGAGAGGTATGACATTGGATAAGCTTCTCTTACCTCCGTCTTCGAGCTTTTTGCAATACCAGTTATCTGGGGGGTCTCTGGTTTCAGCTATCGCATATTTTTGATCTTCGAGGGCTCGTAACTCAGTGAATTTTCAACCGATTTGCACGATTTTAGTCTCTAAAATTATTTCATAATCTTAGGAACAGGGTTATATTTCCATGAGCTTTTTCACGTTGTCCTTATTTTTCAATATTTTATCAAACATCGAACAATTTTTTTGAGACACCCTGTATATTGTTAAATTTTCTCAAATGTTTCACTTTTTTCTCATGAAATCTCCTTTTTTCAGCTTCAGACAAACAGTGCATCTGGATCGGGAGCTCTTGAGCATGATCAGTCTTGTATTTATGCCAGGCTTGAAAAAGTAAGTTTGAAAGTTTCAAGTAATTCTAATTGCTTTTCAGTTCATTGACATGAAGGGATGATATACTTTTTAAGGCTAGGTTCTATGTCTTTCATCTGCAAGATCATTCAGTGTCCTCCTATCAGGCACCCTCCCAGAAAACCTTCAAAGAACAGCTATAGACGGGGACAAATTTTATTTCATCTTTTATGTTCTCTCTTTAGACCTAGTTTTGTATAATACTTTAAACTAGGTATTTAAATTTCAAATGTTGTTAGTATATTTTAGTGCTTTAATTTGATTTTTTTTAAATCAGGTTGAAAAACATATATATTATGAACCTATGTTAACGTGTATAGATATTATAAAATGAAATAAATGAATGAAAATGAACTTAATCCTTTTTCGTATTTTCCGGCTAGAATTAAATGTTTTTTAAAATCGTTGAAGTTTACCTCTGGTATTATATCGTTGATTTCTGCTCCAAAATTAATGCTTTGCAAATTGTTATAATTGATAACTTTTTTGTCAGTGATTGTTCACAGTATGTAGTTTTTTTATATAACTGGGTTGTCAAAGTCTTTTCATCACAAAATGTCTTTTCTTATCGGCGTGTTCATTCTACGATTTAGTTTCTAGTAACAACCGAAAAATGAAAGATATTTCACCATTATCCTTCTAACGGTAAACAGGAGCCTGTTATCCTTAATATGTAAGAGAACATAGAGCATTTTGAAGTTACACTGAAGTTGTTAAGACATTTCAATAAAATCGTTTTTAGAATAGTTACTGAAGAAGATCTGTCGAAACATCTAGAAAGTATTAGTTTATTTCCCCCTTTACTTTCAAACGAAAATTTTAACCAACACTTTATATTTTGAAGATTGGGTATCTGACGAAAGACATTCAATATTTTGTAGGCTCTTTGAATTTATAAAGTCTTTCAAAAATTTGCTGTTACGTGAAACTGTCCGCGAATAAATCAGTTGAAGTATTTTGCATGAGTGATTTTGCGTTATCCCGACATTTAACGTGAGATCGACTTTAATACTTTTGAAAGGAATTCCCAAGTTTCCATCAAAGAATACTGCGATTCTCTAATTGTCATCTCCTGCTATTCATAGGATGAAGATGTTCCAGGACCTTTGCCTCTTGGTGTTTGTGTGATAGATGCATCGATTGAATTATTTGGTCAGTTATTTCCATTTATAGTCAACAAGCATCGTGGTCAGCTGATGGACCATTTTAATGAATGCATCAGTAAAAACAAAGGCCCTCGACAACAAGCAATTCAAGTTAACATCTTCACTGGATTCCTTGCAGCTTTGAAGGTATGTTTTTTATTATCTCATAAAGATATAACAACTACACAAATCTCAATTTCGCGGCCAAATGCCGCTAAACCGTGAAAATTGAATGTTCACAGCCCATGTGTATATTGAAACATGTTGAGATTCGTCCTGGTTTCATCTTTACGATACTTAGATAAGGTGACTACTACTTTGCTATCTCTTTAATCTGAATAAATTTACATGACTTTTGGTCGAATCCATTGGCCCCAAATGACGTCAAACTGTAAGTTTTTACAAGTCTCTTTTCGTTATTTGTGATCTTTTCGAGTCTTAAATGATTCGTTTCAATGACTCATTTTTACAGCTGTGAATTTAAAAAGTAACTGGCATTTAGAACTATTTAAATATCAATCCATAATATAAATATTGTTAATTACAATGTAAATTCAATTTCCCAATGCAAATACACTTTTGCGAGCCGTCGTAGTTTTGGTGGTCGTCCATAGCAACCCGACTTACTCAATAAATTTAAACGATGCCGAGATTTGCAGAGTTAAAATGCTTTGTGTAATGAAGCCTGCTCAGAGACCTACCACTTTTCCCTTTGGGCAGATCTTGAAAATTTGTGAAGAAGTGATTTGAAGGGTTTGGAATATCCTTTTGAGTGGAAACAAGTAAGATCTGCTCTGTTGTGTATCATGTAACTCATGTAGTAAAGATAATTTATCGTTCCTGATAAACCATTTGTGGGGTGAGTGGCCGAATTAGGGGTGAGTGGCCGAGTGGCTTAAACAGTTCTCGTCAGGTAACTGAAGTTAAGCTCGATCGAGTGAGGTCAAACTCCGGATGGGTGACCTCGGAGGTCTGACTTTACAATTCACCTTGCCGTCCTTCGGAAGGGACGTTAAACTAGGGGTCCCATGCCTGGATGCGGCATGCACAGTGGGCCTAAATTAGCTTTCAGAAGCTAGAAATCCTGACAAGGCCACTCAAAACAAATTGAAAAAAAACTAAAAAGCAGAACCAAAGAGACCAAATAGCAAAATAAATTTTATGTGATGAGTTAAATTTCACATCAATGTTAGCCAGTCAGATAGATGCACGATCGAGAATAGATTTGGGTATACGCAAACCATAAAACATAATTCAATGCCTTTAGTAAGCGTCTGCAGGCGTACGACACCTTTTAGTAAAGTTAATATTCAGTGATTTTTAAAAGTAATCGATTTGAATGATCAGAGTGTCACGAGTTCTTTTTGATCATGCGTTTTTCTCAATGTTTCTATCGACCGGGTGATCCCGCTTCTGGTGTCCCAATGTGGAGAAACTCAGTCGGTAGTGCCAATCTAGTGTCAGTAAGATAACAATGTTTAACAGCAGAACTTAAGCTTTTCAAGGCGATAAGAAAACATTTTTATAGCACAAATATTTGACCCCTCAAGGGTCTGTTTGGAGGTATAACTTTAGAAAATTTAGGGGTCGTGCTGAGGATGTGGTTTAGATGATAAGATCTATGGTATCGTCAACAACCGTCATTTATTTTTGTTTTATTGTATGCCATATTATCTCTTACTTACTTTTTCCCGTTGCTCATTGTCTCATTTATGTACGGTGGCTTGTGGTTCTGGTTTGATTTCTTGTTGACTCTGATATTATCAAAAAGTTACAAGCCCACAAGTCATGCTTTGCGTTCACCTAAATGCTCTATTTCGAAAGCAAAAGCTCTAAAGAAGTTACATATCTACCAGTTTACAATTATAATTGAGTGATCGTCTTCCTTGTTTTTGTGTGTCGACCAAGACTTTTATGATAGCATACAATTACGGCACACCCATTTCTTACCACTGGTTCATAGACAATGATAGAATTGGTTTTATGAACATAATAAACGGAAGTTAAAAGTCCCTCAAGGCAGTTTCTCTATGATAGAAAGATTTCATATGGTTAGTGGATTTGAGTCAATGCGAAACTTTCCTTCGTGATCCTTGATCATACCACCACCACTATGATAACAGCTGCAGACTTCCTCCTGTTATCAAATGCTGTCAAATGCAAGGTACTTTGCTTCTGCGGTAGTCTTTTCTAAAGCGTATCGAAAAGCATCAAACAACAGATGCAGCAAAGAGTAGTTGATGTGTTTATTTTGGCAAATAGCCAAAAGGAAAGGATCCAACTGTTTCTTTATGACTTTTGATAATTTTCTTAGCATTTAGAATATAGATCTATCGTGATGCATGACAAATCTTTGACTTGCAAAATGGTTCCAAGGAGCATAAAGCCATCCATCAAATTAAAGTATTTTCTAACACAAAGTGACGTGCAGTCTATTCTCTCCCCTCCCCCTCCCCCCTCCCCCGCTCTGTTGAGAGGGAAGAAATGACTGCTTTTGAGCAAACAATTTTTATGATCCATTGATTGTAAAGGTGCACTCGTTTCCCCTTGAGTTAGAAAAATGTACTTGTGTTTTGGTCATACATTTCTGGCTTTATATTCGTATGCTAAAGTCGCCTGTTTTTACCTTCTTAGAATGTAGCAGAAGTGAAAGCAACATTCGGCGATGAAAGTCTTCGTAATTCTGCAAACACATTAGTTCAAGAAGCTTTGATGAATGCGGAGCCTACGTTACGATGCGCCGGAGGAGAAGCATTAGGTAGAATGGCACAAGTTGTAAATGATCCAAATTTCGTAGCACAAATGGCATTATTGAGTTTTGAAAAGGCAAAGGCAGCGAGAGATGGTATTTCCCGATCCGGCCATTCTTTGGCATTAGGATGCTTGCATCGGTATGTTGGAGGCATGGGTTCAGGGCAACATTTAAATAACAGTGTGGGCATTCTTTTTGCATTGGCGAAAGACGAAAGCTCGTTGATTGTACAGGTTGCATTTTTTTCCTTATTTTTGATATCTTGATATTGTGATTATTCATTTTATCTTGTAGAATAATGACTCATATAATCTATCAATCAGCTTTATGATTTTGATAAGTACTAACACAAATTGTAATTGATAAATACGAACGAAGTAGGTAAGGATACCGCGATAGCTCTATTGAGCCCTTATCCCTATTGAGCCCCCCTCTCTAATAAGCCGCTTCCCTCTGGGTCAAAATTTTGATTAAGCTGCCTTAATAAGCCGCACTTATATCAAATTCCAGAGATTACCAACAGTTTTCCTTTTATTCTTAATTTTAATAGTGTTTCGGATGGAGAATGTGTCGAATTTATGTATTTGACTCCTAACATTGTATTTTGAATCCGCAAAATATGGGTAAAAGAATTGAAAAGTTATTGTATATTTCCCCGTCATTCGATTGGCAGGTGTTGTGGCGCAGTGGTGTAATCCTCTGACACTGCAGCCAGAACAGTCAGGCGGAGTGGGTTCGAGACGCGGTAGGGCATCACCACTTGAGCGTCATGACAAGGGGTCGCGGACTCGATTAGCGATTAGCTACTTCTGCGATCCCAGCGCTTGGCGCTGAAAACCACAACTTCACCTTCACCTTCGATTTGTGAATAAACTCCCTCTGTAATGAGCCCCCTCTCTGATAAGCGCCTCTCTTGAGTGTCCGAAATTAAATAAGCCCCCTCTGGGGCCCTAATAGAGAATTTAGGGTGATTTGCATGTTACCGGATCGCTGTTGTTTTTTGCAGCTCGGGTTTTTTGTAGAACTGATTTTTGCAATAGATCGCATTGGGTGCGAAATAGGCCACAACCCACGGACAATTTTCAGCCAGGGAATGAAAATTTAACTATTCTGCAGATGAATTTGAATCGAACGATTTGTACTTGTTGAAGAATTTTCGAACGAGCACAATAGTGGCAGAAGCTTAAATAAAAGTTTACATAAATCTCTTTAAAACATCATTATCTCATTACCAGATTTTGTGCCAAAGACTGTTAATTTTCAGAGTCCTTGCTTGCTCTCGTATTATTATCAAATTATTTTGCTTTCAATCGTCCCATCTCTTTTCGTTAGATTTGGGCACTGCATGCATTGACATTAATTGCTGACTCTGGTGGACCATTGTTTCGCCAATGTGTTGAACCAACTATGTCTGTTGTTCTTGAACTCATCTTGAAAAACCCGCCATCGTCGACGGAGGTACATCAGTGTCTTGGTAAATGCATGGGAGCGTTGATTACATCAATTGGCCCAGAACTGCAAGGTGAAGATGTTTTTAACGTAAAGTTTTGTAGTCGCTTTTCCAAATGAAGATATCTGCCAATGTATTTTGACTGAACTTTATTTAAGAAAGAGAACACTTGATGCTTTCTGGAATTAATAATCTCAAGGAAATCTGTCCACTTCCCATCGAGTATAAAGTTCCTATTTCCAGCGATTCTTTTCAAATTTTTCCATTTTCTATGGGGCTACTTGGTCTTTCGACGGTCTGTGTAAATCATGATATTCCTGTATGTCATTGTTATGCAATGTCCAAGGTATGTTTTTCTACTGTTGCTCTGACCGCTTGTAGGCTCAGTAAATTTTAGTATCTCCAAAAAGATCAAGCGGTGTTCTCCAGGATTATCATTATTGGAATTTATGTTCCCGGCAATCTGTGTCAAATTCCCAAATAGTGATAGGAATATTGTTATGCTGCATTGATAGAGATTTGTATTTTCAGGAAAAAGTAAGGAAACAAATGATTTTTGGTACAAAATTTTTGAATAGCCTTCTATTGTGGAGTCGTCATAATGAACCCATGGACGTACAATAAACTTGTAACCTGTAACGAAATACTGTCAACTACTATAAAAGAGCAATAATCAGATATAAGAGAAACCTGCAACCAAGGATGGAAAACATATTTTAATTTCTGGGACCAAACAAGTATTGAAAAAATTTCTTTGAGAATCACCTCAAAAAGTGCCCACTCTTGACAGTTAAAAATATGTAAGAAATACGACAGAACTTCGGACTGATTAGCAGTCTTGTCACAATTGTAAATGATACTTGTTGGGCAAATTTTGTTGATTTTCAATTGACCACTTCAAGACTTGTGAGCAACATCTTTTTTATGAAGTTCCTAGGCCTAGTAACAATCTAAATCTATTCAATAACAGCTATCAATTAAGACAGCCTTTACGATCTTGACAAAAAAAATTAACTTTCCAGTTTTTCATTTCTCTAAATTCGTTTCTTTTCCTTTCTCCTTTTCATTCTTTCTGGAGACCTGAAAAAATTTCTGGGACCAATGGTGCGATGGTCCGCTATTTTTTCCAACCCTACCTGCAACTATAGAGAAAATTGTTAAACCTGCAAGGAATCAAGTAATCACTTACCAACAACGTTATTATACTAAATGATTGCACCGAGTACACGTTTCGTCACACACTCCTCAGTTTGGTTCATGCAACGAACAGATAAATGATACAACCGGACTGTTTTATACCGAACACAACAAAAGACATTTGACTGCCACGTGAACATCACATCTGAGCAACTGATTGGCTGAAATAAGGAACGTTGAGTAACCAGGAATATTTTGACTTGTCCAGAAAAATGTTTACAAGCCATCTTAACGAATCGATACGTTTGATTTGTCTAATCATTTATGTGATTCTTACAACGTGAATTTTCCTTTCAGATACATCAAAAAAGATGCAAAGACTTCGAGTTTTCTGTATCACAGCTTGCTCAGTAATGCAAAATCACCCTGATGCTTTGGTTCAATCTGAGGCAATTTACTGCTTACAGCAGTTGCATATATTTGCACCAAATTTCTTAAATTTGGGTATATTCATACCTCAGCTATGCAAGACGTTGTTCAGCAAGCATTTATTATTGAGACGAGCAAGTGTTGCATGCTTACGTCAGCTGGCTCAAAGAGAGGCTAAGGAAGTCTGTGAGCATGGTTTACTTGAAGTTAAACGGTGGACAAATATTAAGAAGAAGGTGTTTGTAGGCGAAGAAAGTCTAGAAGGTATGTTTGCTTGTCTTTTCATTTTATCCTGTATCTTGTCTGACAAATAGAAGGGAATAGACTGTAGCCGCACTTATAGACTATAGAAACACCCTAACACCCATTATTTCTTTATCTTGGTCCTGGCCATCTTTAAGCTATGTTGATTCCCTTTAAGGTCGATCTTAAAGTAGATGTCACGTGAAATTTCCGCGAGTAGCAACAATAGACGATTACAGTAAAGATGGCGACAAGGAACTTCTTACCAAGATGCATTGCGTTCTTTAATCAAATTACCCAGAATCTTTCAAAATTCGTAATTCGAACGCAGTGGATCTTGGTAATAAGTTCCTTATTGCCATCTGTAGTGCAGTTGTCTATTTAGATGTTTTGCGTGAGTAATTTTGCGTTTCGCAAGTCTTACGCGACTTCTATTCAGATAAGGATTTTTGTCAGCAACTCTTTAAAGCTCAATGTTTCTTCCAAATGGGCGAGGAAGCGTTGTATCAATTAAACTGTTACGAAACAACAATTAAAATGTTACGAAATTAGCAATTTGCAATCTTGAAGACAAAAATTTAGCTGCGAGAGAAGATTTGCTGTTTTAGATAGACTGGAAAAATAGGGATCCTGATTTGTAAGATGTCATTTTGGACTGATTCTCTTTGATTCTGCCTGTTGGTAAGGATTTATTTTTGCTAATTACTTTAAACAAATCTCAAACGTCTCATTATTTATTATTTAGGGTTCATGACACTTGTTTATTGTTTAGCGTTTTATATAGATATCCGTGGGAAGTGCTTGAATCGTTGGTGGGTGTAGCTTTTGATGCATGTTAAAGACAGCTGAACTGAAGTTATCGTAAAAGCTCTATCAAGCCCTCCGGCGGGGGGCTTATTTAAGTTCGGGCACTCCAGAGGGGGGCTTGTTGGAGATGGAGGGGGGGCTTATTCACAAAATCAAATGACAAGGACACACATGATAGCTTTTCAGTTCTTTTAGCCCATATTTTGCGGATTCAGCATAAATTTTACTAGTCGAATGCATAAATTCAGGACATTCTCCATCACAAACACTATCAAAATTAACATACAGGCTTGTCTAGCGAAATATGCAGAAAATTGTTGTTAATTTCTAGAATTTGACATAATTGGAGGGGCTTGATAGGGAGGGGGCTTAATAGAGAGGGAGCTTAATAGGGAGGGGGCTTAATAGAGCTTTTACTGTACCCCTTTGCTTGTTTTTTATTTGTTTGTTTGTTTGTTTGTTTTTTTATTTATTTACTCAAAACGAATTATTTCGTTCTAGGTGTTTTGTTTACATTGTTCGATGCTGAGGTAGATCCACGCTTAAGAGCAGATATAAGAGAAAGCATTGTGAGTTTGTTGCAATCATTGTCTTGTGATAATCTCAACCATTGGCTTAGTATGTGTAAGCAAGTTTTATTGGCATCCAAAGAAGAAGCTGGCAAATCAGCTGGAAGAAAGGAAGGAAAAGGTAGGCTGCACTTTTTGTTTAGCTCGTTAAACTAAAATTTAAACCCTCATTGCTCCATAGCCCATTTACACTACAGAATCAGTTGTTCGCGTATGTAGTTCGTAAATTAAATTTGGTTGAAGTAGGGTGGAAAGATTTCTGGCTATTAATTTAGGCCTACTGTGCATACTGTATCCAGACATGGAACCTCTAAGTTTTGGTCCTTTCTGAAGGACATTGAATGAGTTGCTTGGTCAAGCACATGCAAGGTTATCCATCCGGACTTTAACCTCACACGACCGAGCTAACTTCAGTCACCTGATAGAAGCTTCACAAGCCGCTCGGCCACTCGCCCTGGGTTGTGTTCTTTGTGGTAGCTGTATCTGGAAGACAAGCTCTATTTTGCCAAGTAGACAGATACTTACCAAAGGACGACCTTCTAGTGCTAGCGTCATTCTTCATGAAATTTGAAGCACTTAAGCCTTATCTGGTTGGCCTTTTAGCCTTACCAAGCCGCATTATATCAGTACTTATTACTTTGAGTGACTGTTGTGAGGTTATTTTGTCTATAAAGATGTAAGACAATATCAGTGAATACAGATATATTCAACAACAAATCAAATTATTCGCAACAAGCTTATCATTTTATTAGCGGCCATTTCTGCTGATCAACTTGTAATCTTATTCTTGTCTCCTCTGATTTCCCCTTCAGAAAGTAACTTGCATTGATTACTTCAGACTACTACAGAGTAATTTCATTGAATTTGCTTTCATACTATGATTTTTATTTCAAAGTTATTTTGCAGTTTGGTGGCGAATGCTCCCCCTAGCACTTTGAATTCAAGTTTAAAAAGAAAGTTGAGCTTTCTTTGCTTCTCGTTGCTAAGTAATTCGCTTTTTCATGCTATGATTTTGTTTCAAAGATATTTCATCTTCTGGCGGTGCATACCTCTAACAGTACTTTGATTTCAATTTTAAAGAGGAAATTTGACGAAATTGAGCTTTCTACGTCAGGCTGCTAAGACTAAGTAATTCTCTTTTCATGGTATAGTTTTGTCTCAAAGTTACTTTATTGTTTGGCGGCAAAGACTTTCTTATTACTTTGATTTAAGATTCAAAAGGAAATTAAATATCCTACCAAGCTGCCATTTTCTTTTTCAAAATCAGTTTTCAGTTCTAATACAAATCTCTTGATGTTGAATTTGATTGATGGAAATAATTTCTCAAGATGTGGCAGGTTTTTTTGCACGAAAATTCTAGATATTAGCTTATTCAGAAATTTGCTTATTCACCCTTTTCCGATTGGTGACATGGCAGCAGCGAACTGATGCTTTTCTTTGGTTCATATAAAGCCCGCAATGCATCACAGTTGGTCATGACCCTAAAGAGTAACATATTATATTACAGACAATAACGTCTGAAAGGGATTTTAGTTAACAGGTCGCAACTGTTTGAGGGGTAGCAAGTAAGCATGCAAGCAAGCAATTTCATTTGTTTACGCAAGCTTGTGGTTTGTAGTGTCAGCGACGGGATTCGTACCCACGCGGGCAGGCCCCACAAGATTCCACACACTGCGCCTTAACCTTTCGGCCACACCATCTGGTACGATTTAGATACTTAAATTTAACTTCTATCTACGATGAAACTATAACTATGTTCGGGCATAGCATAAGCAATGGGAAATCCGGAAATTTTTTTCAAAGAAGCTCAATTTGTTCTTAAGTATAGTTATACCATTTCAGGTTCATTTCAATTATCAACATTCTTAGTCAGTTAATTTTGTCATTTCACTTGATGAAGATCATCTAGATTTCCTTTCGCAAAGAATCGTTTTTAAATAACTTCAGCTTTTCATTTTGGTCAAGGAAGGCAGACGGATCAACCTTACAGCTTTAACAAGATGGAAATAAGCTGCCTTTAAAGGCTTCCAACTCAAAACTTGCTCTACATAAAGCTTCTCTAAGTCCCTTGATAAACATGAATACATGCTTATTTGCTTTCTGACTTGATGATGTTAGCTGTAATTTGTTTTGTGGTAAAGTAATTTAGGACGATAGATCATAGAGGCTTTGTCTGGCTTTGTTAAATTCTGGCCAGGATTTCGAGGTTATCCACCTAGGGAAGGTAGTATTAAGCATCCTTTTCTTCTTGGATGAAACTGTATCAATTTCAAAAGGACGCCTTTCTTTGGCTTACCTACAAATATCTCTGCATATCTCTTGTAACTGTAACTTTGAAGGCGTTGTCGCGCGATGATGTAATCCTCTGATATCTAACTTTGTAGCCAGAGCAGTCACGCAGCCAGGGTTCGATACTTGATAGAGCCCCGCCACTTAAGCGTCATAACAAGGGGTCGCGGACTCAAGTTATCACTGTAGGTAAAGTTGCGGTTTTTACCGTCAAGTGGTAGGGGTCTACCTGAGATTAAACCCTGTTCTCTTGAATGTTCTGGCTGTAGCCTCCAATCTCCTGTCTCAGACATTTTTCATTCCGTTTTGAAGCTTTCCCTAATCCTCGTTAGGAATTAGTAGCCTTGTCTCTCTTAGGGGTGAAGTTTTATTTCCCTCCAAACAATTTCTTTCATACACTTTTTATCCGTGATCAGCACAAGCCTAGGTATAAGTTTTCTCAGAAATTTTGTTCAACTGTGATATTTTTGTATTGATTTTGTTTCATTATGATTTTTCTTTATTCAACATAACTGGATTATGTGATCATCTACCACCCACACAGACAAAAAGATCTGCTTACGCAAGGCTGTCTCCAAAGAACAGGTTCTGGCAAGCCTGTTTTCCTCATTTTTCTCTGTTGTGTGGTATTTGATGTTAATCAAATGTCGTAAAAGCGTTTGACAGGGTTTGGCACGAGGGCCTTCTATACAAATTAAAATGCAATGGTATCAATGGGAACGTCCTTGCTTTGATCCAGAACTACTTAGCAAATCGTAAACAGCGAGTTGTTCTGAACGGAAAAAGCTCGAAATGGGCACCGATATGTGCTGGTGTGCCACAGGGTTCTGTCTTGGGTCCACTTTTTTTCCTTGTCTACATTAATGATCTTGTCGAGAACGTGAACTGTGATGTCAAAATGTTTGCGGATGATACCTCTCTCTTCTCGGTTGTTGAAGATGAAAGAAGATCTGCTGACGACCTCAATGCAGACCTTGAAAGGGTGCGATTATGGGCATGGCAATGGAAAATGCAGTTTAATGTAAATAAGACTGAAGAGGTTGTTTTCTCTTGCAAAAAAAGTAAACCGTTCCATCCTCACCTTTTGCTTGGCACTGATGAAGTTGAAAGGAAAACTGAACACAAGCATCTTGGAATGCAGCTTGACTCTGAACTAAATTTTCTTAGTCATATTAAAGAAGCTATTGGCAAGGCTAGAAGGGGCATAGGAATGATAAGATATCTGTCGAAGTATGTGGCTAGGGATGTGTTGGACCAGATATATAAATTATACGTGAGGCCACACCTAGACTATGGAAACATCATTTATCACAAATATGACCCAGAAATGCGCTTAACTTTTACGCAAAAGCTTGAACAGACCCAATATTCTGCAGCTTTAGCTGTTGCTGGTGCTTGGAGAGGTACAAATAGGCAAAGATTGTACGAAGAATTAGGATGGGAAAGTCTGTATCACAGAAGATGGTACAGGAGGCTATGCCATTTCTTTAACTTAGTGAAATCACAATCACCAGGCTACCTTTTTAATGAAATCCCTCCCGAACGTGAACTTAACTACGGTCTTAGACACCCTCGTGATTATGAAGTACATGTTGCCAGAACGAATCGCTTTTCCAATACTTACTTTCATAATACCCTGTTTGAGTGGAATTTGCTTGGGGAAGAGATCAAAAATTCAATATCCCTTTCTCAGTTTAAGAACAAATTATTAAAAATCATAAGACCGGAGGGAAATTCTGTCTACAATATTTCTGATATTGAAGGCGTGAAATTACTCACAAAGCTGCGTTTAAAGTTTAGTGTGCTGAATGAGCATAAATTTAGACACAACTTTGATAGCCTTACTCCATTTTGTGCTTGTGGTAATGACATGGAAGACAACGAGCACTTTCTCCTGCACTGCCCGCAGTTTGATTCGATGCGGCAAGAACTCTTTGATCGGCTCTCTGAAATCCCTGGTTTAAATATCGATCTTGATGATAAACCTTTGTGTGACTTGCTTCTGTTCGGAGACTTAAAGAACAGTGTCATCATCAATCGAATAATCCTTGAAGCAACAATTTCTTTCATCAAAGATACGAAAAGGTTTTCAGATTGAACTTAAGCGCAAAACGGCAGCAACATTTTCGTTTATTTGTAGTAATTGCAACGGGTGTCTTGTAAAGAAGCACTCCCATTTGCACCATGAGTAGCAGAAATGCATACTACAGTTTTCTGATAATGTTTGGGTGATTATTTGACTATCTGGTGGGGGGTCTTCTTTCTGAGACGCCCGGTCGAGTTGTTTTTTTGTTTTGTTCTTAAATTGTTTGTATATATTTTGAAATTATTGTAAGTGGCTGCCTTAGTTGGAACTCGCTGACATCATGTCCTTTCCAGCTATGGCAGCCATAGAAAATTTAAATAACTTAGTTGTAGTTGAGATCTTTTATGTGGTATAAAAAAAAAAAAAATGTCGTAAATTCTGGATGCAGAATTTCACAAAGTGGCCCAAAGGGCAGGTAAAGTGTGCTCTCGCTAGCCTCTTTTTCTCATTCTGCTCAGCTATTTAGCATTCAGTATTGAACAAAGTGTAAAGTTAAATATTGATAAGGACGTAAGTTTGAAAGACCGCAGAAGTCTGTTTCTTTGCGTCCGCCTCCTTCATTGTACAGGGTGTCCCAAAGAAACTGTGCCCCGTTTGTGTGGCCGCTTTGGAGGAGCCATAGATTCAATTATCTCGGTTTTTACGCATTTACATAGGTCAGGCTTCAACTTAGAGTTTGAGACCTCGTATTAGTCAATCTGACACGTGGATGCTGATTTACGGTAGAGAAAAGGTGAAATAAGTGGTTGCTTCAAAAATACCACTTCTGTTGTTCTCCAGCAATGTCAAAATCAAGTAAGTTTTCAAAGAAATTTTTATGGCGTCGTATTGAAATTTTTGCTAAATTTTTAAGGGTTAGCAGTATTTTCTATACATAAAAGAGCATTTTCTTCCTTTTTTGAAAAATGTGGTGAAAATTTTGATATGTTGCCAAAATCATTTCTTTGAAAACTTACTTGATTTTGACATGGCTGGAGAACAACAGAAGTGCTGTTTTCGAAGGAACGACTTGTTTTGCCTTTTCTCAACCATAAGTCAGCAACCACGTGTCAGATTGCCTCAATCAAGGTCTCAAACTCTAAGTTGAAGCCTGACCTATACTATGCCACTGTCTAAAAACCGAGATAATCGAACCTGCAGCTCCTCCACAGTAACCACACAAATTGGATACAATTATTTTCGGACACCCTGTATATAATTTTTAGTTACCATTTTAGTAACTATCAGAAACGTGACGGAGAAAATTCTGCAGTATGTCAAAGTAACTTAGGCCCCGTTCACATTACACCGTTTTTGAATAAAAACGAAGCTGTTTAGCTCCGTTTTTGGCTTTGCATTCACATTAGTCCATCTCAAAAACGGAGCTAAACGATAACGCTTGCAAAAACGGGGCTAAATAAAAAAAAATAAATAAATTTTAATGCGACTAATGCATTTGAATTCTCTTACTTCGGTGAAAGCTATACAGAAAGGCATAACTGTAATGTGAACACCCAAAAACGGAGGAATTTAGAAACGTTGGTAACGAACAAAGACCGAAATATAATCCGGAAACAAAGAAAACAAAGAACAGAGACCAAAGACAACAAAAGGTGATCAGATCCGTTTCTGAGGACAAGTGTGAACACCGCACTCGAAAGATATCCGTTTTTGTTTAAAAACAGAGTAATGTGAACAGGGAGGAAAAATAGCTTCGTTTTTAGTAGCAAAGACGGATCTAAATGAAAACGGAGTAATGTGAACGTGGCCTTAGCTAGTATTTACGACAGAAGTGAAACTAAATTCTTCCTCATGTGATTAAATATTCTTTGTTTGATTCTTGTTTCTACTAGCCTGCGTGCAGACTAGGTTTGAGTCTGCACGCAGGCTATGTTTCTACACGTTCATGTTATGAAAATCACATTGTTGAGAATACTTTCAATAATCATTTCATGGTGAAGCTCTAATCGATAAATCAAGCGGACTTGTTGTTTTGGTTTCGAGCGGATGCCATGCGACTAATGCATTTAAATTCTCTTACTTCGGTGACAAGATTTCAACCCACAATTACAGACAAGATATCTACTAAAGATTCCTTTTGTTCTTCAGCAATTGTTATCGTTTTGTAATTTCCTTGCGGTTTGTCATTCATGGTTCCATGGTCTGACGAAAAAATTAAATTTTTTCGAGGAAACTTAACCAAAACTATTAAACCGTCGACAAAAGTGTACCGCCGTTGTCCCAGATACGGAACATTTAATTTACTTGTGGACTTTTGTGTTCAATTCGCACGTTCAGAACCGCACTGGATTTGCTACAAGTCTTTCGCTGTTTTTGGTCGGATTAGCATTTTGCGGAATATGCTGACAAAAAAGAGAGAGACTTGTAACAATTCCAGAACCGCTCTAATATTTGGCTTGGTATCTGACTTGTTACATTTACTTTTGATATTGACAATAATGCTGTAGGCTGATAGAAGTGTACGGAAAGATAGAGTTGAAAGGCATGTTTTCTTGATTTTGATTTGATTTATTTATACAGGGTAATACATCCAGTAATTAAGAAAAGAAAACTGATTTACAATGTGCCCTGTCTAAAAAACCTAAGCTAATCTACATGAAATTCAAAACAAAATAAACGAAAAATTAATACACAGTATATTCTGGTTAGAAAAGAAAAAGTTTGATGCTCTACAGGAACTTTGACACCCTTTGATTTTTCAAAGATTGTTTCAGCTAATTTTTGAAAGTAGCCAGTGAAAGGGCATTTTTTATTTCAATACTTAATTTGTTCCACACGGTCACACTTTGATATGAGAAACTACGTTTCCCGTAAGAGGTTGCAAAGCGAGGTATTTTAAGATCTGTGTCGGTATTACGGAGAGACCGTGAAGTGTTTTCTGACAATTTGTAAACATTAGCTACATATATTCAGGAGATAATCCATGGAGAGACTTGTAAACTGTAGTTGCAGTTTCAAATTCGATCATTTCTTTTATAGTTAACTACCCTAGGCTTCCAATCAAAGGAAGAGATGATGCATCATAAGAGCTGTTGGTAACGATTCTTGCGGCACGGGTTTGCAGCTTTTGCAGCTTATCAATTAGGGTTTCTCCACAACAGCCCCATACCGAGCAGCAGTTTCTGAAATGCGGTTCAACCATACTTGTATACATGTTTTTTACTATTTCTAGTGGGAGGTTTTTTTTAGCATATTTAAGCATACCCATTGCTCTGGATATCTTACCTATAGCAACAGTTATTTGTTCTCAATCAATCTGAATAAAGTTTTGAGATGGATTCAGTTGCGATTCCATTACGTTTCTGGAGTAGAACGCCAAGTGAGAAAATGGTCGTTGATGTCACTTTAAAAATTTTTATGAAAGAATGTACGGAGGGAGGGGGAGTATCTGAAGCCCTCACCAACGGTAAAAGCTCCATAAATTCTAAAAGGTTTGAAAATCGATGTGACCAGCACAAGAAATGTAGCCTGTGTTGTTTACGATTTAGCAAGTTGATGATGTTACTACTTCAAAGGTAGCAGAAATTTCAAAATGTTGATATTCTGAAATAATGATGTTATCAATACAGCTCTCTTTGGAATGATGGTAAATCACATGAAGTGTCCTTTGGCCCATACAGTGGAAAGGACAGGGCAATGACATTTTACACAAGCGATATCAAATTTTTTGAAAAGATTCTGGTCCTTTGCTGTTCTTGGTTTCTTTGGTTTCATTTTTCGTTTCATTTTACTTATACACAGAATCCCTTCAGTAAAATGTAATATTACAAAAAGAAGTTTTGTCAATTATATAATATCAGAGACAAAAAATACTGAAAACTAAGACTAATGGCATTGCTGATCTTCCAGGGAGTAATGTTTTAATTGGCGTTCAGCTCATCGAATGTGTTCTTAGTAGTTTTTTGAATGACTTGCATTGGTGTAAGGTAGCAAGCTCCCTGATATATGTTTGGATAATTATGTAGTTATTAGTGTTTTGATTGACTTTTAGGAAACGAAGATCAAGAGGATGAGGATGAAGCAGGGGGTCTCAATTTGAATGCAAAACCACAAGAAAAGCAAACAGTCACCCCAAAATGGCCTACGAGAGTTTTTGCCATGGAATGTATACGAATGATAATTGAAACAAGTAAACAATACCCAGCTCATTTGGACCTCGCACTTGCACGTGAGAAAGAGCAAAGTTCAGGAAAGCGTAAGTTTTGTTGTAAATTTTTGTTGCGAAACAAAAGTTCTATGTTTCTGAAAGACAAAGTGAAATTTGCAAATTCTAAAGATTAGATTTCACACCTTTAAGTGCACTCAATCAGATCAAATGAACTGAGAATGAAAAACTTTGTGGCTGGCTGCACAGAAGATGTAAACCCTAACCCTAGGCTGCAACATCGCTTTGTCTTAATCAGACCCGAATCCTTCGTTTTACAAATTTGCTTTTGTTGTTGATGATTACCGGATCTAAGCAAAACAAGTGCACGAACCAAACGAGAGAGATTTTTCAAGCGGAGGGGGGACCCAACAACAAAATGACCATTCTATTTCGAACCCAAAAAGAATTTCAAACTGAGCATGAATTCATGTCAGTCAAAGCCTAGCAAAAATTAGCTTAATTTTCTGAAAGAAAAAGCAAGTTTTCAGATATATCTTGCTTCCTTGAATAGCTTTTGGTTTTCTTATCTCTAATGGCTTGTCGCAGAGACACTTTGTTGTGGAAGCTTTGCAAATCTCCTATCAGCTTAATATTATTCTGCTTCGAAAGTATTTCATAATCATTAATTCATGTGTTTATTAAACCATTGGATCCTTCACTCGAGATTTCGAATGATGGTAAATATTCTTTTTGCCAGCTCGAACAAGCCTTTTAGTAACCGTGAAGTAATGAGTCAAATTGATTTATGACGGATATTTATGCCTGTGTATGAGAAGAAATCAGTGTCGAACACAACACGCATATTTCCCTTAAAAAACCCAAAAATTACGAGAGAATGGTCTTTTCAATTTCCGAAAACATGTTATTAAACGTGTTCTTCATAAAAGTCTGGTTAGTGCTCATTTTAGTTATTAGCAAGTGGTTTCAGGACTGCGCCATAAACCAGATTTTTTCTTAATTGCTGCTTCTCGAGCGTCTATAAGCTTTTATGTTTATCAGATGGGCTTTTAATGACGTAATGCTGAAAAACATTATCCAGAGGTTTTCTAGAACTTTATAGGGAGTGGCACAAAGTTAGTGGCAAACAGACTATGGAAGGAATTAATTTCGGATTACTTAATTCATTTCAAGATTTTCATTTTTGTGATTTTATCAAGAATCAAATTAATTTCAATGTTCGTTGTTATGTTATTACAGTAGGAAAAAGGGATCAGTGATGGTGCTATGCGCATTTTTAGCACGAGTAATTTTATGAAACTTCAAATGTTTATGTTTGGCTAAAAAAATTTTTCGTTAATTTCATATGGAATTTCGATCCCAAAATTTTCGGAGTAAAACCAAGGACAGAAGTAGGTAAGTTAAGGATGGCTGTAGGTGTGGATAATCTTGAAAGTGATTTCGTCATATACTCCTAAAATGGCAACGCGAGAATATGCAGAATTTGGTATTCTAACCCATTTGGTTATCGCCAAATGTCTTAAAATCAATTTTGTGATGTTGGAGAGAACTGAGAATATCCCAAGTACAATGAAGTACCAGGAATCACGTTTCACTACAATATTTTAAACATTTATTTTCTTAACTTTTCAGATGGAGAATTTTTGGTCATGCATTTATCGGAGCTCGTTAGAATGGCATTTATCGCTGGAACTTCCAACAATGATCAACTTAAACTTGAAGGCATCAAAGCTTTGCTGGTATGGTTCTTATTTTCATTGATTCAGTTGCCCATGTTTAATTGCTGAAGTCAACCGCCATTGTTCTGTTAGAACTTTTTACCTATTTGAATAAAGATTCAAAAAATAAAGCTCGCTGGAGCCACTCATTTATGTGTTTAATTAATAGTGGATTAAAGTTGTGCGAACGATTATAGCTTTTAAAAGGAAATACGGATGCAAAGAAAGAAAAGATATTTAGCACATTGAGGCTTTTCAAATCAAAGTCGAAACAGCTTGGAGGTAACTTTGTTGACTGCCTTCTTAGTTTGTCGTATCCTTGTCGTAGACCGTGCCTTAGTCTTAGTTTGTCGTATCCTTGTCGTAGTTTGTTTGGTTCAAATGACCGAGAGATGGCGTTGTAGACCCTAATTTTGTAGCATCACTTGAGCCCTGCTCTAACTCCAGATTAGGGCTGCAAGTCTTGAAATTCTGTTTTATTAATGTATATTTTCAAACTGCAATTTTGCTCTAAAAGCTTTTATGATGTTGAATTCCTGCCCTTTTAAAATGATTTAGGAGTGAGATGGAATGAAAATGATTTCGTTCTGTGCAGGATGTTGTCCAATTATTTGCTAAAGCAGAGGACCCAGACATACCAGGTCACGTGATCTTAGAGCAGTTCCAAGCACAGGTATATTTTCAACCTTACTTTATCATTGCTCCCTAATCTTTTCTATACTGCCTGTCAGTTAATGACTAGACATGCTATCAAAATGTTCTGTGCAAATAGCGACGTAAGGAGTTGACAAAGAGCTGTTTCAGTAAATTTTGTTAGTTTTATGACATTTGTTTTCAAGCTAAAAGCGCTGATAGTTACACAGTGATCGTGCCTGGTTACTCCTAGGCACAAATTTAGCAAACGCTACTTGTGTTATTTATTTACCGATAACTCTCTCTGAGCAGACTATGCTTCTCTTTTAGAACATACGTTTTCGTGTGAGACCAATAGAACTTTTCAGTAAGTCTTCACCCTGCAACGAGGACACCTCTTTTACGTGTTCTCAGTCAGTTTGACATAAAGGCGCCTGTTTTGAAGGGGTCTGACCATATCTCTGCTTTACTTCTCACTCCAGGTTGGAACAGCCTTAAGGCCTGCATTCACACCATCAACACCGCCAGATATCACTGCGATGGCTTGTGAGGTAAGCATTTCAACTTCAATGTCAGTCTTTTTTCATTTCTCTGTTTATCTATCTGACTTTAACCTCCGCAGTCCCCTGAAAATACGGGGTTATTTATTTCACAGAGAAGTACGTGGCAGATATTTTGATAGCCCCATATTCTACGTTTCAGAAGCATGGACGTTATCAGGTAATAAAACTCATGCTAACCAGTTTTGTGTTGTACAGGAAAATATGAAGCCCTCGGTCTTAATGCACAGACCTCGCAAGCTTGGTCAGTACTTTTGAGACCTCATGCTTTAGACCTCAGGTTTTATATTTTCCTGTGCAACACAAAACCGGTTAGTATGCACATAATGACAACCAAATTATGGCTCTGGAATTATATTTGAAATCTTGAAATCTAATGATAATACATCTTTACTGAATCATATGTCTGTTTTGATAGGTCTGCAGTCAGTGGATTGGTAGTGGAATATCACGTGACATTAACGATGTTCGTCGCATTCAACAAATGTTGGCAACATCTCTTGGGAAAATAACATCTCAGGAAACAGGGGGTCAGCAGATTTACAGTGAGAGTGCATATACACTGGAGAGTTTAGCTGTACTTAAAGCATGGGCAAAGGTGAGGAACGGAGTTGTAAAATGAAGATAAACAAGAACGAAATTGAAATGGAAAGCTCCTGAGCAATCCATATCAAATATCGCGTTTTTAAGTCAGATATTTGTGCATATTAAATGTTTGTGGGGTTACGCGTTTGAAAGTGAAAATACCGTGTGTTTAGCCCAAGACGTTCGTCATTCTTTCAGTGTTTTTAATATTGAAGATGGGAAAAGGTTAGATTGAAAAGGAATCTTTTCTTCTTTGAGCCTCATTTCCAAAGTCTTCAACTTTCGCCATGTCATACAAGATCTGTCTCATTCTTATGTTGGAGAAAATATATCTTACACGAAGACGAATTTCGCATGGTTTTTTTCGGTTCAAAAGGATTCAACTTTTTGCTAGTGTAACTGTGTTTCAATATGTTTTGGACTATTAGTGCTACAGCTTATATCCAAATCTGAAATGTTAATTTTCCAGTCAAAGTCTATCTCAGATGTGAAACTTCTTTTGGTTATATCATTCATCATTTTGACCAGAAATTAGAAATATGCTAGAAAGCCGTTTGTATGGGATGGAGAATTCAACGTTCATTTCTGGTACGTGATTTATTGGTAATTGAAATTGAAATTCTTTTTCTGAAACTGACAATTGCATTGAATTTAATTTCAATAGCAAGTAAATCCTGGACCAGAATCGAACATTAAATTCTCTCTCTTTCAATACTAAGAGCATTTGCCTAAGAGTCTAAATGATGAGTGATTTTGGCCAAACAAAATTTTCACGTTTAAGTTAACCTTTGATTGATAGATTAACTTTCAAGTTTTGAATATCGGGAACATAGTTTTTATTCCGCATCCTGTAAAACTTCTTAACTTTTTTTGGCCTAGATTTATATAATGGCAAAGAAACATGAAGACACAGTGTCAAAATCAGATGAATTGGAAGAAGTTTCATCAGGTGGCAGATTGTTAGATTTGGTTGAAAAAGATCTAAGACTGCTTGCGAAACATTGGATGGGTGTTTTAAAAGATTACGCTTTTTTGATGTTGCCAAAGCAATACCATTCACAATTACCAAGTGAAGGAGGCACATTTTATAGGTGAGCAGGAGTGGGTAATGTTTGATGTAATCTTTGCAGTTGTGTGTCTGACGTGGGACTTAGCAAGGATGTTTATTTAATGAAAGGTGTGTTAGAAGATCAGGTTAATGAATAGTTACCAATGCAGTTTTGTTCACAATTGCCAAGTCAAGAGACGCATTTGATAAATTAGTTTTAAGGTGTTGCAAGTGAGAAGTGGCGGTTGATTCAAAATCAGTGATCTATCCATCTCCTCAAACTTGGAGCTGAGAACCAACGACATTTAAAGCTAACATTTTCCCTGTGAAACACATTGTACTTTTTTCACTCATGGCACCATTTTTCATCGCACGAAATTTTTCAAATAAATCAAAGAGTTTTTATGAAGAGATTGATCACATGACTCGAAATGGGCGTAAACAAACCGTAGCTTATTTCGTCATTTGCAAAGAAGCTTGTCATAATTGAGATTTTGAGTGTTATTTGTATTTGATAGGAGATTGGTTGATGAAGACATTCAGGTTGCTTGCCAGCAGCATTTATGTTGTAAATTTCCACTTTGAAAAACGCCAGATCTCTTCCATGATTGCTTTTATGCCACTCTTTGAAGCTATGTCTAATTTAAGGACACCCTGTTCAAACTTTTTTGTGACAGCCTGTATTTAAAACATCACTTGTCATTATCAACTTTGATCATTTTGACTTCCTTTTTAGGCATGAAACAGTTGAAGAAGTACGTCCTCATTACCGTAATTCTTGGCCTCCGATTGCTTACGCATTCACATTATGGCTTACAAGCCATGGCTTCAGATCACATGAAGAAACTCAAATTGGAGCCGGTAAATCAATTTCGATGATACATGTGTTTCTTACGAAGCAAAGACTCCTTATCACGCATTCTTAGCATCGATGATCAACCTTTAAGTCAGTAAAAGCTTCAAGAATTGTTGTATGACAACTGGAAAGGCAAACTCTTTAATGTTATTTATCACATTGTTAAACTTCACATTGGTGAAATTGTTTGAATTGAATTATTGGAAGATACAGGTTATGAAACAAGCTACGACATCACACTGAAATTGTCAGATTATTTGCATATCAGTCTTCAGTAGCATAATCTAATTTTGATCATTTTCAAACTTTTAAAACGTTTGCATTCGACATCAGATATATTTTGATTTTGCAGCTGACGAGATTCCTATGATATCAAGTGCAGATGCGTCCAGTATGTTGGATTCTCAAGTGAAACCAGAAGAAATCAATAACAACAGATACCACATGTTGTCAGGGATTTGCATTGAAGCTCTTTGCACACCTTTTGTTTCTTATTCAGAGGAAGACACTGGTTATTGTTTGAGTTCAATTGAAGCCCTTTTGGATACATCTCTTGGAAGAGAGCGACTGACTTTGGATAAGGTAAGACACAAAGCAAAGCAAAACAAAACAGAGCAGAACAAACCTAAACGAAACAGAACGAGGATTAAGACTAGAGAAGATTTTAGGCTTGCCGGGAAACGAAACAAAATGAGTAAATTCATGAAAGGAAGACATTTGAAAGCCTTTTTTCTTTGGATTTTTTCACGGCAGTTTGGGCTTCTTTAGGAGGACTGTACAACTGGATAAGAGATCTAAAAGAAATAGGTGAAGATAGTATACTTTGTTGAACGTCACATTTCAAAAGGAGTGGAAAGCAGAGGACCTGCGGCTCGAATCCCGGCTGTGGTAATGTTTGATTTTCTCGATTCGTCTTCCAGTTTCAAGTATTTGAAATGAAATTTACATAGCCAAACATTGTTGAAAGTATATATACCAATCGGAAAATGAGTTTTTAACTGAATTCTTTTTGTCATTTGAATGTGCTTTTTGCTGGTAAAAGGAATGCTATTGCTCATTCCTCCTATTTGGAATATTGTAAATCGTAAAACAAGGACGACAACAAAATAGCATCATGCTTATTCACTTTCAATGACTTTCAATAACCATCCATGACGAATTAATGAACTGACAAGTCCACGTGATTTAAAACGAGTGATGCAGCCATATTAAATTAATAGAGGAATTAATATATCAACAAATTCATGTGACACAAAGCGAGCTGCAAAACCAGGATGAATTAATAGTAGGTTTCGAAGCTTCCTAGGTCCTTTCTTAGCATGTTGACTGCGTGGAATTACGATTAGATACTACATGAAGATACGCGCCTGTAGGAATTGGGAATAATCCCAAAAAGGGCAATATTGCCATTTAATGAATTTGAAATATTATTATGTCATTAGGAACCATTTGGATTGTGTTTACTTATTCACAGTTTTAATTTTTTCTTTTCTTTAAGGCCTTATCAATCGAACTTCTGGTTGTACTGTATCGATTACTGCTGACTAAAGATGACAATGAGACAGAGAAGACATTATTAAGCATTGTGCAAAAAGTTTCAAAAGCTTCTTTAGAACTAATTCAAAGAAATGAAGAACAAGAAGATGGAGAGAGTGCTGCCGAGAGTGAGATCGCACAAGGCAAAAGTGTTGCATTTTCATTACTTGAAATTTCAATGCTTGTTATATCGAAGTACGCACCAGAAATGATACCAGCAGCAAAGACAAAACCAAAGATGCATTCTGCAAAGAAAACCAACAAAGGTATGGTATTTTGATGATTTTGCAGGGAAGCCTTGTTTGTACTAAAGATAAGCAAATGCAATGTAAAGGTACAGGAGCGTTGTTGCTGTTTTCCGTGTATGAACGAAATGGATATTTTAGAATCCAGCATTCTAGCCACCTGACGCTGCATTGTGTTTTAGTAAATTTCATTCGTAACCTAACACAATTTTCATTCGTAAGAATTCCTGCCAAGTTGTAAGGGCTCGCACGATTTCTCCCAAATTAAGAGAATTTCGATTTCGTTGTGACTGTAGTCAAATGAATTATACATTTCCAAGGCAACCATGCCCGTTGGGAGTGAAAAATAATTGGGAAAGATGTAAAGGTTTTGTCCCTTGCTTTTTCTGAATGTAAAGAGAATGAGACCTGATGAATTCGGAAACGAATTCTCGCGAATTCAGGGGTGTGAAGTCACGAATGAACTGCACTTTATGTGATTTTGGTGAAAGCAGACCTGTTTTGAAGTTTTTGTTTTAATGGTTCAGTTTTCAGTAACCTAGCTTTCGCTGGTAACACTTACGAATCTGGCTTTATTTTTGTGCGAGATTTTAGAAGTAATTTCTTTGTTGTTGTGCATTCTTGTACGCTTCTTACTTCAACCTGATTCACGTGTTTTTGCAACGCATTATTATTGCTTTTTAACAGCAAGTTACTATTGCGTCTCTGGGCCATAAATATGGTGACAACAAAGGCCAGTGAAAAGGTGGTATGTTGAGGGGCATGCTGGTTGAAACAGACCCTTTAAAATTCGTTAGCTTAAGTTTAAATATGCATCAAAAGAAACTGAATTTGTGATTTTTAATACATTCGTTCATATCCTCTCAATTCATAGGCTCATCAAGTGGACCTTCCGAACTCTTATCTCAAACTTGTGTGATGCTCGTTGAAATTCCGAACATTTGCACGCCTTCTGCAAGTGTAGAGTGTCTCCCCAGTGTACTTTATCTTCTTAATGGTATTATTAAGCACCAATGCAAGACTGGAAGCCAAAATACGATAACTGAAAGAGAATCCTTTCAAAAAGTCATGCAAAGTGTTAAAAATATTCTCACTTCGAAGCACTTTGGAAACGAAGATATCAGTGGGGATTGGATTAATCTCCTGCGCAGGTAATCAAGGACCAACATCAAACTTTCAGATAAAGATAAATTTCCGTAGTGATACCATGATAAAAATGCACTAGAATTTAAGAGCATAGCCCGTTAACGGTAGAGAAGGGTTGTACCCGATATTCTTAGTGTATTTTCATCTTGGCGATATAGTTAAGATTTTTATCATACTTTCAACGTGCAGTTTGTTTGCTAAATTCAGAGCAAATATTTACAGATAGGCTTGTCTAAGTTTCTGCGATGAAGGTTACCAAGGGTAAGCAGATTTACTTCAAACAAGACGAAATATTGCAAACCAACAAAATGAAGAATTTCCAAGTTAGAAAATCGATACTGAAATTCTTGAATTAATTTCAAAGTTTTCTTTCAAACTCTCTCCAAAAGTACCTAAGCCAGTTTAAATTGAAGAAAAAATTTCACCGTAGACGATTCCGCAAAAGATGGCCCCGGGTAGACTTTTAACATGATCCATCGTTTCTGAAAGAATTTCGATTGATCTAAGTGGTAAATTTATCATCAAATGCGAAAGATAATGGTAAAAATTTTGCTGACAATATTTTTGAGCTCTATTGTATCTTCCCAGACAGGTGTTGTTTCTCAGAATACGAAATGAGTTTCAGAGAAGTTTCTGGCAGTTCATGTCGTGATTTAATTTTTATCCTTGATCTGACAACTTTGTTAATGATTAAAGGGAATCAAAGCGTATATGACCCCTGGTAAACATAATTATATATAATGATGGTAGAAAGTTGCGCAAATCCACTATATAAAAGAAATTCAGATGCAGAAAAGGCGAGATATTTGGCACACAGAGTCGCTTCAGATCACCTTTAATATCGGTATTATTCGTTTGTAGCGCTTTGATGTCATTATTGGATGCCTCGGAACAAACCGAACTGAGTTATGACAAAGAAAAATTATTATTGGTTTTATCAATATTCATATTATCCGGGAAAAAAGATATCATAATTGTTCCAGAAATTATTCAGAGAATTATGAGTTTATTTGTTGGAATAATCAATTGTGATGATTTCAAGGTAAGTTTATTTTGCTTGTTATTTCGGAGGAAGATTTCATAATATCATTTAGCTCAACAGCAACACAATGTTTCTGTGTGTTCGTTTTGCTGTTCCCCTGCATTTTCTTTAACAGAAAAGCTGTATATGCATGCACTTTTTGGTGTTGAAACTTTAACAATATTACATGAAAAGTGACTTAGAGGAGATCTCAAGTATGGCCTGCCTACTTCACTGCTCAGTCTCTCCTTACCATACCACTTAATATTCTAAATATCTTCGCTAGTGTGAAACGCTCCTGCGAAAAGATTGCAACACTGAATACAGCTGTCAAATGTTTTTATGATTTGACTGAGGGTTTTTCCTCTTTTCGCCTTCGTACTCTGAGTATAAAGGATCTGATTGAATCATGGATCAGATTTTGGAACACGTAAATATTTTGCCAGATTTACCGAAAAACTGCAAAATACCTCGGCTTTCTCAAGTATCATTTCATTCACTCCGTTCCATCCTGTACTTAACACCAAATTTCAAACCTGTGAATTTTTGACACACCTAACAGATCTCATAAATGCATTGTCAGACGCTTGATTTTGATGTTTCATCATGTATTTTTACAGTTAAAACTTAGTGCTATGAAGATTCTTGGGTCGATCATGAAATCATGTGATGCCAGCATTTCTCATTCGTTCATCCATGGTTGTATTCCAAGTATAGTTGCAGAAGTTGAAAGACCAGTGATTGTTCATTCAGAATTAGAATTGAATTTTTACAAAGAATTGTTTACACTGCTGGAAACATTGGTGGCAATGACAGCTGATAACTTACGTAAGTAAAATAAAGAATATTTTTCATGTTGCATATTGGCCTCAGAATCTTCTTTTAAATCTAGTAGTGATCAATCAGTCAATCAATCAATCAATCAATCAATCAATCAAATGATAAACCATTCAACCTTCATTTTCGGTTGCTGCCATCAGACAATAGATAATTTCAACAATTGAATTTAAGAATGGAGAAAGCAGTTTGTTCTCGTAAATGGTGGACACAAATCTGGTAAATGGCTGCCACGGAACTTCTAGAATGATAGATTTCCCAACACATAACTGTTGGTTTATAGTCATGGTGGAAATTAAGAAACGATTGAGAAGTGATGGCCTGACAGGGAGCCATAATTGTAAGACATCAATCATTCATGCAAAATGCTTCAATAGTTGATAATGGTGGGCATTTTTACGTGACATCTAAGATTAAATAGACCAGTAACACAAGCAGCTGAAGTTAGTCAATAACGCGCTCCCGGGAATACACAGTGAGTCGGCCGTCTACATGTGCAGTCAAGCTTGCATAAGTTAGATCTGTTATGATGTATTTAGTTATAACAACAATTTTTTCATAAATCACCATCATCTTCATCATCTTCGTCGTCATCATCATCAACATCATCATCATCATCATCATCATCATCATCATCATCATCATCATCATCATCATTATCATCATCATGCCATCATCATGCCATCATCATGCCATCACTACTCTGACTTAAGCAAAATTCAACTTATGCTGGAACAGTAAAATTACCAGGGGAACACCTTGTCATTGAGGTGAATTTTTGTCCCTCGGAAATGTTAGTTTATAAGGAGGTACAAAATAGCATATATTCCAACCCTTGGAAGAACCGTCTGCCGTTTGGAAGAAAGCAAATTTTAGAAAATTGCCTATGTTTTTGTAGGGCAGGAACAAGTAAGTGGTAGCAGAAACGTTCTTAGACAATTTCTCTTATTTGCAGGAATCAACATGATGTTAATACTGATTCCATGTTTGATTCAGATGCTGATTGATTCCAGTCAACAAAATAAAGCTACAAAATTTTCACGTCTTCTTCATGAACACTCTCTTCAACGTCTTAAAAAGATAGGCCCAATGTATCCATTACCTTTTAAATCAGTCATTGAACAATCTCCAGCTATCAAGACAAAATTAGAGACCGCGTTGAAAGCTGATCAAGAAAAAGCAAAAAGACAATCTGTTACGCAAAATGCTTCAGCTGCATCATTGCAACCAAAAATTCAATTAAAAATGAACTTTAGTAATTTTAAATGAATCGATTAGACGTGTCATTCTCCAATCCATCATCCAGTTCTTCTACGCTTACAAGGAAGATGATTCTAAGCGCAAACATGTTGATAACGCAGAACTCACTTGCTCATGGAATCCACAGACGATGTTTTCATTGGCCATGACGTCAATATGGTCTTGTTGATACCCGAACCTTAGCTCTTTGAAAGAATCTGGCTTCAAAAGTTATGATTGCACCAGTCCAGGGCAACAGCCAGCACTTTCAACTTCAGTTATCAGGACCCTCATTCTTTAGCTTTAGCAATAAACGTATCTCTAGTGAGCAATTTGAAATTGTGTACTTAGCATCATTGTAACGAGTCGTTAGTTTCCAACGTACCAGTATTTTTAGTTATCAAATCCGTAAAACTATTTGATGGTTTGATAAGAGCAAAGATTTTTTCAAAGCACCAAATATTTTGTCTGGGAGTGAAAACAGGAAAGTTCTTGGATTGTCTAGTAACAAAATAAATCAATGAATTTTCGCATAAAATCAAGGTGGGCAACTTTAAAAAATTATTAAACCATGAGTTTGGTAGAAATGATCATCAAAATTGTAATTTTTATGTAGATTCGAAGTCTTCAACGTATTTAAGTAAGATGATGTATGTTTGTTTAATTGAGGTCAGTTAACACCAGTGGCAGGACACAGTTGAGTTAGATTAGAATGGATTCTATCATTGCCTGCCTTGGCTGCCCTTAGTTTCTCTTCCTTGACTCTGGCAGCCTTTCTCGGCCATATAATCATCATCCTTGAAATAACAACTGTTTCTCGTGCGTAGTATTGTCCTACGCAATGGTGTCAAAATCGTTCGACTGCACAGTGCTAAATTCGGAGATGAAGTGGCCATTACGTTGTCGAGCCCTTCCAGCTTTTAGCCCTTTTCCTTGCAAGACGATGTTGTGTCTGATGAAAAAGATTTATGGGCAACAATGATGGAAACTACATGATTAGAAACAAATTAAGAGACATTTAGTACCAAAAAGCGGAAATTCACAAGTTTCTTCTACAAGAAAACGTGTGGTGTGAACGGTGTGTTCTCATTTGGTATACTTATTTAACGTCGCAGTGGGAGCAAGATTTCAAGCCAAAACGGAGGATGTGGAATTTTCTTGGGTCATGGGCAAATGTGCTTCCAGTGTTGGACCGGGAACAGTGTATACACCGTTCTAGTTACAGTGTGAGCAAGATTTCCAACCAGAAAAATTAATTCTTTTAGAAAGGCAAATTGCTTTGTCCTTTTGGAATCTTGAATCTTTTGTTTTTCCTCTTGTATTCATTGACATATCAAGTTCACTTTTTGGTTCTAAGCAGGTATGAATGGAAGGTTGCTTGCTAGCTGTTGAATATTTATAAGATAGCTGCTTGAAAAAGGCGAAAGCCGAAAGCAACCCATAAGGTGCTAAAATCGAAATGATTAAGTTGTGCCACGGTAGTCTAAAGGTTAAGACGCTTGCCTGGAAGCAGGAGATCCGTGGTTTGAGTCCCGGCTGTGGCGCATTTTAATTTTCTCAATTTTTCGTGAGAATTTAAAAAGAATGTTTCCGTTTGCACCGAAAAAAGGAGAAATCCTGGTTGCTCGCTGGCTGTTGAATATTTATGAATTAAAGGGAATAGACATAGTTACATCTAGCAGCCGCTCTAAATAGGATATAGAATAAGCCTTAGACGCATTCATTGTTTCTGTGACTCGACAGTCAAAGTTATCAAATTCAATTTTATCATATTTTTAACCTGGCCAATGCCAGCTTTTAACTATGTTGATCCCCCCTAAAGAGTATTTCTCATGCACCCTCCTTGCCCTGCAACCCAAACCAGCCTAATGGAAGGGGTTTGGTTGGTTGAAGTTGAATCTGCTTGATATAAAGCTGTTTTAACTGCATCAGTGATTGCAGTACCACTGTAAATCCTAATATGAGCGCCTGGGTGCTTGATCAACTTTTGAGCCCCAAAGGGGGGCTCTTATTCAAGCAGAGCCCCTATTCATGTGGGGCACTTATTTGATTTTCTATGTCAAAGCAATCCAAGCAAAGACAAAAAGTAAAAGAGGGATTTCAAAAGACATCCTTTTTATGTTCTGCTAATAAATATATTCGAGAGGTTGTTAAAAAAGTTTCCTTGCTATGAAAATTGAAAAATAAAGACTGACATGAATGAAAACTGGAACAACCTTTGTTGTTATTTTTACTCTTTTTTGGCTAACTACCTTCCCTTTTCCTGTAACACTAAAAGTTCGTCTCAGAAACTCTTATGGTGGAGGTGGTGTGCGCTTATTTGAGGGTAGGTGCTTATTCAAGGGGGCACTTATTTAATAGTTTTCCCAATATCAAATGGGGTCCTAATTTGAAGGGGGGTGCTTATTCCAGGATTTATGGTATACAAAAAGTTGATCTAACGCAGGTTAAATTTCAACCAATCACATGCCCTCTGTTTGTTGGACTGACCAATAAGAAGGCCCCATCCAATGACCAGGTTTACATTAAAATCAAAAACCTTTGGACGGAAAAGTGTCAGAAAAACAACTTTGGACAAAATATATTTGGACGCCACTTTTTCAGTAATTTCCGACAAATACAACAAGCATGATGCCAAACTATGTTACAAATAATTGTCATTCTATAATAAATATCAGCTTTCAGTAGGTATATGGTGATCATCACATCTACAAGGACATTTGAATGTAATTTTTTTAGACTGAACAATGATAAAATGAGATGTAGACCAAAGTAAAAGGTGCTGCCATACATAACATGAACTATTTTCAAGAAACAAATCAAAGAGCCAAACTGTTAAATAAAAAGTTAAAGAAACTTTGGTACTACCTGCAAAACATTGTTTAATTGACATTTTATGTTATGTTCCTTTGTGATTTTCCATTTGCAAAGAGTTTAATGCTTTCAGGCGGGAAAACTTTCGGACATCATTAGATTTCAGGTAAATAAACTTTTGGACAAAGTTTCTGATTTAAATGTAGATCAAGCCAGTTTAAGCTGAAGTATAGGTTGCAAGAGTGCAAATGGGGTAGAATGTATCATGGATCAACATTGAACACATGCACACATACAAAACGCATACCAATCTCTCCAAAAGAGTCTCAAGTTACTTTTGGATTTTCATTGTCTTTCTCTTTAGTGTTTGAATATTTGGTAAGTAATTCTACAGTTCTGTCAATTTCTTTCCTTTGTTGCCAATGGCTGTATCGACAAATTTCCCTGCCAAGAAAGAAAAATTGTATTTATAAAATTGTCAGAAATTAATTGATTACTGATAAATAGCTGAAGTTTGTAAACATCATGTTCTTTGGTAGGAAAGGAATTTGATCTATTTCTATGAGCATTTTAATTATAAAAAAGTTTTTATTAGGTTCAGTCATGAAAAAGTTCTATTTCTGTAGCACATTATATACTTCAGATTTCTGTACATCAAGTTCTTTAACTTAAGGCATTTTCACAATTCCTCTGTGTGTATCTCCAATCATTTGGTATACTGAAACTTCCACACCCTTTTTTAGCAGATTTGGATGTGGACTCCCTGTAAGGAGGGAAGTTAATTTGTATGGTCCAAATTTCATCACTTACCAACCACCTATTGCAACAGCTACAAATGCTACCATGGTAAAATCACATGACCTCCTGATGTGTTCTGCAGAGAAAGAAAAGAAAGTTGAATAACTCTAAATTTTTTAAAAGATGCCAGTTCAATATCAAGGTAAGAAGTTAACAGTCAATATTTTCTTTTTGAGACCTATTAGTTGGGTAGTGCAGGGGAGAAAGTTGTTTCAGTTCTCATCAACAAATATTCTATAAATGCATTGAAGAATGCAATACAAATAGTAATTTACCTATATTTAATAAAAGGATCAATAATTGCATGAGAATTATTAAAACAGACCACTACAGGAAAACATTTCCAGATTTTTTCATCATACATACTTGTGAACATAAATGTGCCAACCCCAGTGGCAATTCCCCCTGCAACTCCATAAAGCAATGAATTTCTTGCACATGGTGTTGTTTCCAAGAATTCTTTAAATCCACTAGGCTGGATGACAAAGAGGATGAAGATCAGATGGAGAAATATTTGGTTCCTGGTCACTGAAAACATCACATCAAGGTAAGTATTCAAACAATTTGGTTAGGGTACAAAATTCTTTTCCAAATTTACTGCCGCAGTAACATCAAGCCAGATTGCAACATTTTTGTATGTATAACACAGATGGCAAAAAGTTTGCAACTTAATTGTGAGGATGATGGTAGGTAAAGTGTACCAAAGTGGCGATACCACAAAGTGTACCAGGCCAGGTCGGAAAACCTTGGCATGCAACTATGAAATTTGTATCAAACTCGCTATGCAGGTAAACTAACAAGTTCTCAGATGAGAGAACAAACGATCTATTGTTAGTTTTGCATCTCTTCCAGCTTTTTACAGTCTACACTTGCAGCTAACACCACCAGATTTGTTCCCTTGCTTACTGCAAGCAGCAGCACACAGGCCAAACCACACGAAATGCAACCCCTCGCAACGCTGACCCAGTATTCCGTTCCACCCTCCGTAATTCAGTGGCAGTTTCACCAAAAATCTACAAAACCTTTTCCATGTCTAAACAACAAATGAATATTACAACATACGCTGATCTTATATTTCCATGACTTTTCTGCATCTTCTTTTTCTCCGTGCTGCCCCGCCATTTTGTCTCTTGTTATGTAACTGCCTCGTTTCCAGAAAGAATCAATCAATCAATCAAGAAGTTAATCAATCAATCAATCAATTTAGATGCATTGATGATTGGAACCTGGGCCTCAAAATCACTTGCCTGGGTAGCAGATCACATTGAGATGTATTTGCAGGGTGGATACAAAATCTAACGCCTGATAAACAGTGGCTTTGCCACGGGGTGGACTGGGATATCCACCGCAGTTTTTCCAGAGGTTGATTTGCTATTTTCTCAAAATCCGTTGAAAAACTTCTTTTTTTTGGGGGGGGGGTAGATTTTCATTGACTTTGAACCTCCGTGATATTTCCTTTTCTTTCCTCTTCAATCCTAAATTCTGCTATTGAGCTATTTAAGATGCCGAGGAAAGCCTCAAATTTCAGTTTCAATTCACATCTTCCTTCATCTCTCGTAAATAACTAGATAAATACTTTTTTCTTGTAAATAGGTACATACTTTTCTGTTTCGATTTTCGCTGTCCAAAGCCCGAAGTTACGCTTGAGATGGCCTGAGATGGCCCTTTTCCAAGGATATCGAAATAGATTAAGATAATTAAAAGTGCGTCGCCGGAATTCTGCGAGAGTCTCAAGGACGTGGTTAGCAATTTTTCTGGAAGCTTCGCCCCAAACCCTTTTAGTTTTTCCACCCCAGTGTTTTTTGACTGGCGACGCACTTGCTGATAAAGTTCAAAATATGAAAGGTAACAAAACTTTTATGGAATGGAATGAGGCTTTGAAATAAAACAGTCATAACACTGGCATTTTCTTTCATTAGAAATGAAATGCACATTGGGGGGTTGAAACCAGATGCGAGTGAAGCATTGTTTCAAAAAAAGATGTTTTAACTGTTGTTGTCACAATTTTCATGGTACACGAAAATGTTCACCTAGAAAGAAATGGCACGTGCGAAGTATGCTGCATCCAAGGGCTCTTTTTATTGGCAGTTTCAAGCTTACCAATTTAGAAAACAAAAGACTTTGCAGAGACGGAGATCTTTTCCTAATCAAACACCATAATCTTAAAAAGGGTAGGTTTTGCTTGCATTCACCATAGGAAATTCTATGGAAATTCTACAGAAATAGACCTTTTAGCTATTCTGCAAAAGAGCCTGGATCGAGCGTTATTTTTATACATTTTTAGACACGAGATTCGATCGAGTGGCGTTAGAGCTTCTATCGCTATTGTGCACATTCGAAAATTCTACAAAATGTAGCAAAGTATCGTTCGATTGAGATTCTTTCTCAGAATAGCTGAAAGGTCTATTCTCTTGCTCTTTGAGGCCCCGTCCCGGTAATGTTGATTTGTTGTAAAGTAATTAGAAAGTATAGTAGCATGCAGATGTAGCATGGATTGCAATTTCTTGTATGGATAAAAAATTCTCCAGTCTCTCCAATCTCTGCCAATCATGCTGCGTTATGGAGCAGAAAATTAGGTAGACCTTCCAAACCTGCCAAACCTACCATTTTGAGAACTTCGGAGCGTATGACTATGTTCAGAATCAATCAAACACAAATTCCATTTCTGCCAAGTCTACTGTATCCACAATCGGTAAGAATCAACCGTCCCCTATATTTACATATACAGTTTACATGTACATATCCTCCCGGAATTTCTAACGTGATATGGTGACGGAGATATGGGAAGAAGTAAAGTGGTGTATTGCTTCCGTTTGTTGAAATCGAATGTCATCTTTTTGCAAAGTAAATTATCCCTTCAATACAAATGAATTTATCTCGTTACTGGCGCTCAGTGTGTTCTATCTAAACCCCCAAGATAAGCCCTTTTACAGCAAAAATGTACTCAATTGTTAATTATTATATTATCAATAACTATCAATTGTTTTGCAATGATGTAACCACCCAATCGACGAACTCTGTGGTTCGTGCAAACACTGAATATGCTTGAGTCGTGTTGCATTGTGGGGAACCCCAGCTAACGTCACCGTGCAGAATGAAGCGGCCATCTTTGTTCGGGCATACATAAGGGCCGCCGCTGTCACCATGGCAACCACTCTTGGCCGAGCCAACTTCTCCAGCACACACCATTTGATCAGTAATGCGTAGCCCCCAGTTCGTTTTATCCAACTTTGCTTGGCATATCCTTGAGTCTAGCACGGGCAGCTTCGCTTGTTGTAACATAGCATGTGAACCACCAGGATGTCGAATTTTCCCCCATCCTAGAATTGTAAACAAAATCATTTAATTTCATAAAACTATAAATTTTTAATACTTTAATACCGGCAAGTTTTGATACCGGAAAGTTTTAATACCGGGTAATAATAATGATACTTTTATTACCGGTAGTAACAATACTTTTAATACCGGGTGATCCAAAAAAAACTTCAAGAGTTAGATTGTTCATAGCTTCCTGAAAGCAGAGGTTTCGAACAAAAACAAGGTATCAGCTTGTAGCTAAAAGGCTCATCTATTTTTTAAGATGTTGCTTGGTCAGTTTCAGGTATGCCTACTCCGAAGAAATATTTCCAAAGATATGGAAATTCATTCCTTTCTCGGACTGTTCTCTCGTTTCCACTCGATGTTTTGGAAAATGTGACAAAAACTGAATTTCAAATTTGCTTTGTAGCAAGAAATTGTAACGAGGAATAGAGGTCAATCATTTTAAAAACAAAAAATGTCCCCACACAACTTCAAATCCACTGCTACATTGACTTTTCTCAAAATGTTGGCTAAAAACTGGTGGCGATGATTTCACTCACTCAAAATGAGGAATCTGTTACTTCGGATGGTAATTATTGCTTAAAGTGACCACGCAGCATCTCAAAAGATAGCTAAGCCTTTCAACTTAACTGTGATGCAAAGCATTCGACGATAACTTTTGATTTCAGGGAGGTGGTTATGCTCTTGCTAGTGAAGTTTTTTTTTGGTCACCCGGTACATGTAACCTCAAGAAGTCTTCTTCAAAAATTTCTTCTTCAAGCATAAAACAAATCGTATGTGTTATGGCTACTTTAAAGAAATCTAATTTTCTAAAGTCAGTTCTTGGAATTCGAGATCTGTGTTGTTGGAATTCGTCGGAAGCTAAATTTCTCTGGATTTTGAACTGAAGATCTAACGATTTAATTGATGAACTGTTTTTAGCTTTTTCGGGAACTTTTCAAGTATTCTGTTTTCCAAGAAAATGTTGTTAGCAAATCAATACTCGCCGATAGAGTAAATTCTCAGATCAAAGTTGACATTATGGCTTGAAGATTTAAGATTTATCACGTACATAGGACACCAACTTATAAGAACGTACGATTTGGAAGTCATCCTTGGTTCTTGTACAATGACTAAAATTAATTGGTTCTAATAAAGAATGGCGGCGTCATATGACCTTTTAAGCTTCTTAATCCATTTGGTTCGTACATTATGGTTCATATTCACATGTGTTTTCTGTAGATTTACTTCAATGACTACTCAAGATGGGAAACATTTATTTGGAAAAACGCTATAGAAGGGTAGTTTTGCTAACTTCCCCTCACAACAGTAAGCATATGGTGCAATCCAGGAAATTTGAGCACAGTGAGACAAAGAATACTAATTTAATCTGTGAAAGTCTTTCATGAGATGAATTTATCACTTACGTATAGGCAAGAATTATCTTTTAGACATATCTTCTTATGTATCACACATTTTCCTGTTAAGTTAATCCCTAAAATAATTTACTGCAACAAAACATTGTTCTTAGGATCAGTTGCCAAATATGAGCTGTTTAGTTGTTCTGTAACGAATTGACTACCCAGTCTGTAAATTCCGTTGTTCGCGCAAACACTGTATATGCTTGGGTCGTGTTGCACTGCGGAGAACCCCAGCTAACATCGCCATGCAGAATGAAGCGGCCATCTTTATTTGGGCAAACATAAGGGCCACCGCTGTCACCATGGCAACCACTCTTGATTGAGCCTACTTCTCCGGCACAAACCATTTGATCAGTTATTCTTAGTCCCCAATTCAATTTATCCAACTTTGCTTGGCATATTCTTGAGTCAAGAACAGGCAGCTTCGCTTGTTGTAACATGGTATGTGCATTGCCAGGATGTTGAATTTTCCCCCATCCTATAATAGTTCAAAAATTCATTTAAAGTTATCTCAGATAAGGTGTTACATGAGATTTTGCGACAACATAAGATTGCTCGTGCAAAGCAGTAAAATTTTATCTATTCGGAGACCTTTTCACTTGTGACGTCTAACTTGAGACTCAATTTAAATTCGTAAACAAGAACAAAATCTTTGCTATAAAGCAATCAGAACAACTTTAGGCTAGGTTCTACCAACTGAAATTCACAACTATAACTATTGACACTTATTTTTATTCAACAAACAATGAATGGATTATGTTTGCAAGTCAAGTTTATGAACTTTATAAAGTATATGAGCTTCATTGCAAATGCCCACATTTTCGTTGTTAATTCGATGTTTCATCTGATCAAGACTTTTGAAAGACTAAGGACACCATCTTTATTGGTGTTATGAATGATTTGATTATGCTTGTGCTCTTGCTTACGATCTTACATAAATTATCCATTTTACAGTCAGTGACATTATTTTTACTTCTGCTACTTAGGCCGATTTATCATTTGGCTGACTCTTAGCTTATGTACTCACGAAAAACAACATATGTGGATACCACTGTCAGTCAGCTCGCGTTGTTTTATTAACCAATAAGACCCAATAAGAGCTTCCTAAATTTGGCGTAAACCAAGATAATTGTCCATTTGAGAATGATCAAACTCATTAGCTTACCAAAATACATCAGTCACTTGACCATTTTACTTACCCGCAATGAAACATATTGATTCCACTGCTGCATCACTGGCCTGCATACAGACTTCACTGTTGTGGAGAAGCGTCCTGTGCGTTTTGCATTGTTTTGTTAAGCAACAAGAGCTTCCTAATTTCGGCGTCCACCAATAGGCATTGAGAATTGTCCAGAACAAACAGCTCTGTTACGTGTTATTATATAAGATTCAATTCAATATTCATTTACTTACCTGTAGTGAAGCATGTTGATTCCACTACGATTTCATCCTACGTGCAGACTTTACCGTCGTGGAGGATTGCTCTCTTTGTGTTCTACGTTGTTTTGTTTACCAATAGAAGCTTCCTAAATTCGGCGTGGACCAATAAGCTTTCACCAGATGAGAAACCGTCTTTCGACTCATTAGCTTACCAAGCCTTATTTATTTACCCGTAATGAAACAGTTCGATTGCACTGCAATTTGTTTGGCATCATAGGTGCATGAGACTGAGGAGCTGTATTCCCCCCCCCCCCACCTATCAACTTTGGAAGAATTTGCAAACATCTGCCATCATTGGGTAGAAAATCGGCAGATTCGGTATAGACCAATCAGCATGTAGAATTCACGATGTCAGAAATCATGTGTAAACTCATTTGCTTACCAATATATCAGATTCAATCCACTTTGATTACTTACCTGTAATGAAACATGTGGATCCCACTGCGATTGTCTCATTTTTGTTTGGAATACAAACAGTGTTCACGTGATCATTCATAATGGCTGGTGTAGCAAGTTTCATCAAGGCAATGTCATTATTGAGGGTTGATTCACTGTATGAAGGATGAGCCAAGATCAACTCGACATCATGAGTGCGTTCTGTCGTGTCATTCAATTGTCTGTGCAAATCCCCAACAACAACTTTGACATTCGATGGGTCGTCAACCGTACCCCTGGACGAAATGCAATGTGATGCTGTCAAAACCCAGTTGGGAGCAATGAGTGAACCCCCGCATGCAAAGTAACCATATTTGTACATTGCAATTTGCCATGGCCATGCCCCTTTGGCTGCATCTTTTCCACCAATCACCCGCGATTGTGACACCTTTGACAGTCCGCATGATGGATGATTGACTCTTGCTGGAACAATGACAGCTGCAGGAAAAGAATGCAAAGATAAGGCAATGATTTGAAATTTAACACAAATTTCTGATGGGATTTATTGGGCCGGGGATACGTCTTAAGATTCAACATTTATCAGATAGTTTTGGCTTTTGATATCCAGTAACGCTCCACAAATGTTTTCAAAACAGACTCAAACTAAAGTGGAACTTCCATGACCATTTCTCTTCCAGTTTTTTTATCATTTTGATCTCATTGAAGTTCTTCTCTTTGAAGTATCATTTCTTTGAAGTATCCTATGATAAAGAGTAGATGGATGCAAATTGACATTGGTTAAAAAGCTACATCATTCAGCGTATTTAAAGAAGCATAAAGCGATCAAAATAATCTGGTGTAGAATGGAAGAGCCATGTCTGTGAAAGCTTCATTTTATTGTAAGTTTATTTCTAAAATATCTGAGTGCTGATTCTGGTGTTGAAAGCTTAAACTATCTGATTCAACCATCAGCCTGATAAATTTTACCAGTACCCTACATTTTCGGTAACATCCGTTTTCTATTTAAGGTCATGTGTGGTGTTGACAAGAGTTAAAAAATGGTATGATCAGTCTCCGTTCACTGCCCTGAAGAAATTGCTACTTACAGAGCTCTCGTACTGAAGACCGAAAATTTCAGGCCGAAAATCTTGAGGTATGTGTTGAAAAGGAGGATGTTGAACTTAATGAGCATAAAAATGAACTAAGTTGAAAGTATTTGATGGGCGAGAATTTTTTTTAAATGAAACAGCAACATAATAAATTGATGTTTTGGGTTCCAGGAGATGGCGTAGAGGTTAAAAACTCGACCTTTCAGGCTTTCATTCGTTAAAAAGTTACCATTTGACATTAGCAGGTCATGGAGCCCAGAAACATTTCATTCTATTACCTTGATCAACTGTGGTGTACACAGCCCGGAAACCAGATTTTGCAACGGAGCCATCGGATCTGAAAACAACTCTCACACTGTTCTTCTTAGCAGTAAATGTTTTTGAGCCATCTCCACAGAAAGATCTCTTTAGACTACTACCCTCATAAATCTTGACAGAGTCATATCCGCATCCTTGGCCATTTTCAACAGAGAAAGGTGAAAATGTTATCTTGACTGCCTTGCCAGTTTGCACTGTGATTCTGTATTCACAATTTGCATTGTTTGGGTAGTTTCCAGGGTAGCCCGGTGACGAGAAGCTACCAGATGCTGCTGTAAATGAGTGTCTGCAGACTACAGAAAAGAAATCTCACTTTAAGTATTTATAGCGGACAAATTCAGATGTATGTCAGTGCACTGATATCAAATCTGGAGACGGCAGGAAATCCATTTTCAAGGCTCATTTTGAAGAATATCCTTTTGAAATGCTTTCCTATCTTTTGATTAATTTTTGCCACTTTACGTAACTTTAAGCAATTTGTGACGCCCGCTTTCACGATCACCTTCTGCTATCACATAAACATGAGAAGCAAAGTGTACGTTAATATGATGGTGTATGTAAACCGCCTTAAAGCAGAGATGTAAGGTACAGATGCAAGCGCATTGACCAGGATATTTTGGCAAAAATGAGAGGAGCCACCACGTAAAATGTACTCTACTGCACGCCAAACATCTTATCGTTCCCTTTACTTAACCCGCGTTATCCGTGATGACGGCTCCTTGATCAACAAAACCAAGACGTTTATCAGGGTTGATAGATGGCAATTGTAGCTACGCACTGTGTATTCTAAAGCCTACGAAACTTGTTTCCTTGTTTGAATCACTCGGTTTTGAGATTGTAGAGACGGTTTTACTAAATCATTATACAGTAAGATGACAGTACGAACCTGGAGGGCTAGGGGATGGAGATGGTTGTGGGGGGTATGGTGTTGGGGAAGGCATAGGTCTCGTTGACGAGGCAGGACAATGTCCAGCATAGCAAGGCTGCGTCATTTGTGCTGACCCAGTACAGTTTGCACCACCGGCAGACGGAGCCGGACACGTGCAATTTCTTCTCAAAACTTGATACCCATAACCACATGATACACTGCAAGGAGTAGCTCTTTCCCAGTTGCACCATCCACCATCAACTATAAAGAAAGAAATCAAAGATATTTTAATTGTTAGAAAATGACATTTTAATTGGTTCTACCAGATGACCCAATGAAAGTAAAACTTTTTACAACAGTACCAAAATTTGATTATGTAACTGATCTTTGAATTTTCTTTTTCTGAATTAACAAAGATCTTTCTATCTAGTTTTTATCTATCGTTTTCTGTTTTCTTTGATTTTGGTCCATTTTTATCAATACTAATAGTAATAATATGTTTAACATACCTCTTCCTCCAATAGTGTAATAACTCGCAGAAAATCCTTGTCTTGTAACACTGCCATCACTCATGAACAAAGCACTAACTTGGTTGGTATGGGCAAGGTATTGGACTGTACCGTTACTTGAGCCACAAAGGGAGGCCAAAATCGTGTTGCCAGCTTTTATTTCCAGCTTGTCATACCTGCAACTTGCTGCATTTTCGATGTCATAGTAATGAACACGAACGACAATTTGTCGGCCTGCAGGAGCACTGATGGAATAACTGCATCGTGCGTTGTTTGGGTAATTATTTGGATAGTTCGGTGATGAAAAGTGGCCATAGCTTTCTGTCATTATTCTGTTACAGTCTGTGAATGAATAAGTCAAGATATCATCGAGAAACTTAGGACACTGACTAAGAGCAGAAACTGCGCACTCATGCGCGAATACTCGTAACTTTGAGTGCCCCTAAACCCCTACAACAGGTCCCAAAATTCGGCAACACTTGATATTTTGTTCTTTGGGCCTTAAACTCTTGATTTATCGTTTCAAAAAGCTTATCTATCAAAACACTTCCTTATCTCAGATTGCTCGATGACGTCATTTTACGCAGTTTCTGCTCTGTCCACTGACTAGTTAAACCAACTTAGCTAACTTAGGTTATAAAACATTGCATTCTAATTGGTCAGTCTAGCCATGGGCAATAATGCACTGTGTTTGTAGGTACGAAATATAAGTTAATTACCTCGATGTTACTGTTCTACTTTGTTGCTTTCTCTTTGGCTGAAGCCTGAACAGTGCTAGGAATCAAATTCAAATGGCTCCTGCGCGTCTGAACAGTTTGTTACTGCACAGCGTTAATCATCGTTTCAAACTTCAGATGGCTCCTGCGCATCTGAACAGCTATTGCCTACACAGCGTTCATCCTGTTTTCAAACTTCAGTTTGAAAAGAGGATGAACGCTGTGTAGGAGCAACAGTTCAGACGCGTAGGAGTTATTTGAACTTGATTTCTAGCACAGGTTTGGCTTGGACCAAAGGGAATACAACGCAGAAAACTATGGTAATATCGAGGTAAAAACTTTAATCTCCAAGCTACAAACATGGTGCATCATTGCCCATGGCCTTACTAGACGAATGCATTTAATTGATTAAATTCAACATGGTTTACATAAAAATGATTAACTGCATCAGGATGAGTAAGGAATAATGTTCATTGGAGAAAGAACAAACTTTCGTAATGGCTCCTTTTCATGAAGGCACTTTATGACGAGAAATATTATAACTCTAAAAGAATGTCAATGAATTCAAGTTAAAATAATGAAAGGACTGGAGAAATCATTGAAACCTTTACCGCTGCGAAGCCGTTCTAACACACAGAAATACAAGGGGGTTAGATTTAAATGACCAAATAACAATACGGCGAGACAAACTGATGACGCAAGTTGAGACAAAACAAAGATCAAATTATGGTAAACATTTTATCAAAACATGGGTATCTTAACACCCCGTAGTTTTGGTTAGAAAAATACTCACATATATGATAAGACAGATAATCACTAGGGTCCTGATAATGAGAAAATATTATCAAGTCTTCACTGGCGAGATCCATTTATGTACCAAAAACAGGAAGATTATTAGCGGGAAACTGCATCTACGTGGAGAGAATTCGTTAAATTTCTCCGTGGGCTTTACCAATTTGTAACCGAGGTTTCTCTCTCGAGGGGTTTTGTACCGGGGAGATTCAAATCTTGTCCGGGGACAGAATTTGATTCATCTTTTTCAACTAGGGAATGTGCCGGAGCACCAGGACGGGGGTGTAAAGAATGAAGTGCATACTTGGTGGTAAAGTCGGGGATGGCATTGGGCTTGGAGATGGCGATGGATGAACACAAGCGCTTCGACTGCAGTTCCTATATGCTGAGCTGCTTCCTTGACAATTTCGACCTCCATTGCTTGGACTTGGGCAGTTGCATGATCTGCGCCCATAGATATACCCGTTGCCACATGAGACAGAACAAGACGTCCAGTTGAACGGACACCAACCACCGTCCACTAAAAAGAGGCGAGATAAAATTATTGCAGCAATACTTCAATAAGAACTTAACTTAAAGGGCAACCCTCCTTGAATATATAAATGAATGAATGAATGAATGAATGAATGAATGAATGAATGAATGAATGAATGAATGAATGAATGAATGAATGAAAATGAAAAGGTGCAATGTCTTGAGCATTGGGAACTCTGTAAGGAGTCAGGAACGGCACAAATTTTTGCTGTTGTTGGTTGTTCTCTCAGCCAGGGTTTCTATTGTTCGGCATCAGGCGCCTCCGTAGCTGACCTACCAGCCAATGTGAAACAGATTCCAGCTTATATCAGTATGGTATCGTATGTGTACCATTTTGTAGGTGTTTATTTATTTGTTTATTTAGTTGTTTATTTTTGTTTATTTAGATTTATATTTTCATGTGTTGGCCATGGGGTAGACATTGTCTTTTGCTCCTCATGGTGTCGTCCTTGTAGTGTTGCATAGTAGTTAGAGTATTCTACCGGGTGAGTCCAAAAAATGTTTACGCCTTTGACGGGCTATGGAATCGAAAGTGCCGGGTGAGTCAAAAAAAGTTTAGGCGTTTGAAGGGCTGTGGGATAAAAAGTATGTGACCGATATTCGAAACTGAAATGTTCATCTATCAGTCAAAGGTCAACTTAGATGACAAAATTTGTTTGGTAGTATCCCTCATCTTACAGACCCAGAAATTAGGAAAATGCAAGTAAAGGGCATGTTTGGGAACAAAAATTCCATATTCCATTCTGGTCCATAATTTACCTTCTATTAAGATTCGAATTCAGCATCTTAAACTAGCATTCTAAACTTCAATACCACATAAATCATGGAACAGAATGGAATGTGGAATTATCGATTCCCATACAAACCCCTTACGAGCATTTTGATTATTGCTGGGTCTTAAAGATGTTTTGATTTTACCAAACAAAATTTTGTCATCTAAGTTAGCCTTTGAGTGATAGATTAACACTTTAGTTTTGATTATCGGTTAGATACTTTTTATTCCACAGCCCTGCAAACGCCTAAACTTATTTTTGATTCACCCGGTAGAATGTAGCATATATTGTAATTTTTTATATTGAAAAACTGGCCCCGAAAATCATTGACTCTCTGATTCCCGATTTGAAATTGCCTGCGTGTAGACTCAAAATGTCTGCACCCAGGCAAGGCTTAAACATGAAAACAATGTTTCCCTTCACCTTCGAGTAGATCTATGAAAACACAGATGGTTTGACGTGCGATTCGATCAAAATCAAACGTTTTACTTACCGACCGGCAGACTTCCATTAGTTGCTACAAAAGATGCAAAAAATCCTTTATGTTGCACTGATCCATCACTCCTAAAATTCACAGTCAATGAATTCCCTTGGGATATTTGCATCTGTGGTTTGTTTGTGCCACAATACTTTCTTCTACTGCCACTACTTGGGTCCACAATTTCGACATAATCAAAAGCACACGAACCATGTGCCTCCAAATCGAATTTGTGGAATGTCAGTTCAACACGCGATCCTTTGCTAACAGAGATCTGGTATGATTTCATTTGGCTGTTCGGATAATTCCCAGGGTAGCCTGGAGATGCTAAACATCCATAATTTCCGCTAAGATTCTCTCCAAATGTGCACGAACCTGAGGATATGTTTTAAGAAGATTTAATCGTATCATAGACGTAGGAACCGGGAAGGGTGGCACTCACTGGGGGTGCGTGCCCCCAAGATTTCTCAATAAACAATGAAGTGTATTTTTGCTTGAGGAAAAATTGTCCTCGAAGCGTCGTGCCTCCAAGTTTGAGATGCTTCCTGCGTCCCTAAATCGTATACTTGCATTTGTTCAGAATTTGCTAAAGAAAGTACATATCATGTTCTGTGAGATTCTTCAGTATTTGACAAAAAGCCGTCAATCATTTTCTGATGGCTGTTGTCCCTACACACTGTCTTAATTCATTGTCTTAAGGTGCCTTGGATGGAAGCGAAAATCTTTATATCTGTAAGTGTTCGGCACTGTCGAATGATAAGGAACCCTCCTTAAATTTCTTTTGACATATCATTTCGTTTTCATGTTATCCACTAATTTCAAGTATCAGCTGATGACGTCATTTTCTTGCAAATTACTTGGATAAGATATGGGAATATTGGTGTATCTGATCTTTGATCTTTGATCTTTGATCTTTGATCTTTGATCTTTGATCTATGTAACAGTTGAAGGAAGCATTTCAGCCGAGGTGAATAAAGTAACAAAAATTGTCTCGTGAGTTGATACGATGTTTAGAAAGTCATTTCAATAGGAGAAAACTTCTTTGAGTCGATTTTCCTTTGGAAATATAGTCTTGTATGCTTTCTTGACTTTTTGCAAACACAATGACGTCGTCAGCCAATCGTACAAAGTAGTGGATAACTCAAAAACAAAGTATGAAAATAGCCAGTCGTACAAAATGTTGGATAAGAAAGCATCAAAAAATTTTGAATGATATTCTTTATCATTCAGCAATGCTGTTCATTTGTCCAAAAAAAACATTACACTTCAGATCACCTTTAAATTTACTGCCCCCCCCCTCAAGACAATCATTTCTGTTTTTTCCTCCCAAGGACTGCATTGTGCTCGGATGAAAGTGAACCCATACATCATTCGATGCTTAATGTGATGACGAATCCGTCCGTGTCAAGATCAAGTTGATAGAAGTATCAAAAGTATCAGTAAATATTTTATCAACGATAACAAGGTGCAAGGTTAAAAGCTTGCTTTAGGAAAAAAGCAAAAAAAATGAGAAAACACCCCATTCAAATCTTAGTTACATATGCATCGTTAGCTATGGATAGCAAAAGAAACAATACTTTGTTAGAATGCTTTTTCTATTTAAAGACAAGCCTATTTTACCACTGAATATTTCCTTAATTGTTTTCCAACCCCAACGACAAATAATTTTACAAGAAGATATTGATTCCATATATTTGCAATTCTATGAAAGTGGCTTTCAGTTGCCAGAAAATTCATTGCAGGAGTTGAGAATTTTTAAGGCTATGAGCAGAGAAGCTTCCTCTTCAACATTTCAACTCAGCACAGCTTGAAGGTTCTGTTGATATCTGTTTGAGTATGTTAAGGTGAGCAATGTTAATGCTACGTAAAGTAAATATGGTTGTTTCATCCGACAAAGATGTATCTCTCAAACCGAATACTTACAGAAGACACCCAAAATCAAAAACAGAGTGAGCGTCGATGCCATTTTTGCCAGCTCTCTTTCTTGACCTCTCTAAGCCTGGATGTGAAGTGGCCACTTATTTTAGTAGAACGGTTTTTATAACAAGTTCCTCTTTTGCCTCATTAAGAATTGTTTGCAAGCCTGAGAAGCCTGAGTAAACGCAGTACGTTTTCCTTGCAAACATTCCACAAACATAGAGAGCGGGCATAGTTACTGAACAACTTGAAAACTGTCTCATTCAAAAGACTCCTGTTGCGGTGCAGTGGTGTAATCTCCTGATGTTGCAGCCAGAAAATTCAGGTGGACTGGGTTCAAACACAGATGGAGCCCCACTACTTGAGCGTCATAACAAGGGGTCATAGACTCAGTTAGGACTTTTCTTCTTCTGCAATTCCAGCGCTTACTGCTAATAATCGCTATGACACCTTTACCTCCTGTCCTTTAAAGTAGACGAACTAGTTTTCGCTGTCATTGAAGCTAATATCTGCCTCTCATTAGGTATAGCGCAAAAATTGCTCATTCAGAAACCATTCGTCCATTTCGGCGGATATCTTTTCTTGACTTCTAATGTGATCCGTACTTTCTTGAATTAACTCCCCCCCCCCAAAAAAAAATGTGCTGGAATTATAGTTACTCATGAGTCCCCTGTGAGCTTAAGAAGACTTGGTTTTTGGGATCCTGGAAACTGGAACTATGCAGAAGGAATCCTTCCTTTCTCAATCCAAGTTACCTGGCGTAAGCAACTTTGTCCTAGTCTCTTGGGGGTATTTTCCTATTTCGCACTCCCTATTTAGAAATCAATGGTTCCTTGGAGATGTCATTGAAAGAGGATTTTGCAGCTTCTCGGAAACGCAAATACTTCCGACTTATTTCTACCGACAGAAAGAAACTTGAAATAAATTTCAAAATGATGTTAAACAAACTGGTTTATTTATACAGATGGCCAATTATATGCTAGATACTAAGATCAAAATTGTATCATTCAGATATGTTACGATGGTGACGCTAGAAGTCATATGATTTGATAACTAAAAATAGTCACCATGTTGTGGAATTGTAGATCTACATGCTAACAACCGTCGTCGCATCGGTTCATGCAAAGTTAAAAGCTTGCATTTTTCAAGGAACAAAACAATCTAAATATATTCCAAATATGTACACACGTTCCGTGAACAATTGTCAACCAAAGAAGCAATATGTGTCCGATTAATCTCTTAGTTCCAGTCGACTTTTTAAATCAAATTCGCTAGGGCATAAATACATCACTTAAAGGCACACTGTCGTGGTTGTGATTGGCTAGTTTTGATGTTGAAATCAATAACAAAGCTCTGGCCTAACCAGGCCTTTACGCTCTTGAATCACATTTGATTTCGAGAATAAAGGCAGCTAGATTACTATCATCTTCGTGAATTTCATTGTACCGCGAAATTACTGAAACTTGTCAAATTCTTTTCTTTTGATTGTCTTGTTTGCCCAATCAGCACCACGACTGTGTGCCTTCAAAAAGTTTTCCTATTCATTTCTTGCCACGCGAGAACATGTAACATTTGATACGATTTCTTTTCCCTCTTCTTAGCTTGCAGTCAACTTTTAACAGCCCCAAATGGAACATTTTCATCACCCAACTATCCTTCAAGCTATCCAAGCAATTCAGAATGTGATTTCAAAATATTAGTGCCAAGAGGGAAACGGATACTTCTTCGTATTGTCAAACTAGACATCGAAAATTCTGCTGGCTGCGTTTACGACTCTCTGAGCATTCATGATGGTTCATCAGTTTCTGATTCTAATCTTGCTACATTGTGTGGCAATGATGCAAATGGAAAAGAATACAAATCATCAGGATACATCATGTTTGTCAAATTTAAATCAGATTCTAGTTACAACAAAGCTGGATTCCTTGCTACTTACTCCATCGTTGGTGCAGGTACTGTAGGCCTATACTTCCTTCTTTGAGTTAAACGTATCTTTTATAAGAAACTAAGAATTTGGGGCCAGAACTGAAAGTTTCTTAAAGTTATCAGATTCTTAATTCTCAGAGTTTCTTACGGGTTTCTTAAAGTTCCCATAAAAGTCTTCATGTTCACTACCTGTGCCTTCGTGAATATTTCAAAACAATGTTTCTACTAGCCTTTCCAATATCTAGACGTAACAAGTGAAATAAAGTAAAAATATGTGAAGGATTTCCTTTGAGAATATAAATGGTTTCTTACTTTATATTTCCCAGTACTGGAGTTTCTTAATTTTTTGGCGATCTGAGAGCTGAGTTTCTTATAAAAGATATGTGTAGTCTTTTTGCCTTTAGTTCATCTTACATAAAACAGAAATCGAAATCAACAAGTAAGTGACCGGTTTCTATTCATTTGTGTAAGATAAATCGTTTATTTATTCATTCACCGGTTGCTATTCGGTTTCTATTCATTGGCATGGGATTGGTCAGGGTGGTGTTTACTTGTAAGCAGAAAAATTGTAAACATGGTCGGGTATGCCTTTCAAAAGTCATTCCCTGACTGGGTTGGTAACGCCCTAGGGTTAGAAAGGTCAGTTGCAGCGTATTTGGTACCTTAGTAAAAACAATTTTGCTCTTAGAAAAGTTGGGTAACCAGCAAAACCCTTCTTGATAATTTCTTTTGGAATGAATTAGGGATGGGATGAATCGTGCACGGCCACGAAGGATGCAGATTCTGCAGCCGCTGAGGAGGCGTTGAAGAATTTTAGAAAATATTTTAGAAAACGAAGAATTCTAGTTGAGAAGTGTGATGTATTAAGTAGTCTTGAAACATGTAAATTCTTTTGGCTTGTTTGCCGCATGTAGGTTTTAGAAAACAAATTATTCTTCTTCCCTTGTGCATCCCAGTATTACTGTTGCCAAATTACTATTGTACTGATTTAAGCAAAGGTATACATAAAAAATTCAACAATTGTTGTTACAATGAAATCCAAACAAGAAACTTTAATGGCAGCCAGTGCTTCTTACTTGAAGATAATCCCAAGGTAGTTACATTAATTCATCTGCTATTTTTTGCAATTTTGCAGTTTGCTTTTGTTTTGTAGACTGCAACATGGAACTCAATGGGACGAGTGGCTCTTTCTCATCACCTGATTACCCAAACAATTATCGCAACAACGCAGACTGCACATACACAATAACAGTCCCAAGAGGCCTTGGCATTTCCTTTGACTTCCAAAAATTTGATCTTGAAGGTGGCAGTAATTGTGAATTTGATAAACTCGAAATCTTCCTGGAAGATGGGATAATTTCTCGGCCACGTTCACCTAAAAAGAGATTTTGTGGTTCTGGTCCGCAGACATTCAGTGCAAGTACGAATAAAGTGGTGATGCGATTCATATCTGATGGTTCTACGACGAACTCTGGATTCACTGCTAAGTTTAAAGCATTCGACAAAGGTATCAATTTTTGGACTTATTACCTGCGTTTCTTATCCCTGTGCTTTTTTATTTAAATCATTTGATTTGGGTAAATCGTGACTAATAACCCTTGATATTATTACACTAAGAAGCCTGACCCTATTTAGCCTGCACCACAAGATCTCATCAGCATCATATCAACAGGAATGAGCTCTTTTCTTGTTATTCACATGTTATTCATTCTAAGTTTCACTGATTAAATGCTTGATGTGAGTTGATAGTTTAAACCATGCCTAGTGATTCGATTGATCCATGCTCTTGCTCAGAATATTTCAACCTGATTTCAACATTCAATGATGAACTGAATTTAACGTGAGGAAGCGTGGTCGTTGGCCTGTAATTTTCTCTTTTTGTTAAATTTATCTGTGTACCATACTAGCCACGTCATCTTGCTGAGACTGTTCCTATTGTGGTTCATTCCATGATTTTATATGTTAAATCAAAATCGGAGCTTTGTCGATGCATACTAAATCTACTCGCTGCGCCTTCGCTGCATCTCCACACCCAATCTCGCTTCCATTAACACGCATATTTTCACGTATTTTTTATAAGAGCCTGCACATAAAAGATTCAACCTCAGGTCGCCAAAAATTTAAGAACTCCAGCACTGGGAGGTATAGCTTGAGAAACTATTCATTTTGATAAAGGAGGTCCTTAAAATATTTTTACTTTATTTAACTTCTTTTCCTTGTCATATTACTTAGAATGTACTTGAGCAATATCTAAGGCATTGGAAAGGCTTGAAAAACATCGTTTGGAAATGTTCACGAGGGCACAGGTAGTAAACATAAAGATTGTTATGGAACAATTAAGAACTTCATAAGGAACTCAGACTTCTCAAAATCTGACAATTTTAAGAACTTGTCATTATTGGACCAAATTCTTAGTTTCACGTAAGAAAGTACGTGTATCAAGCTATGAGCTGTACTGAAAGGGTTTATCTTATCTTTCTTTCAAGACGAATTCCTAACATTCCGCTCTCTGTTTCTCAGTAAAAGTCAACTCTGCAGAATGTGGCCAACGAAAAGTCGCTCAAAGTCGAGTAATTGGAGGCAAGAATGCGACAAAGGGTGCGTGGCCCTGGCAAATAGGAATGTACAAGCATAAGCGATTCCGGTGTGGTGGTACTCTCATTACTCCAGAATGGGTTTTAACTGCAGCTCATTGTGTCACATATGACAGTGGTCGTGTGCAGTACGCAGGAAACTTCAAAATTGTGTTAGGCGATCTTCATCGAGAATTGAGTGAAACAACGGAACAATCATATGGTGTCGATAAAATCATCAGTCATCCTTTCTACGATAAATACCTGAATAATAATGATATTGCACTAATGAAGCTTAGCCGTCCAGCAATCCTAACTGATCACGTGAACACAGCATGTTTACCAGATCAAGATCACATGTTATCACCAGGAACACCTTGTTTTATCACAGGTTTGTTTTACTTGGAGATGGGTTTAAGCCCGAAACGTCGTATATTACAAAGCTTTGATCGTAGTGCAATTACTAATACTTTATTTGTTTAGTGATGTTTCATGGTAGTTAATCAACAAGAAGAGACAATATAATAACTACCAAACTATCAACTCTGAAGTCCGAAGGTCTGTTGATTAGTTGGTTTCAGCCCTAAGCCTAAGGCCTCCAATGACAGTTGATCTAACTGAAAGCTAGCTTGAGAGCAAACCCAATCTTCCAAGAAAGAAACATTGATCACCTTTCCTGGCCGCCATGATTGTTGCGCAACATGACAGTACATATAAATTCATTAGTAATGACTACATGCTTTTTTCCGTAATGGACCGTGGGTGGAAAGTTTATTTTATAGCATAGACGGTGCGAAACGTATCGGGGCCATGACTTTTTTGAGCTTTTACACAACCGGGTCTCCACTTTTTTATTAAGTAAATATGAACGGGCTTGAACGGGGCAGTAACTTTTTATGAGCTCAAGATAGGATGAGCTTTTAAATATAAGATGGCTCACCTCGAGGACAAAATTTGAATCATGCAGGTTGAGAAATGTATGCAAAGATGTGTCTATATGACGCTAAATTTCCAAATTAGTTTCTTCCAAGAAGGACTCATTAGTCATTGACAAAGATTCTTATAGAGATAAATTGCCTTTCTTGTGATCTTTGGCTAATGCATTTTATAAGAAAAAGGTGACTGGGCAGTTATATTTTTGCAATGAATTCGTTCGAGGCGAGCAGATTTCTTGCAAAAAGTTTTCTTCTCCACTGGCCATATAAAAATAAATTTTGCGCTGTCCCCAAAGCAAGAATAGGCCTAATCAGCTAAAGTTTGCTTTACCCATTTCATGTATGTCATGTAACCATACTCTTGGGAAGTTTTGGTATTATGCTACTCTTTCCACTCATGCCACATCTTTGCATAGCACAAAATATGTTAAAGAAATCAAAAGATGTTTTATGATCACATGAATGTAAATGGGTGTAAACAAGCCTAAGTCGATTTTGTCTATTCTGCACTGGCAAGCTTTTGGTAAACGTTGCTGCGAAGGCCCTTTCTTCTTCAAAATTTGAAGTGTCGGTACTGCATGGAGGCTAAATGAATAGCAAGATGTTCTGAAAGAAAACTATCTCTTTTCTTTTATAAAGGTTGGGGAAAGATCAAACATCCTGGCACAACACATGTTATGCTTCAACAAGCCTTGTTGCCTGTTCTTGATATTCCAACATGTATGGAAAAACTTTTGAGCGCTGGTTGGGGTCTTATCATAACTGATGCAATGGTTTGCGGAGGAGTGCCTGGCTCAGTCAAAAGTGGTTGTCATGGTGATAGTGGAGGACCATTTGTTTGTCCTAATGCAAAGGGCCGCTTCGTGTTGCACGGTAGTGTCAGTTGGGGCTCCCCCAAATGTGATTCTTCAGAAGCCTATAGTGTCTTCGCTCGTGTGGCAAAATTCAGAAACTGGGTTGATGCTGTGATAAAAAATCATTGATTATTGTGAAAATATAAACAGACCTTTTCGCAATTTGGAGAAAGAGACTAGGGAGAGTGCAGGCCATTCTGACAGCCTTGGCAACAGCAGGAAATAAGGGGAGTCGCCTCCTTGCGGCTCGACTGCCTTTCCTCCAAACTTGAATTAATTGTTTTCAATTCATTTGCACCTTTCAAGAGTCAAACGATAGTTGTTTGGATCGGTAAGTGTTTTCTTTGCATAATTTAGCTATCTTTTCATCCTTTCATAGGTTGGTGGGTGTATTTTGAGCCACTTTATTGCAGGAATGTGTCCTCGACTTTGAAGGGGACGGAGAGGATTTCCCGATTCCTACTGTTGCCAAAGCTGTCAGAATGGACCGCGCTCTCCCCAGTATTTTCCTCAATAATGAGCCATTGTCACTCAGTGTCCTTTGCGGGCAAATTTCAGACTGTCTGAAAATCGGATTTGACTTATTCTGCATTCACACAGACACAATTAAACCAGCTTTATTTAAACCAGTTTAAATTTCAACCAATCAAATGACTGGATTTGTTGGATTGACCAATCAGACGGCCCTATTCAAAACCTGGTTTAATTTGAGCTAATTTAACTTGCAGTGTGAATGGGGAATTACTGTAAACGGGTTCTATAGTTCTACAATGCAGTAACTGAACTCCTAGAACTGATCAACTAAAGTAAAACTTTTCTGTCAGTTAAACAACTGCAGTGTGGATGCATGGTTTCTGCTTAGGCCATATTTTGTTTTCAGGCAGTCTGACACCCTAGCCTGCCCGCAAAAGATCATGGGTGACATTGGCTCTTTAAGTACCCCCAGACTCGATAAGGCTTACTTTCTGGGGTGCATGATACCATATGTAGTTAGTTTTTAGTCAATATGTTTCTTGAATCATTATCATTTCGTAAGTGCAATTTTGAGCATATATTTTTGCCTTTCTCTAAGTTTCTTCTACAAAACTTGAGGTAACTGTATTGAAGGAGAAACTGTTGGTTGGCCAATGCAAAATGTCAGATTTCGAAAATCATCATTTCATGATTGTTTTATCCATAAAGTAGTAGTTGTTTTTAAAGCAGTAGAGTTTTGATCTGTATATTAATCAAAGTTATTTTAGGTAAGGGTTTTAAAGACCCACAACCAACCACAATCCTTGGAGAGCCGAAAGTCGACTTTTGTCTGATATGGAAATAATTTCAGGTCTAGGTTCTGTTTGCTTTGCTTTTCGTTAGCGTGCAAAACGCTCTTGGCTAGCAGTTTACCTCCCAAAAAGCACATTGCCGCTCTCTCAGGGACCAAATAATTTCACTAGACTTGCTCCAAGTCTATTCCGTACCCTATCAGCGCAAAGGAATATAATTAATTCTGTGGGGTCGTAAACCATGGAAAGGAAGCTGCGAAGGAGAAATGAGCGAAAAGTCCTCTTCGTGGTACGGCACACCCTGGTTTATACCCCGCAGGAAAGGCTGCGCCGTACATTTATTCTTAAAAGTTTTTTCTTTAAGAAACTTGGATCAGGCCATAGTACTAAAAGTTTCTTAATTTCACTTGCAATTTTGTCAGTTTTAGTACTAAAAGTTTCTTAAAGTTCACATGAAATTTTGTCCATTTTAGTACTAAAAGTTTCTTAATTGGTTTCTTATTTTTTGAATGCAGAATTATTAATGTGGTCACTAGCACTGCAGCAGATATGTTTCTTGACATTTAAAACATCATAAAGGAATAAAAAGTGTTCTGTTGTCTTGAAAACACAGATGGTTAGATAATATTGTTCAAGAATAAAGGTTCAACGATCTATTTGCTATAATATCAACGATATTAACTTTAAAAAGTTTCTTAGTACTTCTCGGACATGTTACTAGAGTTTCTTAAAATTTTAACCATCTTAGTACTAGTTTCTTATAAACCAGTTTCTCATAAGAAACGTGTATTGCATTCAAGGGTATGTGAAGTGAAGAATTTTATCTTCACATTTGTCTATCTCAAATTAGACGGCATAAGTTTTTCAAAAAGAAGCAATTAGATTTTCTCCCTTGCGGCAAGTGTGCGGATCCCTTTCATGTTAATATTTATCGGCAAATTTCCACTCAAAGTTATTCGTCATCAAACATTTTTAGATTCAAATGCTTTATTTTTTTTAGCATATTTTGACAGCTGGGTATCAAATGCAAATTATTTGCCTGAAATCCCTTGAAATTTTTTAAAGTTAATGTAAAATATGCAACTTTTCTTTTCGATGTGAATTTTTTTGACTTGTCAATTTAAAGAACTCTGTTGAAAGATGAAACACTTTAATAATAGAATTAGCTCGGAGATCTTTGTTCTGTGTCAAAGGAGACACATAGAAAGATAACATGGTATGGAGAACTTTCACCATCAAGATTAAGTAAGAAAGAGATACATTACAATCGAAAACTTTCGGACGGAAAACTTTCGGCAAAAAAACTTCGGACAAAAACTTTCGGAAGCTTTTTCGGGGATTTCGGACAAAAGACTTTCGGACAAATACGACATCAAAAAAACAAGCATTAGACCAAAATATATGTTAAAAATAATTGTTTTTCCATTATGAATGTCAATTTACAGTAGGTACATGATGATCATCACATCAACAAGGACATTTGAATGTAATTTTCGTTAGATTGAACAATGATCAACCAGCTGTAAACTAAATTAAAAGGTGCTGCCATACGTGAACTTTTTTCAAGAAACGCTCCAAGGAGTCAAACTTTTAGATAAAAAATTCAAGAAACCGAAGTACTACTGGTAGAACGTTGATTTATTAACGTTTTATGTTACGTTTCGTAATGCTTTTCTATTTTCAATGAATTTTTGCGAAGGTGTTGTGGCGCCGTGGTGTAATCCTCTGACATTGCAGCCAGAATAGTCAGGGGGAGTGGGTTCGAGCCCCGGTAGAGCCCCACCACTTGAGCGTCATGACAAGGGGTCGCGGACTCGATTAGGTCTGCTCTATTTCTGCGATCCCAGCGCTTGGCGCTGAAAAACGCAACTTCACCTTCACCTTCACCTTCACCATTTAAAATTTTCGGACGAAAAAACTTTCGGACATCACCACATTTCGGACAAATAAACTTCTGGACAAAATTTTGTCCGAAAGTTTGATTGTCCAAAAGCTTTCGATTTTAATGTACACCGTCAATGGACTTTTAGCTATTCTTAAAAAGAATTTGATTCATAAGAGATTTCTATATGTTGAAGAATTTTCGAATGTGCAAATTAGCGATAGGAGCTCAAACGTTCTTCAATCGAACCTCTCGTACATAAATGTATAAAAACATCGCTCGATCCAGACTCTTTTAGAATAGCTAGGAGGTCTTTGTTCAAGTCTAACGTGTAAGTCCGAAAAAAAACTTGAGATTTTTGACAAGCCCCTTTAATTAAAAAATTTATCAAATCTGGCCGTTAGAATGTTAATGAAATTTTAAAGCCAGGTTCGCCAGTTTCCAGTCTGTGGAATTTTCCGAGTAGGCGGAATTTTGCGATTTTAAAAGCCATTCAAACTCTAGATTTCTATTCAGTGACATCTTTTATTGCACATAACTCTTTCAGTTGGATGAGTGGCCGGGCTGCTTATACAGTTTCCGTTAGGTTATTGAAGTCAAGGTGAATCTAAGCATGTTACTTTTAACAAAAATAACCTTACAAAGGCACGGTATCTGATACGCTAGAATTTAACCGCAGATGGCTTGAACCACTTTTATATGTTTTACCTTTTAATATACTCGATCAAGAGAGTTATAAAATCCGAATGTTTGACCCTCCAGGTGCCTGACAAAGCAACTCACCTCCACGTCCTTTAGAAAGAACGCTAAACAAAGGGTTCCGTCCCCCATGCCTAGATGCGGTACGCATATTAGGCCAAAATTCCTTTTAAATAGCTACAATGCTTGTCAAAAGTCATGGGATACTGCTAATTTTCGCTTTGTTTGCCATGTACCCATCTCCCCTTTATGATAATGCTGTTTTTGGCAATAAAATAGGGATCACATGACGATCCACGACTCTGCTGGAGTGCTGGGGCAATATACTTCCAAATCAACATTGCTTCGGGGCTGAGGGGGTATTTGAACCTAATCACCATGGTTAGAAATGCCGATAATTAAGAAATAGCCTAAGTGTTCCAAGGACTTTTGACATGCATTATAGAAATCCTTCTAGCCTGTTTGAAATAGAATAACGAAAAAAAGGGTTTCCGCTGCTCAGACATTTCCACTGACTGGAAACCTGTCCTAAAATGTTTTTGAGATGAGATGTCACTCTTCAAATATCGGCTTCCAGGTTGCACGTTCTTTTTCATCTGCAGTAGTAGAGGATTGGCTGATTTTCACCCTCGGACTTTGATGTTGTAGATAATGTTCACGATAATTGAAAGACTCAAATGATATGAACTCTCCATCAGCTAAACCTCTCTTTACTAGAAAGCAAGCATCTTTTCTCATCAGATCAGTCTTGTCATCATTATGAGTGTATGCCCAATAGCTTTGGTGACGAACATATTGCTCTGGATAGTGCTTTGGTTTGAAACTGACTCCCTGTCCACATAAACCAGAAACGATAATCCATGATAAATCCTGGTTGTTTGATGGGTCATTGGGTCGTTTTGAGGCAATGTTAACTGTTAAGTTACTACTTTCTCGATGGAGAAACCTGTTTGGGGAATGATATGACTCGAATTTCCAAGTTTTGCCAATCAAATCCTCGGCTGTTGGAGAAAGAACTGAAATAGATGGATAATATTATCATAATTACCATCATAATCATCATAATAACAATCATCATCATCAGAATTATTCATATGTTTTACACTTACTGGGAATTGAAGCATAAGAACTCGAAAGAACTTTCCAATTAAAAAGATTATTAACTTTGTTGATGGCTTTGAAACTGACACATCACTTTTGGCCATTTGTAAAGAACAGCACGCACAGTGCAAAGTGAAAAGTGCAAAGTGCAAAGTAAAGTAATGTAAAGGTTTCTCTTCTATATGGCTCCCTCACTATAATTCAATATTCAAAGGCGTTGTTCGGCTTCTCCATGGTATGCGTACCTTTATCACAACGAAGACCAATCTTTCCTTTTGGGCATGGATAGCATTGATATCCTGGACATTCACATGTATCTCGACACATAACATTCTCAGGGCATGGATTCTTCTCTCGGCACATGTGCCCAAGCTATTAATAATAGTATGACAACATGTTAGTTGCATTTAAAGCACATAAAAAGAACTGAAGTGGCGTTAGCCAGGGGACAGGGAATCAAAATATGAAATAGTATGCTATATTTGATTATCTGTGGTATAGGTATGTGACAATTTTTTGGGATAATTTTTGCGTTAAGTTGCATAATGTTGGATAGTATTAGCACATTCAGACATTTTGCAGCATTATGGGTCCCGTTTTGGAGAAATAACCGCAAGAGTATAGAAATTCTAGGAATTGTTACTCGATTTGCGGGATAATACACCACTTTAATTAAGCAGCCTCGTTTTGGAAATTTGTCAAAATCTTTTCCTATTGTTAACATGAATATTTCGAGCCCCAAACTTCAGTCTGGTTACTTATCTTTAAACTGTTGACAATTGGAATGTCGATTTTATGACACTGTAAAGTTCAAAGATTTATAAGGAATCTGACCGTGAATAGTCATTCGGGGTGAAACTGTACACCCCGGGTCATTTTCACGATCAAATCCCTTATAGATTTTCAAACTTTACATCGCCACTACAACCGCTCGCAACATGAAAACTTGTGGTTAGACTAAAGCTTGGGTGCTAAATCCGAATTTGGCGTCTAAAATTTCATGAAGAATTTTGAATAATTTCCAAAACGAGGCTGTTCATTGAAGTGGTGTATTGCTGAAACTGTCATTGAAATGTGGAATTATGACCCTTAAAAGATTAAACCAACCTAAATTAGGTACAAGCATATACTGACTTCTGACTTAAACAGCATTTTCATACATTTTGATTCAAAGGGCTTGAATGATGCTAGGGAAAATTGTATGCATTCGAACATTTTGACAGCTCACAACAAAATGCGTCTTTCGATAAAGCACTCAATCACAGGTGGCATCAGTTATCAAAGAAATTATGAAAGAAATTATGAAAGAAAATATGAAAGAAATTATGAAAGAAATTTCTGACTCGCATTGTATTTGTCGTTGTTTGTCTGTTATAATTCTTCCCTGATCATGCCCAAATTTCTGTTCGTAAAACGATGCTCCTCCGAAGACATGATACATGAGTTTTGTCCCAAATGTATATTTTTATCACTTTGTTTTAACGTAGTGCAAGCTATCAATCTCCTTACCAAAGGATCGGAGTAGTTTGTCGACTTAAAAATCCATCCAGGCCTTCTCACAAGCGTCGCTTCATCCTCTTTAATCTCTGTGGTTTTACGATTCAGTTCGCATCTTTCATCTCCCTTAATTTCTTTATTGTATGACTTGCATTGGACATCCATCATACATGCAAAACGACATTCGTCATCACTTCTAAACAGTAGTGTCGTGATGAGTGATCCTTGTAGAGTAGCATCATTCACGTTGATGGTGAAGTCTGCAAATCTCTTGCATTGCAATCGAAGGATCTCAGTATTTATCACCGTCACAACAAATGATATGCATCTACAATAAAAATAAAATACTGAAAACATTATATAAACATTAGAGTTTAAAAGAAATGATAGTTATCAAAATACCCGATGAGCAAGAAAAAAGCTTCCACTTTTGAAAGAAATTGAAGGATTTCTTGCTAAGTCGGCAATAATTCCTAAAGCAAGGTCCCTGGGGAGAACAGTTAGTTAACAGAGCAGAACATCATTAAAAACATTATTTTGGCTCTGTGTAGAATTATGTTTGATTGATTTATTCATGCAAAAATTTTTCTTTGTTTTTAATGTGATGCAATCCTTTTTCCATTTCATCAAAGCTCACGGCACTCAGTGAAGAAAGCAACATTGTAATTTAACCATTTAAATTTGTAGTACTGAATTTAAAGGTAGCGGTAGCCTTGATGAACGGACTCATCGTAATATCCCTCAAATGCAACATTACACATTTGGACATGTGGGAAAAAACTAATCAACCACATTAATCTGTAACAAGGGATACAACTGTTAAATTCGGCATGAAGAACAACGATCTGAAACCTGAAAGAAAGAGAATAAGTTGATAGCTGCAGTAAATAAGTTGAATAAATGTTGTAATTATTGAAATAATGTTCGGTTTATTATTGGCTAACGTTATTAATGATATAAAACCTTGATTTGACCGACTTACCCAAAGATCAACGGAAAGCGTGAAAAAGGTGACATCCTTCTTTGCATGAAAATCGATTTGTGATGTACAGGTACGCTGAATACGTTAAAGTTAATGGAAAATTACGGGGGTTTTGTTGTTTCTAACACTTTGTTGATATAAGATTCAACACGTATAACAATGGTAACAATAAGGATGACATCAAACAAATACACCACTTCGATTAACAGCGTCGTTTTAGAAATTATTCAAAATTCTTTCATATGAATTTTTAGAGGCCAAATTCGCATTTAGCACCCAAACTTTAGTCTCACCACAAGTTTTCATGTTGCTAGCAGTCTTGGTGCTAACTTTATGGTGACGTAAAGTTTGAAAATCTGTAAAGGATTTGACCGTGAAAGTGACTCGGGGTATAAAGTTTCACCCCGAACGACTTTTCACGGTCAAATCCCTTATAAATCTTTGAACTTTAAATTGTCATAAAATCAACATCACAAATGCCAGCAGGTTAAAAACATGTAACGAGCCTGATGTTTGGGTGCTAAATCCGAATCTGGGCTCGAAATTTTCATTAGAACAATAGGAAGGAATGTTGACAAATTTCCAAAACGAGGCTGCTTAATCGAAGTAGTGTATTGCAACGGTTTTGAGGGCCCAGGTTGCCCAGGTCATCATTGATGCTTTGCGAGCATAGATCAACCTCGATACAATGTATTCATGAAGCCCCGGCCAAACGACTCAACAAAGTTGAGTGAGCAAAGTTGAGTGAAAGGTTGAGTGAAAAGTTTAATCGTTTGGCCACCTTGTTGAGCGTTGTTGAGCGATGTTGAGCGTTGTTGAGTGAAGTTTGATCTTGGTCAAAAATGTCGAGTGAAAAGGAGTAGATTTCTATCGTTCTGACCTGTTGTTGAGCGATGTTCAGTCGCTTGGCCGGGCACTGAACAAAGTTGAGTGCGTTCACGAGCAAAAACGCTTGAACTTTGCAACTTTGCCGCTAAAAGCACGACACTGAGCTTCCCAATATTGTGAACTGTGTTTTGGAGCCAGAGCACATGCGAAGAATGGATTCTGCCGAGAAAAGAAAACGACGTTTTGACGATGAGAGTGATCGGGTCACAGAGGAGGATTATTTGGATGATTCTGACCCTTGCAAATCGATTTGCAGTCGGGAACAAAGATGGCCTTGTAGTCCCTGTGTCAGTGAAGGCGATGTTTTTCACTGTATGCTTTTAAACGTTAGCCTTAGGCCCAAAAACAAAGTGGCAGATTTTTATTTTGATTTGAAAAATGAGTTCCAGACCCCAAAGCCCCAACCGCGTTCGCACTTCGAAATGTTGAGTCAAATGTTGAGTGAAAAGTTCAGTCGCTTGGCCACCCCCTACTCAACAACGCTCAACAACACCGAACATGATTCAAAATTGTTCAGTGAAACGTTGAGTGGAAAGTTCAGTCGTTTTGCCCGTAGATGCAAGTAGACGAATGCTATTAAGATAGCTTGGAGGATTTTTACCAAGGTCCTTTGCGATATTGAAGAAATCAGCCAATCAAATAAATCCTTCTTGAATCTGACGCAAAGCACCTTGGTAAAAAATCCTTTTTGTCATCCATCATCTTTAGCACAGTTATCTGCCACACCGCATACTGTCTAGCTTCTACCCATCACATACATTTCAGGGTGCTTAAAAAGAACAACCCAGCTATGACTGGGAAATTAAAAATGCAATGAAATTGTATACCATCTGAAGTGCAGTCTATCATCTTTCTAATGGTAGGCCGTTTGGATGTTATTTATAGACTGAACATTTTTCATTTTAGTAGGTATGACCTATTATATTTAGCATGCCTCAAAAGCAAGTTATGACACCTTTTGTCACAAAAACTTACAAAACAGATTTTGCGAAAACGGTTCAGGTGTATAAGTGCTTGGTACACCACTTCAATTGATCAGCCCAGTATGGGAAATTTGTCAAAATTTCTGCCTAATGTTCACATGAAAATTTCGAGCCAAGATTCAGATTTAGCGCCCTAAATATAGTCTGGTTACAAGTTTTTAAACTCCTGGCAATAGTAATGCTGATTTTATGACAATGTAAAGTTCAAGAATTTGAAGGAATTTAGCCGTGAAAAATCGTTCGGGGTGAAACTTTTTCACCCCAAGTCACTGTCACGGTCAAATCTCTTTATAGATTTTCAAACTTTACATCTCCTTAAGGTCAACATTATGACTGCTAGCAACATGAAAACTTGTGGTTAGACCAATGTTCAGGTACTAAACCTGAATTTGGTCTCTAAAATTTTATGTGAAAAAGTTGTGAATGATTTCCTAAACGAGGCTGTTAATTGAAGTGGTGTATAACACTATACGGTGAATTAAGTGAGAAATAGGTCAATTACTGTGCCTTAGCTGAGTATCACTGGAAAGCAGATAGTTTGTTCCTAGATAGATCATTATTTTCAGGAAAATTTCGAATCCAACCGAAAGTCAGGCATCTTGGTTTCAAGGCATCTTTTTGCTTTGTTCCGGTAAACTTGTACCCTGTTGTTTTTGAAATTGGAAAATGGAAATGAAATATGAAAAGGAATATAAGTACCCCCTGTTGGGAATGGCACCAGAAACGAGTTAAAGATTAGTAATGAATTAACTCTATATGATTGCATATGATAATTTATTGATGAATTAATGAATTGATTATTTGTTTGGTTGATATATTTCCTGCAAAGAAGAATTCAGATGTTGCCATAACCTTACTATGTACTTAACACAGAAACATGATAATCAAGCTTATCATCTGTGTTCCCACGATGTTCTTACTTCATTTGCTGATAGCAGAGTAAACACCCTGGTACACATTGCACAAATCTGTCCAAGAAGTGGATTTGTGGTTGGCTAGGTAACGCTAATCATGCAACCTCGATTCCAAACAATTCAGTAAACTTGGTGAATAAATCACTTCGTTATTACTTGAAGTCTTAAGAATTTTTCGAGAAACAATTTATGTTTGATATTGTCTTCGAATAGCAAGTAAATTTCAGAACGGCATCCTTGTGATCCCAGGATAGATGCAGAGCAGCAAACTCACTTTGAAGGCGAAGGAAATTTTGTTTTCTTGTTGTTGTGTCTCTCTCTCTCTCTCTCTCTCTCTCTCTCTATCTCTCTCTCTCTCTCTCTTTCTCTCTCTCTCTCTCTCTCTCTCTCTCTCTCTCTCTCTCTCTCTCTCTCTTTCTCTCTCTCTCTCTCTCTCCTATCTGTCTCTATTTTTTTCTCATATTTCGTTTTCGTATCAATAACGTTTTGTATGTATTTTTGAATTTTTAGACAATAATTGTCAAGAAGATATGACGTAAATAACTTTTAAAACATGTCAGCGATTTCCTTTGAGTAGGGATACTTGGCTCGTCAGCCCTTTAAATGCTTTAAGCCTGGTTTTCATTAAATCGTAATTCATCGCCGATCATTGTCTTAGAGCATCGCCGATCATCGACGATGCTGTAAGACAAGACAGACAATGATCGGCGATGAATTACGGTTTAATGAAAACCAGGCTTTAGGGTTTCTCTGGAGAGGAACGTCTGTTCTTCTCCAGAGTACGTATTCAAGTACCCCGCACAGCTATTTTTTTATCGTTACACCATTCATAATGAGCAGAATAGATTAAAATTTGTTGTTCAAATGAAATTGAACTTGACACTTGAAACAAGACTGCAAGAATATATTGTCAAAAGTTTGTTTTGATTTTGAAAAGCGAAACCATCAATAATATGTACTAAAAGCATTATTTCCTAGGCAAAAATGCCAGGGCTCTCTACATGAAAACCATAGAGCTTTGTCCCTTTGGCCTGGCCTTAGCCAGTTTGTGAAGAAATCTATAACGTAACATAAAGAAAATGAAAAATAGTTCAATGGGAGACCTGTAGCAAATATAACATAGTCTATAAAGCTTTCTTCCCAATTCACCAAAGATGTTCCATTCCGAGCTTGATCCGCCCTTGGTCTTACACTTGACTGTTTACTTGCTTGGCTGTTTGCAAGCAAATATCTCAGAAAGTTTCCACATAACATGCGCCAGTCCATTGAATTGAAATTGTCTAAAAAAGGAGTAAAACCTGATTAAAACTGTGAAGATAAAATTTCCAATCTAATGTTCTTGTTTAAAAAGCTGTATCAAAATATGCTCAACTGGTTATATGTTTCCTTCTTGTTTTTTGGTTGATCCCACCCATGACTGGCAGTAATTTTGACCAGTAAGTTGGATACAGAATAACTGTATACTTAACTGATCAAACTTTCTTTGGTCCGTCTTGTTAGACCCATGATTGGTTTACAATTCTCTGAAAACAGGCGGAGAGAATCCATTATCTTTTTGTTTTCTTGGTAAATCTTTTCTGGACATCATCTCATGAATTCTATTTAAGCTGACTACTTATCACAGATCAATCAAATGAACTTGCTAAAAGCAAATCAAGCTCACCTTGAGAAAGAGATAGAAGAACACAATTTTGCAGATAATAGTTACGAACTGAAGAAATTGTTAGCAGTGCAAGGCAGTCTTGGTTTAAAGAAAAAGTAAGAAGAGGGGAGAGGAAGACATGTCTGACCTGAAAGTCATATTCCTGCTGTTGTTGGCACTTCCAATGGCATGCTACGGTGAGTAAGACAAATGCTTCGAATCATCTTTTATCAGAAGAGTACTTTCTCTGCTTAGAAAGGCCTTCATCCATTCTGACATAAAAACAATTACGAAGTCTTATGCATCTATGCACTTGCAAAGAATATGGAAATGCCATTTGTACATGATATCAATTTCTATCTGTTCTATCATCTATAAGCAACCAAGAAAGATGTCTTCACCGATATTCCTTTCAGTGTTACATCAAACTTCGAGAGAACCTTCAATTTGCCAAGACAAAAAATGAAGAGAGCCCTTAGACCCTCAAGCTCTGAGGCAGATTGCCCCTCCTGCCCCCCTATCGGCGACGACGGCCCTGAACATGTGCTCTGTGTTTCTTGCATCAAATGCGAAGTCTACAAGGATCCTGCTACGGCTTACTTTTGTTATTTTTGCCAGATTAGCATATCTGCTATGTTTGTACAAGAATCAAGCCATAGATAAAATAATTCTATAATTCTGAAGTAATATAAAAAGTCTCTTTTCTTCCAAACCAGGCTGCACTAACACTGGAAAACGCGGGAATAAACTTTGTGGGACACCATGAAATGTACAGTTTACATTTCAAACTCTAATCTACAATGTCTTTCTGAGACCAGTATTTCCATATGAGCAGTAAGCAAATGTAAGAGGGAGCAATATGATAAGAATTCCATAAATTACCCTGGGTACCAGAGCCTAATAAAAAATTTTTAATTTTTATTAGGCTCTGGTACCCAGGGTATCCATAAATTAGAGACCATTTTAGAAACCTCAGGCTGATTTTGCTTAGAAATGGTACCCCCCATACGAGAAACTTCAATAAGTTTTAATGGAAAGCTAAAGAGACTGTTGTGAAAATAGATTACTATTTTTGCAAGTTCCTACTGTATGATAACCGTAGTCCATGAGTTCAGTTGTTTTAGTAAGTGAAAGTAAATGAAAGGCAACTATTAGTGGAACCGACCCAGGGGGTATACTCCCTATCTTTCAATCCGGGGTCAGTGCCACAATTTCCTTGCTGACCCCCAAATATTGAGCCTAACCTTTTGGGGACCTCAAATATTGAGTCCAATATTTTGGAGACCCGCACCAAATTCTACGATTCTTCTTTTTTCAGATTTGTGGACCCTAAATATTGAATTTTTGTCCATGTTGTAATTCAGAGACCCCAAATATTGATTTACGTAAAATTTCAGACCCCAAATATTGGCATGAACCGAGCAGAAATTGTAAAAGAATTTTTTTTTGCAGCAACGTTCTTCAACAGCTACTTTACAACATATCAAAAGTAAAAGTCTAAGAAAATCTAACAATTGGAAGGCCATGAAATTTGATGTTGTTTTTTGCAGGGTAGTCCACCACGTTCCATGTTTTTACTCTACTGTCGAGATGAGCAAACATAACTTGTTGATTTCATAATATAAAAGCGTCAAAACATTGGTTGATTACCCTATCAAATTTCTCAAATTTGATGGTCTTCCGATGCTTAGATTGACCAGCACTGTTAGACTATTAGATCATGCAAGAATAATTTTTGTAACAATTTCTCCCTGGTCAAACTCTACCTAGATGTACTGGCCTATTTACGATCCTTATCCGACAGGTTGTGGCTCTGTGATGAATTCTGCGTCAGGATCTTTTCAATCTCCAAATTACCCTTCAAATTACCCGAACAGTGCATACTGTGTCTACCAGATAGCCCTACCAGGAAGGATGGAAGTCAAACTTCGAATAGACAGTATCAATTTGGAAAGTCATTCAACATGTGATTACGACGAGCTAGCAATCTACGATGGTTCAAGTACAAGTGCTTCCAAAATAGCCTCTTTATGTGGAAGTTCTGCTAATGGCAGAGAATTCACATCTTCAGGAAGTAATTTTTATGTGGTATTCAAATCAGATGGAAGTGTCTCCTACAGTGGATTTCATGCAACCTACTACAGCACTGCACACAGTATGTCAAAATTTACGGCTTTTTACGATAAGTCGAATCAATAGCAAAATGCCTTTATACAGGAGCAGTTTTGCCCACTATGGATATATTTAGCTGTGCAATATATTTTGCATCCTGCTGATTTTGCATCCTACTAAGACTTAATCAAAGGAGCTGGGTCATGTAACGATGTAACTATAAACGAAACTTTTATCTCAATAATCGATACTGTTGCCACATTTGCCCGTTTCGTTCTGTACAGATTTTGGTGGATGGGTGGACTTGCTTCAAGTCTCTCTGGCGGAAAAAACGGGAGAAGGAAAAAAGCGAGAGAGAGTTGTAATACTTGGCAGCCTGGGTCGTTGGCTGGACAGAATTCTGTCCAGTCGGCATCCTTTGACAAAAAACCAATATCCAATCATATGCTTAGAATTGGGGTGAATCCACAACATAGCTTACTTCTAAAAATACGCCAATATTTCTGCAATCATACACCATGTATGTATTTCGTTTGTATCTCTACGAAATTCAAGGAGTCCATTTTTAAAATAAGGCCTCCTTCTTGAAAAAAGAATTTGGAAACTATCCTTGATACAGCCTGTGAAAAAAACGCTAAATGCTTACTTATAGCTAAAAGACTCCGGTTTTGTCTTGGGTCAGGTGTAGTTTTGCTCTTTCAAAAACCAAAAGAAATTATGTAGAAATAAAGGTCAAAAGTAAACAAAGGCTATTGTAATGTTTCAGTGTGTATCTTCTGTTATACCTCAGTGATTGTTGCTGTTGTAAATAAATTTTCATTCAATCATTTGAAAAGTAACGAGCACGACGCACTTTGTATAAATGCATATAAGTTAACTGATCAAAATCGAATGTGTGGTACCAACTATTAGTTGCAACCCTTTTTTGTGAATGCCTGACTGCCATTTTTTGTGAAGACCTGGATCACAACTAACCTGATACAAGCAGGCTTATTCTTTGCGTCGTTTTTACTACACAGGTTGCAACAGGCTGATGACATCATCATCTGCAACATTCCAATCTCCGAACTACCCCTCGTCATACCCTCATATAGCAATATGTGAATATAAAATTTCACTGGTTCCTGGTAACAAAGTCAGATTAAACATTGATGACATCAATTTGGAAACTACAAGTGGTTGTTCTTATGATGAGCTGGGCATTTATGATGGATCAACAACAAGTTCAACCAAAATGGCAACACTCTGCAGCAGTAGTAATAATGGTCGACAATTTACGTCATCCACAAATGATCTATTGGCTGTTTTCAAGTCAGATGGTAGTATCACTAAGAGTGGATTTAGAGCAACTTACACTACGATTCCTCCAGGTATGAGGATTTGACATCTCTTTATGTTGGCTTTACCCACTTTCCCTTAAAGCTGGGAGACTCTAGATCTTTGGCGATGGAGCAGACGTCTTGTCCCTTTCTATTAGATTCTCAATAACATTACACCTGCTTTTAGTAGAGACACGATTCACATCTTCGTGAAGCTCCTTATTCTTTTCTAGCAAGAGCAGCGATTGGGCAAATAAGTTAAAGAGCTGAAAAATATAAATGAACGTGTTATCCTAATTGTCTGGCAGAATATTGATCCAGAAGCACGAAATGCACCCTCTTTAGGTATCTTCAATGCAAAATTTGATAAGATTATTCATCCCACTCCAAAACAAGAATTTGATATTCATGATCCTGAAGGAATAGCCACTCTTACACAGAGGTGGACTGGCGCAAAATTTCCAGGGTTACTACTTTCACAAGGAGCCCACAGTTCGCGGGGCCCACAGGCCCACAGTCCTTTAAATAATGGCATGTTCAGGGAAAATTAATTAGAGGGTATAAAAATGCCATTTCTTCTCTGATTTGTGATTTGTTGCGCAATAACCTTTGATTTATCACGCGATAAATTCATTTCTACGCAAGCATTTAATGTTTTACAGAAACCAAGAGGTACTCGGAAACTTTTGTACAGGCAAAGAGCGGCACTGTGGTCATCCAAAGACTAGATCACTTTAGATTTGATTATCATTATTCTTTGTATTTAGATGTGATTATCAGCAACTTTGAAAAACTTTCTTGAGACTGAGCTATTTGTGCAGAACTCAGCTATTACCAAAATGAGACTAGGAAACACCGACGCTGACTCTTTAAAACGTCAAATGAACAGAAATCTATTTCGTTTCGTGGGCCTAAGCTTTGGAACTAATTGAGCTCAGATGTCCAACTTGCACCCTCCCTTCTTGAATTGTAAAGAGATGATGATGTCGTTTTAGTTTTCATGAACATTTATTGAACTAGTTTTAATTCTGTTAAATAACTGTAAATTAGGTTTCAGATTTGTAATTATATCTTTTTGCACGAGCCCCTGCAAAGCAGTCTATGCAGATTGACGGGGCTACCGCAGTTAAATGATGAAACTGAAAAGTGAAAATGAAATGACAGAATGTAACCATTTATTAACTTCCTTTTTTTACGTTTCAGTTTGTGACATGCAGATGACATCGTCATCTGGAACATTCCAATCTCCAAACTATCCGTCGCCATACCCTCATATTGCTACGTGTAAATATGGAATTTCTCTGCCTCCGGGCAATACGGTGAAGTTGCATATCAACAACATTGATCTCGAAACGACCAGTGGCTGTTCTTTTGACGAGCTTGGTATTTACGATGGACCATCTACCAGCGCAACGAAACTAGCAACGCTGTGTAACAGCAGTGATACTGGCAGAGACTTCGTATCATCGGGAAATCATCTATTGGCAGTTTTCAAATCAGATGGTAGTGTCACTAAAAGTGGATTTCAAGCAAGCTATACAACCATTGCCGCTGCAGGTACGTTTAACACTTTGTCTCTATTAGAGGTGACGGTACCAATCATACGATATAAACTTTGCCTGATGTTTGTCTGAATCAATAAGCGGACAAAAGCGACAGATGCTTTACTGCAAAAAAGCTCTTTTGCATTTTTAGCGCCAGGCGCTGGGATGGCAAAAATCATTCATTTCATTCATTCATTTTCATTTCATTTTATTAAGAAGGGTAGCCCTTCAACCAGAGTTGTTTTACAAGGGGCCCTCCACTTAAAAACATTAATATACAATTACATACTAAACAGAGACATATCGCATACGCATACGAAGAGCACTTTGAGTTTCGAGTGAAAAGGTCACACAAGTATTGGGGAGCCAGTTCATGCAGGGACTTGAAGACCATTATTTTAGATTCACTAGCGATGAGTTGTTCAATGGTCTTCCAGCCCAGCTGGTCGATAAGTGGTCTGCTTGGGGTATCAAAGCTGCTGTTGGTTATAAGTCTAGCAGCTCGGTTTTGAAGTTTTTGCCACTGATTATGCTCAGTCGAACAGGCACAACCCCAAATAGAGCAGACCTAATCGAATCCACGACCCCTTGTCATGATGCTCAAATGGTGGGGTCCTACCGGGTATCAAGCCCACTCTGCCTGACTGTTCTGGCTTCAGAATCAGAGGATTACGCCACTGTGCCACAAAACCTTAGCGAGGGAGTCGTTCTTCTGTTACGAGGTTCATGGGTCATAAGACATCCAAGATACATCTTAGGCAATCATTCTGTTATTTTGCACAGTACGTTTAGAGGCAGTCTTCCCCCTGTTCTTCGTACCTTAGTTACGGCTTTATCTACCTTGTTCACTCTGGAGCCAAATCCATGCATCAATGAGTCTCTATGACCCAGATTTCTTTTTATAAAGAGAATTGGCGCAGACGTCTGGAATGCGCATTAGAGATCTTTAACGAGTCTATCTTCAATCTTCAAAGAGGACGGTTTTACTAACCATTTTGAATTCCCCGTGCCAACGTAGGCCTAAGTCATGGTTACATTGGATTTTCAAGCTTTACTTTTATGGTGTGCATTCTAGTCATAAATCAATCTCTATTTGTTTACCTGACAGCGTGTGATATGTTGCTAACATCTGCATCTGGATCATTCCAGTCTCCAAACTATCCATCACCGTACCCACATATTGCAACTTGTAACTACAAGATTTCCCTTCCTGCCGGGACCATAATTCAGTTAACTATTGACAACATTGATTTAGAAACTACAAGTGGTTGCTCTTTTGATGAGCTAGGCATCTATAATGGATCAACAACAAATTCCACTAAAATGGCGACACTTTGCAGCAGTAGTGATAGTGGAAAACGATTTACATCATCAGGAAACAATTTACTGGCTGTTTTTAAGTCAGATGGCAGTGTTACGAGAAGTGGATTTAGAGCAACTTACACCACAATTCCTCCAGGTAACATCCATTGAACTAATTTGTGACGGTAGTAAAATGTACTACTCCCTCCAGAGCGATTTCCTTTACAGGATGTATATAAAGAAAGGTTACCGGTAAAGAAATTCAAATTACTCTGTATCGAAAGGCCTTGACAGAGATGAGTTGGTAATTTTCTCAAAAACCAATTCATTTGCTTCCAACTGATGTATAGTTTTCATCTCTAGGGAATTCGCAAGGAAAAAATAGATAATACAATAGGACACAATCAAAAGGAGACGCCATATCATCTTGAGCTTTTTGCTGTTATGCACTTTGCAATTTCCCAGATGCCAATTTGCAAAAATTATGCATCACCAAAAGAAAAGGAGTTGGACTCTTATAAAAAATCATTATATCATTTTTGACCTACTCATTTCGTTTCAGAGAATTTGGATATTTTTACCGGTAGCCTATTTCATTCCGGGTGAGTCAAAAGAAAGTTTACGCGTTTGGCAGGCTGTGAAATAGAAAGTATGAGGCCGATATTCAAAACTGTAATGTTAATTTATCATTCAAAGGCTAATTTGCATGACAAAATTTGTTCGGTAAAAGTACTTCTCATCTATAACCAGAAATGAGCTCAATACAGGTAAGAGGAGTGTGTGGGAACGAAGATTCCACATTTCATTTTGGTCCATTATTTACTTCCTATCGAAATCTAAATTCTATTTCTGAAACTGACAATGTAAACTTCGATGCCACATAGACTATAGATCAGAATGGAGCGTAGGATTATCCATTCCTGTACAAACCCCTTACCTCTACTTAATTTTAGATGATCATATATATAAAAAGCAATCCAACCCCTTACAGGCCGTTTGATTGTTAGGTCTTAAGATGTGTGATTCTACCAAATAAATTTTTTTTTTCTTATCTAAGTTAGCCTTTGACTGGTAGATTGACAACTTAGTTTTGAATATCAGCCAGATCCTTTTGATTCTACAGCCCACCAAATGCATGTTCTTGTTTTTGACTTACCCGGTACACTGTGCGCAATAAAGCTGTCAGTCACAGCTCAACAGCATTCACACAAACACTTTGGGACACTAGATTGTGTTTACTGTTTTCTTCACTTTGATCTGCAACTTTAAGGGTCTTGTGACAAAACTTTTCATCGTTTTATACAGTTTGCCGCTCAATAATGACTGGAACAAGTGCATCATTCAGCTCTCCAAACTTTCCAAATCCCTATCCTCATAATTTGGACTGCCAGTATCGTGTTCAAGTGCCTGCAGGAAAAACAATTGAGTTGTATATTTTACATCTTGAGCTAGAGCATACCCACGACCATTTGGATATCTATGATGGACATAGCTCAACTTCAAGGCAGATTGCTACTTTAACTGGAACAACAGGTACTGGAAGGAAATTTGTCACAACGGGAAATGAGCTTTTTGTCACTTTTAAAAGTGATGGAAGTAGTACAAGGAAAGGATTTCAAGCAGTCTATACAATCTCTTCTTCACAAAGTAAGGAATCAAAGTGTTTCTTTCTCACATTACAATACAATAATCACTGAACTTGCTCACTTTGATTAGTACCAAAAAGTCGTAGATCAAATAACTTACGGCTCAAATCTTTCAAATCTTTAAAAAGGTGGGTATAAAATTGTATCACAATTTTCTTTGAATTCATGTGTTTGAAAGAAACTTTGGGTAATTTGCTGTAAATCTACCATGGCAATGTTTTGATATATTGATTATTTTGAAAATTGCGGCATTTTGACTTATTCTGCAAAAATTCATCGAAACTTTTGAAGAAATTAAAATCATCGTAAATCTTAGATTAATCGAGAGAAATTGATACAATCTTCAAGATAACCATAGTTTATGAAGGTCTATAACATGATTGCAAGCAGAAATCTGTTGCTCTTCTGGTTAAGGATTTATAAATTTGATGACGTCACAGCCTCAAAATTAATAAATCAAGAAATTGCCACGGCAAATTTATTGCGAATTACCTGAAGTTCCTTTGTAGCACTTTAATTCAAAGAAAAATGTAATAGAATTTTACACCCACCTTTTTAAACGATTTGAGCTCTATGCTAGATCAAATAATTATCCATTATATATAGTAAACATATGCATCAAGAACTTCTGAAAGGAAGGCTCTAAAACATATCCCTTGGCCACATCATGCTGGAATCAATGCATTTTGATTAGTGGATTTTTCAGAAAATGAAAACGAATTTTGCGAAAACCATCATGAACCCATTGTTTACTTATTATTATTTATGCAAATTATTTTAAGTTATTGTCCATTTGCATGAATTATGTAAATAACTTAAAGTAACGAATAGCATCAAAGAATGTTTCATTTGGACAATTTTTTGTGTATTTTTCACTTTCCCGACATGAGAATTAACAATTTAATGTAACTGTATCATTGGCTTTCTCCTTCATCAGGTTGTGGCAAAGAGCTGCTTTCAGATAATGGAGTAATCTTTTCACCATCTTATCCAAATCGATACCCACATAACATTCACTGCACATATTCAATAAAAGTACCAGTTGGATATATCTTGCACCTACGGATATTTGGTTACGATTTTGAAAACTCGAAAGGATGCAGTTATGACAGATTGATTGTTTATGGAAGTAACACTCCGGCAATTACCCTTTGTGATAAAAGTACAAATGAAAGACAAATCGTCTCCACTGGCAACCAACTTATTCTAAAACTCGAGACAGATAACAGTGGCACTGGCAAAGGATTTTTCGCAACGTTCACAACATCAGCTCCAAATGGTAAGAATTAATTTCCAAATCGATGTTAAAGTTCAAAGGCTATTTAGGTGCCCACTAGAATACAGCTTAACATAGACGTGCAGAAAAACTTCCCTCGGCCTCATCACGTTTATCTGATGATAAAACTTGCAATGCCAATTCATTTAATCACATATAGCATGTCAAAGAAAACTCTTGAACACGACAGTTTCTTTGTTGAATTTTGTGAAACGATATATTTCTCACATTATGACAATATCTTGTAGACAGAGCAGGCAAAGATAATAGTTCTACTTCAATAGCTTCAGGTTCAGACATCGCATGTTTAGGTACTTTGTATTTTAGAAGTTTGTGTTGTAGTATTGTTGTTGTTGTTGTTGCTGTTCTTGTTGTTGTTCTATTCTGGTTGCTCAGTTGTTGTTGTTGTTGCTGTTGTTGTTGTTGTTGTTGTTGTTGTATTCTGGCTGTTCAGTTAACCATTTTAGGTAACCAGGGATTTGTAGCTCCTTGATTAGAGAGCTTCAAATGATTCCTGAACATTTTACCGCTAAAATCTGTCTTTCCCTTGCAGCATGCAGCTATGTTTTCACTGGTCAAAAAGGTTCATTTGCAACACCTAGCTACCCTTCAAATGCACCAGCTAATACAGATTGTGGATATTCGATCACAGTGCCTCAAGGCAAAAGAGCATTCATCAAATTCTCAGGATTCTATCAAAATAAGATGCCTGTTTGCAGTTATGGAAATCTTGAAATTTATGATGTTGATTCCACAACAAATTTGATTGGCAGTGTGAAATGCAGCGAATATGCTGAATATTTTGAATCAAGTGGAAGCAGGGTTTTTCTTAGGTTCACATCAGATGGATCCAGACAATATTCCAGATTCAGTGCTATGTATGGAGAGTCAGGTATTTTATCACTAGGTTTATTACCTGAGCCCTTTGTCTCTTTGCTGTATACCTTATCAGCTGGCTCTAACATTAGCGATAAGTTGACCACAGTGCCATAATTCAAGTCACAAATGCAGGAAACACGAGATTTAGTAAGAACCCTTGATGCTCACTTTTGAGAGATTTAGCCATTGCCTAGTCCTGGAACGCCCATTCTGCCACAGGTTCCAAAACGATATATCGGTGTTTGCTGAGCTGTAAAATCATAATTGATTTCCTGATGTCAATTAACTACGTCTTATTCTGAGCCCTGAAGGCTAACTAAGATGTAGGCATTTATTTCGCTAAAATTGACGATATCGTTGTAGAGCTCTGGACAATCTTACTTAGACGCTAGTTTAGATGAGTCGCAAGTAAGAAAAGCTAACAAACCGAAGTCAAATTTTGTCCCATTCTCAGTTTTGGTAAGATAAGAATTGCATCAATTAATATCTCCTGAGAAACTTGTCCAAGCATTTCCTGTATATTCAAATGTAGGAAGTACATATTTCTCCTTACATGGTTAGCAGGCTTTTGCTTTTACTTTTTGAAGATGAATTTTTGTGAAAGCAATATTGAGATTTTTAGTTTTCTTTCAGGTATCTGAAAATCCCAAGGAAAATGGCCCACAACTCTGTAATATTATGGCCGATTTAAGTGAAATGACATGAAATGAATTTCCACATCAGTGTCTTCTTCCTCAAAATGTTTTATAAAAGTTGGTTCAGCAGTTAAGATAACACATTATAGCAAATGCTTATAAATCATTCTAGGACACCCGGATGATACGATAAATTGTTTCCAAAATAAATTTATTGTCCACAATCCTTTATACTGATAAGATTTGAAATAGTGTGATGTTTTTATCGTAGCTTTGTTAAATACCTCAACATGTGGACTGCAAAATAGACCATCTACTTACATTGTTGATGGAACTGATGCAGTTAGAGGGTCTTGGCCATGGCAGGCTGCTTTGTTCTTTGACAACTGGAGTCATTGCGGTGGTTCACTTGTATCACCAAATTGGGTTCTGACATCAGCTGAATGTCTTTCATACAGAGATGGAACGCGCAGGCCCAAGTCAAAATTTACCATTAGTCTTGGAGTGCACAACATTTCTGCAGCTAATGAACAGGATCGACAAAGTTTCAGCGTTGCATTAACAATCATTCACAGAAATTTCGATAATGAGAGGCTTAGCAATAATATCGCACTGATGAAGCTGAATCACCCGGCTACTTTGAACAGCTACGTAAATACCGTTTGCTTGCCAGATGCAGGCCAAAACTTAACTGCTGGATCGGCGGGCTTTATTACAGGTAACTCTCAATTTTCTTTGCTCCAGAACTGTAAACTTCTTTGTGAAAGAACTGTTACGGTTAAAAGCTGGCTAGGGACAAGTTGAAAATATGATATATCATATTTGACAGCTTTGACGTATGATTGTTTGGCAAAGAAACAATAGGTGTGTGGGCGTATCTTTAGTCCATTTGTAGTGGGTTTCGAGACACCTATTTCGATTCCCTAAAGCTTAGAACTACTTTGTTCTGTAATATTGCTCTTGAGGTAAATTTGCAGGACTTTGAGTATGGTTTTATCATTGTTTACCAATGAAACATTCTTGTTTTTTCTGCTGGTGATGTTTTGAACTTTGAATATCACTTACAGATCTTTTGCTTGACTTGAAGTCTCTGTAGTTTCGCTTACTGAACTGAATTGAAGAGAGAACTGTTCTGAGCACGAAGCTGAATGTTTTGCGAGATTAACAAACGTAAGCCATAGGAGGAAGATTTAGTTTGTGGAACCAGGTCGGTAATTTTAGTCGTACCATAGTACTATGGTCGTACGTTCCGACAAAGTGTGCTACGTTTCGCCATTAGGTGATCAAGTCATAGAGCAAAAGTAACGAGTCCAAAATTTGTATGCGTATCTTATCTTATACACTTTCATAGGATTTTGAGAAATGTCGCCAGTTGCGGAATGGTTCGATAAATTTTCTAATATGCATTTTATTTAGGATGGGGATTCAACCCAGAAAGAGATTCTGCACATTCACATCCCGGTATTCTACAACAAGAGACTGTGGAAGTCATAAATCAAGCATCTTGTTCAAGGGAAGTCTACAACCCTGGAGCATCAGATAAACAGATATGTGTTGGTGAACAAGGTTCAATCAAAGGTCCATGCTATGGAGATGCTGGAGGCCCATTTGTTTATCAAAGGTCTGATGGAAGATACGCTATTCACGGGGTTTCAGGCTGGATGGAACCACAGTGTCGAGCAGAAAGGATGTATGCTCATTATGCTAGAGTTTCAAAGTTTAAAGATTGGATCAAAGGAGTTGTTTCTGTCTACTGAATTAACTCAAAATTTAAGCTGCAAGTCAGTTTACGGTGAAGAGTTAAGGCAAAATGAATACAAATCAGGCATAGTAAGGTAGATGTAGAGAATATATGAATACATGAAGAGAGTGATGTGGTTGTTTTTTCTATTTCTTGATCTCCTGTATTCCGTATTCTACCGATCTTCTGTTTCTACTCCTACTTCAGTATTAGACCTACTACCTCAGTCCCAGTTTCCGCTTCGTTCATTGAATTGTATGATGCCGCCACTGCACTTGTAATGAGTCTACTTCTGTATCTTACTTTCAAAGCGACCTGTTCAGGAAATAAACTTGAAGTAACAAGGAATCAAAGCCCTACAAAGCAGTATCATGTAAAACATACGTAAACTAAACAGAAGCAAAAGATTGAAGTTAAATGCAGTCTATTGATTTACCAGGTGAATGGAAAATTAAAGGATTCTCCAACTGAAGAGAGGGTGGCAAAAGTTTTGAGCAAACTATTGAAAAAAGAGTTTGAGGTAATGGTCTACAGATACAAGGCATGAAGTTTTCATTTTCATGTTTCATTTCATATATTCAACTAAGGGGCAAGGTAGCCCCTACACAAGTATTAGTTTTCAATGGGCCTCCCATACAAAAAATATTTACTCTAAAAGCTATCTCTAAACTTATCTGCAATCTAAAATTCTATTTACAAGTCAAACATCCACAAATAAAATAAAAGGTGAACCAAAATCACTGTTTAAAGAAGTCACTGAAATATAGATTCTAAAACTTTTAGAAAAATCATCTACGTTTGATTGTATTACCTCTCATGATAAGTTCTTCCTGGGCATTTGCGCCAAGGATAAAAATCAATTTGATGGACATACTGCAAAATTGTTGATTGGCACAGAATTTTGTCGGAATTTGTGCTTTTACCAGAATTCTAGGTTTTGGAGCAAGCATACAAGGAAGTAATCATCAAATTGAATCTTTTGTTTGGTTTAGTCTTCACAAATAGTTTTACTTTACCACCGTATGCACAGAAATCTTGAAGCAACGAAGATAAAAGGTTCAATTACGTGTTGCATACTAGAGTAAGTGAATGATTTGATCAGTTAACATTCAGAAAAAATGGATCTCTAAAATCTTTCCAACAAAATGTAGCTTGAACTCTCAGGAGAAGAATCTTAGCTGCTCATACGAAAATTTATTGAAACTTACTGCATATATGTAAGGAAACGATTCAGTTTGGCCTCGTCGACATCAATCGCCTCGTCGACATCAATCGCCTCGTCGACATCAATCGCCTCGTCGACATCAATCGCCTCGTCGACAATGATCTGAAAATTTTGCATTTTGTTCATCTGTATCATTCTGCAAGGAAAGATTTATATTCTATTGAACCCGAATGGAATTTCTAAACGTTTTCCTTCACTGAGTTCGCTGCAAACCGTTCCTTATGAAGGATTTATTTCTCAATTTGCACCGTATTTCATGTCTTTTTGCCTTGGGGTAGTCGTTGTTTTTTCGCTCCCCTTGGTATTGTCTCTGTGGTGTTGTGTAGTAGTTTTGGATAAGTATAGTAGAGCGTAAACATTTTTGTAAATCATTTTATATGAACGAAAAAAAATGTCTTTTTGTTTCCTTACATCTGCTCATTTTCACACTTAATTTTTGTTTTGACTTTGCAACATCCATGAGTTCAAATGATCTTTCACCTTACAATAAAAGGATGCCAAAGCCCTGTGAGATTTGAATCTTCTGCGTCCTCAAACGAAATTATTTTCTTCATATCTATTGAATAGTTATTATGCCAGATGTTTACTTTCTTGCATCTTTGATTTTTCAGACAGAATAACCGTTTGAGCATCTTCTCAGGTTTTATAAAAAGAGGTTATTAGCAACTAGTTTTAAATCACTATGACTCATAGCTTTCATATATTGCTGAGTTTCAGGATCCTAAACCACAGGATACTAATATATTTATTTCATACTATATGTACATCGTATTACTTTGCGACTTTATTTATGTTTTGAAAAACGTAACAATAACTTTGGAGATAACGAAGCCTCATGCAGTCACTTGATTAGAACGCCAGATGCGGGATTCTCAGGCAGCAGCAATCCAAGGATATAAAAAGACACTATTGTTGAGAATTGCCACTTGTAATTTGCAACTTATACAGAAAACAACAAAGGCAAAGAACGACTTTTGAGGTTTGTATTTTTCTGTTTCCATTAGTTTATTTCATGCAAGATGGATAGATGTAGGATGGTAAGATGGTCAGACATCCACAAGGTCATCCATCCAGATTTCAATTCCACATGACAAATGTTCCTTTTAGCTATTCTGAACAAGAATCTGAATCGAGAACGGTATCTAGATACCACAGGGGAGGGGTGTGCTGCCCACAGTTTCAAAACGGTACCGTTGCAAGACCAATTTTTGCGAAATTGATACCCTTAGCGAGACTAAATTCTACATCAAAATTGTCATGAGCTGGCGTTTCCTAAACAAAAATTGACAAATATTCACGTTCTCTTGACCAACATCACCAAACTTTTGGGTTTCTAGACAGGAATTATCAAAATTTGAATTTCTTTGACCAAAATTACCAAAAGCATACCCTTCCCTAGAATAAGGTTGCCAAAAGGGATACATAGACTGATGAAAATCGTCGTAGTTTCGCTCCTTGATAGGCTGATAATCGCTACAACTACAAGCGCAGATAAAGCGCAGTGGACGGCATCCAATTCAATGAACGAAGCGGAAACTGGGACTGAGGTAGTTGGTCTATGGGATACCCTTTACCAGACTAAGGAGTAAAAAAAGTATACCCAGGCAGGCAGGACATCCCTAGGAACCTTTACTATTGAAGAACCACCCTCTGTGCTAGATACATTTTGAAGAATTGTCGAATGTACATAACATGTAAAAATGTATGAAAGATATCGCTCGATCCAGGCTCCCGTTGTATGATAACCAAAGTAATATCATCGAAGGAGATCGCTTTGTATCACAAAATCTTATTGAATATCCTGTAAAGTATATCGACCAAATTGAAAGGTAACACATTAGAAAGAACGAATTAACCTTGCAGGATTCTCTTGCAAGAATCAACTCATGTAAAGAAGGACAACCACGCTGATATTTAACCAAGGAGAAACTGTTAACTCTTGCAAGAGAAGCAACGAATTAACTGTGCAGGATCATTCTTTCACAGGAATTTTAGCACTTATTTTCTTTTACAAACTACAGTGTTTAATGTTGCGTTTGTGGATTTATTACGAGGAGACTGTTATTTCAGACTATTTTAAAAATCTAATGATCATTCTTTCTATAATTTTACAGGCTAATTCTAAAACTAAAAACAAGATGAATGCCCTCATTCCTGTATTCATTTTTATGCTGGTAAGTTGCCCTCGAGCTTTCAAGACCTTACCAAAATTTTATCCAAAATTGAAGCAACATTTTGCAAAGATCTGAAATATAGGTAAAAATTCCAAGCTGTATATAAAAGAAAAATCGAAAGACGGAACATTTTTAAGATAGCAGAATATTCTAACTTCAGAAGAAAGGGAGTGAAGAAGGTGATCAGAATCTTTATCCTTTAGCAAGGATCAACTTTGCGAAACAAAAGATAAAGTTATGTCAAAGGCAAAACAATCTAGTGACCTCAAGAATACTTTTTATACATATACAGCCATTGAAGGTATCGTGATGCAGTGGCATAATGCTCTAATTTTGCAGCCAGAACAGTCAGGCAGAGTGGGTTCCATACATACCCGGTAGGGCCCAATACTTGAGCGTCATGACAAAATGTCAAGGACTCAATCACCTTCAGTCATAAGGCTTTTCTCTCTCTTTATTCTCAGTCATTCGATTGAGTACACTCAATGGTGTGAAATCTCTTCTTCAGTTTCGGAGACCCGAATCTTTTTGTTTCAAGAAAATTTATCGTTTCTTACTTTTTAGTCTTTAAAGGATGCTTTCAAGGTGTTAGAATTGTGCTCGATTTCTCGTGGAAAGTATGAAACTGCAGAAAAGAAATGGTTTATCTATGAAACACTTATCTATTCTTTGGTTAGGTTAAGTCATGGGCGGTTAGACACTGTAGTTATGCTTCATTGCTACCTTTGCCACAACCGAAGAGCTAGCCTCCTCCGCAGAAATGGACAATTTTCCTCCGCAGAAGTAAATACATCGAAAATAGCTGCACTTTCTAAAACTATGGTTGAATTTGATTCATAATGAATTGAATTGAATTCAATGCATCTTATCAGTTGAGAATTTCAAAATTCTGAGTCAGATAACTTGTAAATGAAAATTTTTATTCGATGCTGCATTGATATCAAATTAAAGATGTTTACACAAAGTATCATCTTTTATTGTAGGTTGCCATCGAATTTTCAATTCAAGGTATGTTCACAATATGTAAATGCTTTATTCAGCTTTTTTATCTGATTTGTCTTGTGATTCTGTTTTTGTCCAAGAAAAGAATTGTTATTCACTGGACTGACAACTCGTCAACTTTGTCATACACCAATTTTGATGAGAGAACTTTTAGAGCTTTTAATCAAAGCAAAGACGTTTTTCTTCGATTGACAACACTGCAAAACATCTATGTTACAAGAGTTTTTGGTTGTGGCAGAAAGGGCTGTTATCAAAGCGCAAGCGCTTATTAATGCATAGCCACCTCCATAACTTTCTCATATTCGGTCACCAATTTGACTGTCTATAGTTGTGCTAGGAATCGTACCAAATCGCACTGCAAAATTCTACTCACGACTTCCACTTAAACTAGAGTATTAAACATTGTTAATGACGGCCTTTCAAGGGTATTTATTCAATCCAAACATTAAGATACAAATAGTAGTTTAGCCACACATAGTTTAATCATTCTGCCAGTTATTTTTTATAATTCTTCAAATTATAAAACTTCAAATTATAGAAGACTTTAGTAGATGTGAAGGAAGATACATTCATGGTATACTGTACCAAAAACTAAATCTGCGAAGGCAGCAATACAGCAACAGAAAACTTAAAATAATCAATTATGGTAACCCAAGAAGCAATCAGTTATTCACCTAAAGGTGCAGAGGCTTGGTTGATTTGAGAACGGGTGTTAAAGATATCATGGACATAGGATATCAAATCTGAAAGAAGCTGAGGCTTGGGGTTCATGAAAAGTTCGTTTTAAGCTTTTGGTATAGCATGATCTGTGCTGTTAATTTCAGGACATCACTCTGTAAAGCAAGGGCTCTGCCCAAGTCAAGTTCAACGCTTCGAATGCCCTCCACCAGATTTTCTGAATCATGAATGTGGAAAGGATTCTCAATGTGCTGTTGCAAAAAGATGTTGCTCTGATGGATGTGCTAGACAATGTGTTACTCCTGGTGCAGGTAATAATTTTGCAGGAGTTGGATCAAGGTGAACACTACCAGGGCCGCCGAGAGCTTTTCGAGGCCCAGGTACAAAACTGCGAAGTGATGTCCCTTGAGAGCGAAGCGAGCAGGAAATTTTTCAATCTTGCCCTTCAGGTTGACTTAAAATGCATTTCAGAACATTTCTTGCAGTCAAAATGTCAAAATCTTCAATTATGATGCCCCTTAGACCCTGCGGCCCTGGGGCAAATTGCCCCTCCTGCCTTCCTCTCGGCGGCCCTAAACACTACCATCACCATTTCTCACGGTGATATAAAGTGTCATGCCTTGGAGCATGGCAACATCATTCCAGGCTAATTCATTCTCAACCAAGATCCTTTGCAGTAATGAAGAAATCAGCCAATCAAATCTGTCAAAATTCAATGTGACGCAAAGGAGCATGGTAAAAATTCCTGTCTGCTATCTTTAGCACAATCGTCTATTCATGGGTGTAAGGTACAAATATTGGGAAATTTTTTTTCATGATCTTAGGCTTGTTTTGAAGCTTTCTTGCAGGTGCTCTAACTAGAATGTCCATCCTAACTTCAGAACGGAGAAGCAGACTTCAGTCAGGCAAACTTCAAAATGAATTTGAAAATATCCACCATTAAATGATATATTTGCTAATATAACCGTATTGATATCGGGATCTCGGTGGTCTTTCGAAGGGGTAATGTTCTTTTACTCGCCAGGCATTTTGAAACATAGGATCTGTGTCGATCGTTTATCATATTAACTTAACATTTTAAGACATAGTTGTCATTTAATATTCAATGTGATACATTTACAGATTTACAATAATGTAATTGTAGAATAAGTCCGAAGATCTGTTTCTGGTTTGTCTGGTGCTGCTGCTGCTGCTGCTAGAATTTGGAATAATTGTGTTCAAAATTCAACTAAATGAACAAGAATAGGTCTAGATAAGAACACCGAAATTATCTAAAGAGCTTGCTAGCCTAGCTTCGTACATAGGGTGAATAATGAAGAATTATTTCTTACATTTTAGCAAAATGCGGTGGAGTGATCTCACAGGAAAGTGGAGTTATTACATCACCTGGTTACCCTGCAAAATACCCTCAAGGTGTCATGTGTCTTTGGGATATTAAAGTTCGCCCTGGAAGCAAAGTGGCATTAACGTTTGAAGATTTCAATGTGGAATTTTCTTACGATTGTGATTATGATAAATTGAGCATCATGGAATATGGAGGGGTATGTCATCGTCTATTTCTATTTTGTATTGCTAGTAAGCGGTCAGCATGAAATCAGAAATCATTTGGTGTGAAGACTTTTACAGCTCCTTATAAGTGCTCTTCCCTGGGTACGAGAATCGAGCGAAAATTAAAGGGAGCCTAACAAAAATGAAAAAAGTTTCTGATAGCCAGGGTAATAAGTGCTCCAGCGAGAGGCCACATGATCGCTAGGATACAGGTGACGAAGAATAGTCAAATACTGGAGAGCTCCAGTTTTGTACCGAGGACAACATAATGCTGCATTGTAATGGTCATGTATTCACGTCATAAATGACATGGTTTATGTCTTCCATGGCACTTGGACGGGATGTATTTGTTCTGATATCTTATTTTTTTAAGATAGCAGTTTGCTCAGATGATTTTCGTCATTAACAGTTGACATTGCTTTTGCACCTTTACACAGACAAAGGTCATAAAGAAGTTCTGTGGAAAAGATGCACCGGCAAGTCCTTATGTCTTGCCATCCAACGCAGTCCGCATTGCATTTCAAAGTGATGATTATGAAGAACACAAGGGATTTAAAATCAAATTTGCTGCCGTTTAAGGTTTGATTTTTTTTCACTATTTCAGTATTTTTGTTGTGTGCATTGGTTTAAGAAAGTACAGGGTCTTCTACATGCAAAATATGATGGAATTTCACCACATTTTTTGTTGGGAAAATTTTGGGGAAACGGACTCATTTCCCATAATTTCCCAAAGGGGAAATGGAAATTTCCGTTTCCCTTAAATTTCCGATAGAAACTGGTCCATTTTCCTTAAATTTCCATCCAAGAACTATGGGGAAATTTTGATATTTCTTGCTAGCTACTCAAAGATGTGCTCCTTAGGGGGCAACAGGTATACTTTTTGACAATTTCATACAACTTTTTGGCAACATCACTTGATGAAATGAGCCTTGGCAAGGGCATCGTGCTGCAAAATTACTCTAAGCAAGAAATTTCCGAAAGGGAGTACAAAGACTAGCAGCCTTGGCAATCGTTTGTTTTTGTCTTTGTGAATTTCGTTTTTCTTTGTCTTTGTGAATTTCGTACAGTCATTTATTTTGGAAGCTGTTGCAAGAAGGTCGCTGACTTCGTGCAAAGCTTACTGGTCCTTGTACTCCCTTTAATTAATATTGGTTACACACCATAACACATGAAGTCTGGTAGAGCATCATAGTTGCTCATGTTCAAGCCCTGCTCCACTCAGTATCAACAAAGTGAAAAATATGCAAACATTTTAATGTTTTTAACGTAGTTGCAACTCTTATTCTTCAGGTACACTGGACCTAAAGAGGTTAAAGTTTATAAGCAATTGAATAATGATTATTTGGCGTTTCAGATGAAGAAGAAACTGAGAGACTGTTGCCTTGCAAAACCAGACTTCAATGCAGCTCTACAACATGCATCACTTTGTGAAATAAAGACTTTAAAATGCATCGTATTTGTGGAGAGTTAGCGCCTGTTAGTTGGCACAATATTAGATTTTATTAGAAGAAAAATTTTGCTCTTTTTATTTAGCTCTTAATGCACGAGATTTTGCCACTATTGGCACTAATAGTAAGTTCTGAGGTGGACAAGTCTGGACTAGCTACATCTAATCCTTCAGGGTTTCCTGAATCTTTTTGAGGAAATGTGAAAACAAAAAGAAATGAGAAGAAGCCTCTTTGTCGACATAAGACTTTTTGAGAGTCAATAATGGACCAGGTTTCAGCTTATGTTGACTTGTCATATGTCAGACTTTGCTTTGTCAAATTTCTTTCCAACATCCCAGCACAACTAAAAATCTTTTCCGTTCTCACGCCCCGTCTCCAGAACCAGAACTGAGACTCAGAGCAGGCCTCCGACCCAAGGAGGGAGGGAAGGTCAAAATTACATGCCCTACGAATAGCATGAACTTATCAAAACGCGCTCAATCAATCTATCTTTTCGTGAAGCTCGACATTGAGAATGAAATATAGAAATATTAGTCAGTCAGTTCAGACTTACTCAACTAAACAAAATATAAACTATTCACCTAACAAATTATGAATACAAAAATACCTAAAGAACTACAACAAAGACTTTAATTAAGAAACTTGAGGCAATAGAGTCTATGGAACCCTGAATATGGTGGAACCAACCTTACAAAGTAACTTTCCGCAATGCTGATCGTCAGACGCCGCGAAGGAGAAGTTTCGAGTGAAATGGCGGGAAGGTAGCAGCAGCCTCCTTTTCATGAAGATTGAATTGAGACAAACAGACAAACAGGCCTAGTCAAGTCAGCAGTCATCTTCAGTAGAAGTTGCCGTCTGTTGCCGTTTGCTTGCAAGGTTGGTAGACAAACAGGCCGAGTCAAAGAAGCAAAACTCCAGCCGAATATGGCCGATGTAGATGATGTTTCAGGTTCTGCAAATAACACCGTGTCCAGCTACAGGTAAGCTGCTTGTAGAAAAGTGTCAAGTTATGTCGGGGGGAGAATGGAACGGAGAAGGCGTATCCACTTTTTGTTTGGCTGGCACAGAAAGCAGAAGCGTAAGTAAGCCTTTCTACATTTTGGTTGGTCGGCTGCTGCCATAAGACTGCCATAAGTGCCAAATTTTTGTTTCACTCTCTTAGTTTTGATTTACAAAGGACGTAAGAAGAGAGGTGCCTTGATGTCATTGAAAAGGCCATTATAAATAATTGCTGCAAAGTATGTAATGGTTTTTAATCTTGTTGGCCATAACAGTCTTTGATTTGGGTTTTTCCCTGTTTGAATACCAAAATTGGAACTGCGGATGGGAAGTTGGTAGTCTTACTTGTGATTTGTGAGATCAGACCTGGTCATAAATAAAGGCATATGAAGAAAGGTGAAAAATGTGTCTTTTAAAATGCAAATTGGCCTTTCAAGGAGCCTTTGGTGTACAAAATGAAATTTCTTCTGGCCTGTTACAGTAGTGTAAAAGTTGGTAGAAAAGCTCAATTGAAATTATAGAATGGAGCTATTGTTGTCCTGTCATAATTAACAAGAGAAGGAAATTGAAGAATTCATTTTTAATGTATGATTTCAGGAAGCTATGACATAGAAAATTGATTTATCATCAGGACCTGGATTTCATCATCGTTGAAGTACAGTGTTGCAACAATCATTAGTGTCTATGTATTCTTCGGATCATTGATGTGCATTTCAAAAGACTTCAGGAATATGGTACTCTTCCTACATGTTGGTAAGTTATCAGAACTGATATCAGAATAACTTTATACTGATATCAAACTCTGCAGTTTGATGATAAAGAGTGTCAGTGCATCTGTTCTTTTCAGCTACATTTTAAATGCTTCTTGGATTATTTCCTTAAAGTCTTTTGCATCATATGGAGTATGCATGGCTTCAGGGATTTTCTCAAAAAGATTGACAGAGTCAATGTGGGCTATGCTTGAAACATTGCACTAAATTCAATCCACAAAGTGCTTATATTTTACTTTATTTGTTCCAATAAAGTTTTCTCTGCAACAACATGAATTGATAAAAGTATAAATTTGTCATAATATTCAACTTTGTACAGAGACAATAAGTTAATCACAACGTTTTGAACTTAACTGTTCATCACGCTAAAAGAAAGCACAAATTAATGGATCATAAATAAACATCGATTGATGTTGTTGTGATTCTTAGGGTGGCTGGAGAATTCTTTTAATTTCTTTTCATGCAATAAGATATTTACAGTGCATGCCTTCTGGAGAGTAACATGAAGGGCTATAAATTGAGCCAGATGAGAGGCCATTGAATTTTTCTGAACAATAATTCTTGAGCAGGAAAACCATGTTAAATTGAATGAGCTGGGCTGTATATGGTATGATTTATACATAGATAGAACAAAAAGCTATAATACAATTGTGTCATAGGCTTTGGTTTCTTTAGTTGGAAGCCAGAATATCAAATATGATATACTATAAGCTTATGAGATCTCACATTTTAACTCAGGTTATTCAATAATGTGCTCAAGGACTGTACTGTGCTGATGTCTTCTTTGTAGAATAACTATCAAATTTTTCTTTTATTTGAAGTGAATGTTCCACTGTTTGCAAACTTCTCAAAACCGGATTCATTTGGACTAGAAAACACGAGAAACTTTTATTTGGATGGAGATGCTGGGAAAATAGGAGCATGGTGAGGTCATTCATTCTGATACATGTTTGTACTGTAGTCGTCTTCAACTAACGATTGCATCTTGCCTTCTTATAGGACCAACAATGATAAGAGTAGATAGTTTTGAAGTGTTTTTAAAGATCCCTTTAACTTCTTTATCATTACAACATGCAATTGGATCAACAATTTGCTTCAAAATCTTTTTGCCCTTTAGCTGCTTAGCATCAGACATCTGTGTCTAAAAAAACTGATCACTCTTGCAGCTCTTGAAATGCCAGTTTTTGGTCAACAAGGTTTCCTTTTTCTAATTTTATTGCAATTATTGAAATTTTATTTTCATTTGTCATGTTGTATGTAAAACACAACACTAAGGCAAGGAAACAAACACAGAACATTTGTAGGTAGAAACACTGCAAAGCGATGAAAAACAAACTCTAATCATTGCATACATCTCTGGATCTGACAAGTGACATTATTGAGTCATTTTCTTTCTTTGATTTATCCTACCAAAAACACATTGATATAACCAAGACAACATCTTGAAGCATCATTTACATGTTAGTGCTCAAACTGAAAAAATTTATATATCATTTTGTTTGTGATTCTGCTATATTTTCACCTTATCTTTACAGGTATGCCGAACCAAAAGCTGCTATATCTAGAGGCTTTATTTTATATCTTCATGGCAATGGTGGAACAAGGTACTGTATTTTACTCTAGTTGCTGTAGCCCTTGTGTCATTTACTGTGAAGTTAACTCATCCATTTACTGGGGCTTGTGGGCAAGTGGCTTATACTATTTCTAGTAGATATCTGAAGTTATGATTGGTCATGTGAAGTAAAAGCTGGATGGGTGACCTTTCCAGTGACTGACAAAACAAGTCACTTCACCATCCTTTGGAAAGGATGTTAAATTGGGGATGGGTGTCCAATGCTTAAATGCAGAATGTATAGTAGGCCTATATTTTGCTTGAAACAGGCATAGAAATCTTTGCAGTATACTTAAAATGAAATAATGAATGAATGGATTAATGAATGAATGACTGGATTAACATCTTTAGGATTCCTAGAATGAATAATGTTGCATGGATTTTTCATGAATTTCCCTAAAATTGCACTTTCATTTGGCCAATGCCAAGACATTTTAGTTCTCTAGTAACGTAAGATAGCTTCTTTTTCAAAGAACACTTGTTGCTTCTTTTTCATTGAAAAGGTACCCATGCCAAGATGGCCTCTAACCTAATCACAATGCAAACTAACAGTAGCATTGTTACAAAGTAAAGCTAAGAATATGCTGAAAGCAACAGCAACAATTTTGAATTATCAAACTAAAAGAATGCAATATAGTTTCTGGGAAAGAATACATGGATTGAAGGATATTGCCAGCTATTCTGTAAGCAAGAATGCATATGAATTGGTAAATGAGCGATCTCTGAATTTGAGTACAGTAGTTGCATATTGGCTATTAACTGGCTCTTTTTATGTTGTCTCAAAGTTTTTCAAAACAAAGTAGCCTGCTCTGATTCTTTTACTTATTACATGGAAAAATTGATCCTAAATGCATGAGTCTATTTAGCAGATGGTGTCTCTCCTTTGTGAACACTGGGCATACCAGATAAAGTTTTATTTTGTGATATTACCGTATACAATTTATTATCACTTCCTAGGGCAACATCACATAGAGTTGGATTATACAAGGTAGAACTTCTAGATCTTTCTTTGAGGCAAATCTCTGCATGATCTTTTCAAAGTATATAATGCATTTAAAGTTATATTTACAGTACCAGTAAGTAATTTCATAACAGAAGTATCTAGAAGGTTTAAGACATTTGAAGATATTTTAGATAAGGGGCCCAGTTATTCAGAGGTTATTTGATTAATTTTTTATTTTGTGTTTTATTTTATTTCATTCTTGTTATTTTCTGTCTCATTTTGATTTTATTTCATTCTTGTTAATTTTTTGTCTCATTTTGTATTTTAGTTTACTCTTGTTCTCATTGTCATTGTTGTTTTTATTTAGAGAGTATTTTAATCTACATAATCTATTTATTTATTTATTTATTTATTCATTTCACATGTTTAAGGAGGGTAACCCTTCAACAATGTTGATTTTCAAGGGGCCCTCCATTTAAAAAAAGCTTACAAACAAAAATAAATCTAAAACTAAATTAACCTAATTACAATTCGAAATATACATACAACTAAAAAGCCTATTCAAAACCCTATTTAAATCTGAAATAAATATCTACAATAAAAGAAAATCCAAACCACTATCACCTATTTACTACGAAACAGGGACTGTTTAAAGCTGTACAGGGAGGATGCCTGCTTACACTCAGCTTTGTTTATTTCAGAAATGCTTTGTTTATTTCTAGAAACTCTCTGATTTTGGATTTCATGTTTTAACAATTGATTACAGAGGTAAGGAGATAACTTACAGGCATTTTCTGCACTTATAAGTCTTTAAGAATTTCAACTTTTGCAAGGCGATTTATTGAGAAGAATTGTTGAATGGTATACAAAAGACTACAGATTTTAATGGAGAATTCTTAGGAACTTGAAGGGGTACAAAGATCAGCATGCTTTGCTTGAAATAAGCAACTTGCTCTGCACAGCTTCCAGAATAACTGACTGTATGAAATTCACAAAAACATACGATGGCAAAGGTTACTGGTCTTTTAACTCCCTTCCCTTTAAAGGGCTTGTGTCATCAAATTGTAAACAAGTCTGCAAATGCCTTTTCGTTTTTGGCAGTACATGTCCACTGTCTGTAAACAGCACATATCTCCATTGATCATCCAATATTTCTGTAGTTTGATTGGTGTTGGTGGCTGGCTTCACCCAATCATACTTTTTCTGAGCAATTTGTTCCTCAGTGAATTTTGGTATAATATTGTATAATAGTTTTCTTAATCATTTTTTATATGTTAGGTTTTGCTGACTCAACTGGATATCCTACGGAAGAGGGTCAGTATCTTCTGATTGGTTGAAACAATAATTTACAAAGTTGCAGCACCCAACCTGATGATTGAATGAAAAGGGAAATAAAAGATAGGGTGTGAGTTATTTGCCATCCTCACACTGCCCTAAGGCAGTCCAAGCAAACCCTTGTAATATCACATTTGCATTGTGCGCAAACTGTGGTGAGTGTGTTTTTTTGCATTTTGATGCGTTTTGGAGATACAATTGTCAACTGAACTGACCGTGAGAGTGTTTCAGGATTTAAGGTCAGTACACTCTGTCGCTCACGGCTTATCCCTTGCAACCTTGGCCAAAGGTCACCTGTATCTCATAAGTAGCCCAAAAGGTAAAAATGGTTCATACCTCTCATTCATTCTTCAGGTCTGTGTGTTCAAGTATGTGACCAATGTTTTTGTTCCTCTATGATGCAAGGAAGGCTGGTTTGGCCAGATGGTTTCCAGGATTTTGTTTCCATGTATTATTTTCCAATGTTTTTTATCATTCTGTTGATTATGATTGGTTGAAACAGTAATATATAAAGTAGCGGCCAACTCGTGAACAAATGAATGATAAATTTGAACAAGTTTGTTGTGTAAAAATGCACTAAATCTTTGTTACTTGATATCCATGGCTTCATAAGACTTGACAAGAATTTTCAATAACTCCTGAGAATTTTTGGGAAAAATCTACTGTGAGCCAATATTGAACTCGTTGGGATGAAAGAATCATTAACTGCAAGAAAACACTGTACTAAAAATCCCCACTAGTACGGATGTCCACCAATGTTGCAATATGGAAGTGCTTGAACTAGTTTGATAAACTCTACTTTTGGGTACTCTCCTTTATATGAACAGTGAAACTTTAAGTTTCGCAGATGTGGTTGTTTGCTGCCGATCTGTTCATAAATAATCTTTTCATAAGGATAATTCCTTATTTCGATTCTCAGATCCAGATCCAAGGTTTTGAGTTCTTGACATTCTTCAAGGATGGCATCCACACTTTCTTTCACTTTTCTGTCGATAGAAATATCTTCCTCTCTCTCGTGATCTGTTCCTCCTGCTCTGCCGTAGAGCAGTAGTTCTAGTGTGTCCAAATTTTTACTGTTGACAGCAATGGCATTCAGAATTTTAACAATTTCATCTCCGTAAAATTTGATTATTAAACTTTTAAGATTCTCTCAATCTCTCAATTAGTTCGCAAACTAGTTCAGCTTTATCGCCGAAGGTATGCCAACACCTAAGTTCAATAGGTAGGTAGGTATTTATATTTAATGTGGCTAGCCCGCGAAAGTCTGAGAGACTTATTTCCAGCAGGGGCCACGGATGTTTTACCATCACTCCGCCGCAGCTACCCGCCACAGCTACCAGATTTCCCTCTCATGGCTCTGGTCGACCCGGGCTAGTGTAACGGACAGCGACCAAACTGTCCAGCGTGGGGCTCGAACCTACGACCATTCTGACCTTTGGCTTATGAGTCAGACGCCTTAACCACTCGGCCACACGCTCACTTTTATATTTTATATTCACGCTCAATATTTGTTAATTTTGCCAAACACCCAGAAGAGGGCAGTGAATTTTGAATGGCCGGATATTCTTCCTCCCACTCTCATCCATCAGAATCCCCTTCAAAGATCTGTAAATACTGTGAATAACGTAAGAAGGACAATGTTAATGACTCGTTGTTTTTACATTTGTCCAAAATTGTATTTGCAAGTTCGACACTGTTCAAATGGCATCCAAGATGTTTTAGCTGAGGCCCATAGAAAGAGATCATTTCAGTCACCTTTTTTACAAAATCTGTGTAGCCCATTGGATCATAATCATAAATCTGTTTGACTTCACTTTCCAAATGAGTGATACTTGGGCAACTAGGAATCAGTGTTTGTGCATGACGGCCAAACTCTACCCCATAACACTTCTTTAGACGGCCTAAATTTCCAATTTTGAAGTAGGGTGAGAAGAATTCATCATTATCAAATCTGAAAAAGTCAACCTCCTCAAGTTGCCTGCTTGCTATCAAACTTTCGAACAAGTCGTTACTTAATTCCTTAATAACAGAGGGTGCTTCGCTCATCAGCTTTAATGACGTAAGCCTTGGAAAGCTCAAGCGCTCCTTGCAAGCGATCATACCCTGAATGTTTGTTGTAGATTTTTGGGATAGGCCTAATTCTTTGCCAGGATGATCGAGTGTCTGTATATCTATGTCAATGGCCTCTATTGTATCTTGATGCTTGATCAATACCTCAGCTACTTTTTCAAAATAATTGCTCATGACCCATGCTGGCAACTTCTCTATTTTCATTCGTAGTTTTCTTATTCCTGTTTGACTTGAGAAAAACTCTGTTAGGCTCTCAGTGTCAAGATGATAATTTTCAATATTCAGTGTTTCGATCATGTTTGTAAGTTTGCACTACATGGGTATCAATTTTTTCATTTCTTTATCTGCTGGATCATTCTCATCTCGAACTTCCTTCTTCCTCCATATAATCGTGATAATAATAACTAGTTTCCTGAAAACGACTTCCATGATTAATCCATCGCAAATTTTCTTCCACCCATCTGCCACCAAACGGCATGCTTGCATCGATTGTCACATTCTTTAAATTGTACCCAACAACTTCATTCCAATGGTCACAAACGAATCCACTACTTATTTTGTCTCTGAGAGGCAAAAACTGCAATATTTTCTCTTAAACTTCTTGTGGAATACGCCCAAAATTTGCCTTGTCTAATGAACACGGAAGTTGAAATGATGGGGATAGTGCAGCCTCTACTGTCTCTGCGGAGGAAGACAGAGAGGAGGAGGAAAGAATAAAATCTCTGCTGGGGTAGATTTTCGTTCTTTCTTCCTCCTCTCCGTCTTCCTCCGCAGAGACTGTAGAGGCTGCACGCAGGCAAGGATGGAGGTGATCTGCTACAATACACCACTTCGATTAAGCAGCCTCGTCAAAATTCCTTCCTATTGTTCTTATGAAAATTTCGAGCCCACATTCGGATTTAGCACCCAAACATTAGCCTAGTTACATGTTTTTAGTGTGCTGGCATTTGTGATGTTGATTTTATGACAATGTAAAGTTCAAAGATTTATAAGGGGTTTGACCATCAAAAATCGTTCGGGGTGAAACTTTACACCCCGAGTCATTTTCATGGTCAAATCGCTTACAGATTTCCAAACTTTACGTCGCCATAAAGTCAACACCACGGCTGCTGATGCTAAGTCTGAATTTTGCCTCCAAAATTTCATATGAAAGAATTTTGAATAACATTTCGTGCTGTTTTGTTGACGAGGATGATGATGATGATGATGGCGATGAAGATGATGAGCTTTCGTGCCCATTGTTTTCTGCAGTTTATTTGATGACTTGACTCAAGCCACAAAAACGTAACCGTCCAAAATCCATTCATATCCGATCGTAAAAGATGAATGTTTGTTTACAGTGCATTTCGCTACGCTCTACGCTTGTAGAATCAGTGAAGCTCCGTACTGATTCTACATGAAACCTTGCAGGTGCTCCACAAAAAGTTTGATCAAGTGGTGTTAGAGCTTCTATCACTATTGTGTACATTTGAACATTCTACAAAGTGTATCAATCAATCGTTCGATTGGCATTCTTTTCAAAATGTACTTGAAAGACCTATCGGGCCTAAATCACCTGCTACTTTTTCTCATGACCACTGGGTCTAAAATGCTTAAAATTCAGTTTTTCTAGGACTACTGTACCTTAAAACTAGGTAGCACTACTTCGGCAAAGGTTCATTCTTGCCATGATAATTAAAACCGACCTCCTCTAAGCCATATTCTGACCAGCAGACGACGGGGTGACAGAAACTCGTCGCCGATTGACATTTTTTTGCCGTTTCTACATGTCAAGGGAATAAATAAGGCCCTCAGTGGAACGACAACAACAACTGCAATTCAAATCAACGATATGAGCGTAACTTGAAGTTCTTATGGAGTGAGGCTAGACAAGGTCTGTGCTATTGCCTTGAATGGCTGCAAAATCACCCTTTCTGACAAAAATTTGGAGGCGGAGCCCCTTTAAAAAGTTGTCTCTCGTTGAAGGTGTTATAGAAGATAGTTTGGTTGCGTGGAAATGGCTGAAAAAACATGTTACGAAGGAGGAGAGCCCTATTTATATCTGGGGACATTCACTAGGATCTGGGTATTGTCTTCTTTACAAATATTTGTTATATGTATATGTATATATCTACAAAAGTCTAGAACCCTTTCTTTCAAAATTGACAATCTTGACATTGCAATTCAAAATTTGAACTTCTCACGAAAAAGTACACAGACACACAATACTTAGCTGGGTAAGTAAATCATCATATTTCTTAGCTAGTTCTTAGGCATTTCAAACAACACAGCAATAGTTTGCAAATTTCTCATGCTTTAAGCTGGGAAACATGTTCTTGAAATTTTTATTTTTCTTTAATTATGTTCAATGATAACTGCCCACGTAAAGAAACCTGTAACTCTAGAATGCAATGCCATGACTTATTACGATTATGTATTCATTTCAGGGTCGCCGTCCAGCTAGCTCGACTTTTGTGTCAAAATGGTGAGATTTTTGATTTTCAATTTTACATTTGCCTTATTACCTTCAATCACGCCGTCAATTTATATCGTATATTTCTGTAAATTTGTTCATTGAATACCAAAAAGTTGCCGTCAATTCTTGTTTTGACCCATTCAGGACATTCTAGATCAAGACACCAGCTATCTACTTTAGCTGTTCTCAGTAATTTTGCTTTATTGCTATTGAGATCCGCTAGCACTAGCAGATAATCTTAAGCAACATCGCGAAGAGACTAAAATCTCTTGTTATTTTCTTTTTCGATACATTCAAACGAAATGATTTTATTCATAAATAACAAAAGCACTTGGGTATGTAGGTAGTAGTAAGGTTAGTCTAGTAAGTCGTCAGGTCACTTAAGTAACATTGTTCCCTTAGCCTGCACGCAACCTCAAATCCAGGCTGTGCGCAGGCTATGTTCCCTAGGCATCACAGTTTGTTTGTTTTCAATTTGTTTTGAGTGGGCTTGTCAGGATTTCTAGCTACTGAAAGCTAATTTAGGCCCACTGTGCATGCCGCATCCAGGCATGGGACCCCTATTTTAAGGTCCCTTCCGAAGGACGGCGAGGTGAGTTGCGAGGTCAGGCCTCAGAGGTCACCCTTCCGAAATCTGACCTCACTCGACCAAGCTTAACTTCAGTCACCTGACGAAGACTGTATAAGCCACTCGGCCACTCACCCCACAATTAACATGAAATTCTAGCACTGAATTTTCAAATATCGTCTAAAAGATTTCAGGAAGGATGGGAGGGGAAATCTTAAAGAGAAAATTGCTATCGACACCTATGAAAACATCACGTTTCATTAGGCCTTGTATGATATTTCACAAATCTGCTTTATTGGAATCCCTATGTGGCATGCAGCAGAAGTAGCAATGCTAGATGCCTGACGAAGCTACGACTTGCTTCTCTGTGTTGTGAATAAATCATGAATCATTTTGCATTCGTGGTGTCGAGATTGGTGTGGCATAATGTTATAATCCACTGACTTTGCAGCCAGAGCGCGTCAGGTGGACGGGATTCGAGCTTCTCATTTCATTCATTTCATTTTTATTTATTTAAACAGGGTAAAGCTATCAATTATATATACATGAATTGCTTTGCAAGCTGCCTTGTACAAAGAAAAAAGATAATCCTTTGAAAATTTACAATAAACAAGATAGAATAATAAGCCTGGGCGGGTAAACTCTGATCTTTCTTTGAATCTTAGAATTTGTTTTGTTCCACTTTTATTTCTGTGGATGTAACGGTCGGGAGAAAACGATTAACCCCCGAGTGAAAAAAATTCTGAAAAGCTTCTGAATTCAGCATTTTGGTGAAATTTTTTGAATGGCACTAAGTGCAACTTGAATTACACACACTGAATGGAAATTGGTTCAAAATCAATTAGTTTCAATATTGAGACTGATTTATGTTTCAATAGATGCTCCTCCTGATGGCCTTGTACTAGAAGCTCCGTTCAGCAACGTGTACGATGCAGCAATGAATCATCCGTTTTCAAAGGTAATCAGCCATTAATTCAATTGCTTAAATGTTTCGAGTTTATATGCTAATTCTTCCTCTGGTTTTACCGGATATATCTTTGACCATAATCCTTAATGCTGTGTTTTCTAACCTGTGTCCGAAACCCCAGTTCCAAAGAAAGAAAGGGTCTGTGGAAAATGATGCAACTGAACTTGACGATAATCAGATTGCAGAATTGGGATTTTTCTTTTAATTTGACAGAGTTTGTTTAGATCCAACGAGTGGTATTTCATTATTCAAAACTCTGCAAAAATCCAACTCAACTGCTGAACGAGGAATCTGTGACGGTTGCGCAGACCCTTTACTTTTAGGGCCTGGAACACAGGCTAGTATTTTCGCGATAACATGAAATTCATATTTCGTTTCTTTTCTTAGCCTTACTCTTTGTTGCCATTTTACGAAGAGTTGATGGTAAAAGAACTAAAGAATGCCTTCAGAAGTGATTATTGGTGAGAATATTTACAAATATAAACATCCTTCCTATTTGGTACCTTTTGCGACTTCTTCGATACCTCCTCGACCACATTTGACTGCTGGTTCTACAGATCGGTGTGAAAACAAAAGACCACTAAAGACGGAAAAGCTATGTACTGTTTTTCTAGAAATATGACTAAACAAAGCGTTCTTCCCCTACCCTTTTTACATGGAAAACGAAACCTGCTAAATTTTAGTCAGATTTGATCACTTCTAGGTAGCCTACTGCACTTCTAAGGCAACCTGGTTTTGTGTTAGCTGCCTAATGGTATAATCGAGGCTGGGGTCTAGAATCTATTTATTGTTCATCAAATGGTTCTGTTTATAGACCTTTTAACTACTCTAAGAAAGATTGAACGATATTTTGATGCACTTTTAAGAAGTTTCGAATATACACAATAGCGATAGAAGCTCTGATGCCACTCGATCGAACGTCTTGTATAATAATTTATGAAGATAGCGCTCGATCCAGCTCTTTTGGAGAATAGATAAAAGGTCTCTCCACCGTTGTGCATTAAATATGAGTAGTAGAAATATTTGACAACTGCGTTTGAAATTGGCGAATCTTATGTCAACTGAATGTGCTTCTTTCCTTATGTTACAGGATTCAGAATGTAACCTCGCCAATTCTCATAATGCACGACAAATCAGATAATATTGTACCATTTCCCCTAGGACAGAAGGTAATCTGGTAGTGTTTTATGCTGCAATTTTATGTGCAATGACATATGAACAAGAGTTATTTGATTTGTGGTTACGAAATCATGGAGATCTACCATCAATTTCTACCGGAAGAACCTTTTTGTTATTCTAAAAACGAATCTAAATGGAACGATATTGTTACACAACTTTTTGTAGATTTTTCGAATGTGCACAATAGCGATGGAAGCTCTAACGCCACTCAGTCGAACCTCCCGTAGAAACATGTATAAGAATATTGCTCTATCCAGACTCGTTTAAATAGAACAGCTAAATTGTCCAATGGCTGTCTTTCGACGCATCAAACAATAACTGTTATTCAGAGAATGCATTTTCTTCTGAATGAATAGGGTCTGCCGGTCCATTACTGTAAATTAATTATTTGGATAACATTTTTGAAACTAATTTGTACTGCTCGTTTTAGTTATGTTCAGCTGCTAAAGAATATTCACTAGACGTGGAATGCATTGACCTCGATGAGCAACTGAGCCATAAATTCATTTACAAATCAAAAAGATTAGAAGAAAGCATCACGTAAGTTTATCAATTGAAACTTTCTTTCCTGCTTTTTCTGGTTTTCTTTGTTCTTGGCAGAATTTCACCTTTAAAATTCAAGTTTCAAGGGTATTTGTTTTTGCAAATTAACTGCCTACCTCCATTCCTAATATCTTTAACTGCTTATCCAGACGTTATGACGTCACAGTAGTGTTGAAAACATGACGCCTGTCATTGAGTATTCGGTTCTTCATTTTTCTAGTGATGTTTTAGCTCGATTTTGACTTTAGGGCTAGATTTCTTCACTTTTCTTATCGGATCCGATTTAGCAATATGATCGGATCTTTTGCAATATGGTCGGATCCGATTATCAAATTTCTATGTAACCGTCTCTAAGGGGCTGTATTTTCATAATCTATTAAATTTTGTCAAGTAGACTTTTAGTCAGATTAGTGGGAGTGTATTTACCCTTTCATACTCTTACCTGAGTTCGCCACTGCCTGACTGATGCCTCAATGCCTGAATTGATGTTATTATCTCTTAAAACAATGCTACTTTCAAAAGATGGTCTAAACGCGTGTTCTATTTTTGAAGGAATTTTGAGAGAAGAGTGGAAAGAAGGCGAAGATGAAGAAGCTGCACATTGATTTGTTGTGATTGCCTCCACTTGGCTACAAGGTGTGCATTTATTGTTAACTTTTGTGAATAGAGCAATGTACTGGGTGCGCAAACAAAGTTCCCAGTTTTGATATGCAGTGACAAATCGTACGCAACACCGATTTCAAAGAATGATGATTTAGTCTATGGTCAAATACCAAGATGATACTTGGAAGTTTGGGAATTTGTTTCTTTTTTCTGTTTCCTTATTCTTAGGCTGCAACCTTCATGAAATTCTTAATTTAGTAACAGCCTTGATTGTTCGAAAACAACGACGGTCAAATTTTGTAAAGACTGAGCTGAAGAGGACATGGAGAGGAGTCTTGAAAATGACTTGAGAAATGATTAATTATGGTCAGCTACACGAGCGGTCGCTTGCTTTCTGCACAATCATATTTTCACTAGTACCAATTCTTCTTTAATTTCAGTTAAGTCCTTGTGTTGATAAGAGATAATAGTTTTCTTATGGCCGTTTTTTATTTCAATATTTACGAATTTCACCGAAGTCTTTCGATCGATTTCGGCCGTTTCTGAAAATCGATGATTTCAAGAGATCGCTTGCATTGGAAGAAATGGGTCGCCGATAACTCGACAAAATATTTGTAACTTTTTTATCGGACTTTAGCAATAGATTGCGTCATTATTATTTGAAATCAGCGCCATGTACGATTTATTATTCCCTGTCAAAAATGGGAAGTTTTTTAGCGCACCCGGTTTGTATCAAAAGGTTTGTGGAATCTCAAAAAATTATTCTGATACATAAGATGCGAATTTCATTGAAATTTTGTAGTTTGAATTCTGATTTAGCTGGTACTGCGATGTTACTTATGATTCTGTTTGGTTTCCAATCATACCTCATTGTGCTCACAAGACTAATACGCCCTCGAGTTTGCTACTTATGCAATATTTATGTGTTTGTGACGGATTGAAATATTTTGGATGTCATAGTTTTTACAATAAAGTGTAAGCTCTCAACATTCGTTCCTCATAACATAGAGATCTTTTCAGTTCGTTGTTATTCTTCGAAATGATTGCTATGTATCCAGCAGATATTGTGTATTTACAGGTCGCGAAAATGCCATTTGAAGATTTAATCAACTTTTCCGTGAACATCACTTCATCACTTATTCTTCAGTTGCCTATATGCTAGACTACCCACTTTTACGAATTAAACTAATTTTATCAAATTAATTTCCTTTTTCAAATCATTGGCAACTAATATCCATCATCAGATTTCGCCCTGGGGTCCCCTGAAAGTGTTTGTCATTGAAAGATGTAGTGTTATGTCCGTTGTCCCAAATATTCCCCCTTTCAAACGATTACCAAAAAGTCGATGATCAAGCCTGTCCATAAAATCCGTTTTTGATTCGTTTTTTTCGACGGTCCAGTTTTCTTTAAACTTGATAAATGTTTGTTCTCAGTATTCAGGAGGTAAAGAATTTAGTTTTAAATAAGTCAATACAAGAAGCTAAAGTTGGGAAAATGATTCGGTCCTTGACCTTGATGCCAAAAAAAGGAATTTGAAGATTGGCCTTCATGTCAAATTTTCTGGGTGCTAGTTTGAGACATTTTGTAAAGTCTAGGAGAATGAGGATTCAAAAAGAAAACACATTGATCAACAAGAAATGATTATTGTCTACTGAGTAGACTTCAAGTATTTTAACTACTTCTTTCTACAATGATATTTATGTGTTAAGTTTAAAGAATTACATCATGGCCCAAAAAGCAAGGAAATATACATTATTAAATAATTAATCTTATATTCAATCTATATATTTCTTAGTTTTTAAGGTTGATTCTCGAATGAAAATGCAAGACTGATTCTAGAATTCTTCAACATTGTGCATATGCATGTGTATGATGCTAGGAATGGATGTGACATTATCCACCCTTGTGTATGTGCGTTAACGTACCTCCATCAATGTGAATTAAATAGACAAATCGTGTAAATACGCAGATCATGAAAATAGGCATGTTATGGAAATAGACAAGTCAGGTAATACGCAAGACATGGAAATAGGTAAGTGAATAGCAAGCCAATCATTCTGCCATCAAAAGTCAATGAGGTGAACTAAAGGCCTTATTCATGATTTCTTTGTGTGAACTACCAGCAAATAGGCAAATCAGCAAAATATGAGAGTCAGTAAGCAGGGGAATCGCTCACTCAGCCATGACAAGTCTATACGGGGAATCGAATGCCTCGTCCATCATTTCTTTGTATGTATATCCAGCTCGTTCATTGGTCTTCTCTCGCTGAAAAAAGGGAAAATTCAAGACTGAAGTTACTGTTTAATGGGCCTATTCCATCTTGAATTGTCTGATGATGTTTTTAAGTTGATTGATCAGTTTAAAAAATCCCTATTGTGAATGAAAGCAGAAGAATTCAAGTGCATTAATTGCTTTGGACAATTTGATCAAGACACCAGCCCAGAATCTGTCGGTTAGTGTTTTGCATTATCTATGTATATGACATGTTTCGTCGTAGTTTAACGAGGGTAGCTTGGTTGGAGCCACCAAACAAACTGCAGAAAGTAAGGGACCCGTGTCTAAAACGATGGTGGTTACTATACAGGTTGTTCATGATTTTGCGACGGATTCCCTTTCAGGGGTTATCTAAATGATTTTTACGTTCTGTCACAATTTCTCATGAAATATTTGCAACTTTACCTCATGAAATTTAGACTCGTTTCAGTAAGAATGATAAAAGCTCAAACAGGCAGCTGAACAACAAAGCGTAAGAATAGACGATTGCCCTTAAGATTGCGGCGAGGAATTTTTACCAAGATGCATTGCGTTCTTTAATCGAATTCCTATAAAATTGAAAGAATCGATGAAGATTTCCAATTCGAATGCAATGCACCTTGGTAAAAGATTCCAAACCACCATCTTTAGCGCAATCGTCTATTTGTTCAAGTATGTTGTGCTACGTACCAAATCAGGAAAATCTTTTCCTCGTACTCTCATGTTGGAAACAAAATATAAAACATTTTCTGTTGCGGATCTGTCATGTCGAGAAACTGAGAAACGGCATTCCAAATATTTCTTCTTGATGTAGTCGGTGATTTCATCCCTGAAAATTTGACAAAGAGAACAATAATTTTTTATTTGCAAATGTTTGTTTCAGTTGCTTTTGGTTGTCAAAGGTGTGAGGGCATGAATGTTTTTACAATTTCTCCAGCATAGCCAAGCTTCATTCTAAAGCTTTGAATCAAACGTCAAGGAATTAAACAGCCGTCAAGCTTCATTCTTCGTCAAAGCTTTTGTAAAATTTTATGCCCAAGCTCTAGGGAGAAAGCTCACTTCGGATGAATAAATTTGTTTGGTGGAAAGCACAATCCACAACAACAACAACACCGTTAGCGTATATGCTCAAATAAGTGAGTCGAGTTGCTTAGTATTAGCAGATACAGATAGACAGCGCAGGAAGATACGCTTGTCAAGAGATAGAACACGTTAATACCAACGAACGCTTTGTTTCCTTAACTAATGCATGTGTCCATCTCAATCATTTCAATACACTATCATAATCGATTGGGTACCAAGCATGAAATGAAGCTACCTTTAAATGCATGCCGGTTACCCAAGAGGCTTTAAGGATAACTTTTAACTTGTACCTTGAAGATGAGACCGTAGGTTTGTTTGCTCCAACGACGTCCAATGCTGCTTCGTAAACGTTATTGACATAATTATTGCCCATTGACTCATAAAACTGTAAACAGAAATCAAACAAGATTGCATGCGATACAAGAGATACTGTTTGAATTCTTACATCAAAGGCAAAGACAAATTAGACGTCCCAAATTAGATATGTCTGGTGAGATTTGCGAAAACGCAAAATTACTTGTCTAGAGTTCTTTTATCATTTTATTCGCAGAGATTTTCACGTAACATCTAATTTGAAACAGAATTTAGTTGTCAACAAACGAGTTGTATCAACAGAAACATTATTTGAGTTGTAGAAAAAGGATGCTTACTTTGATGCTAACTTTTCAGGAAGTACAATATGGTTGGGAGTTGAAAACTGTGCCAAATATTCGCAAAGAAAAAAAAACAGCAGTTTAACTGAAACCATTCGTTTTTGCCTGCTCTCAAATGGGCATAAGGCCGTTTCTGCTCAAATCAGATCCAAATTGCCATTCTCGCCTCTGTAAACGGTTAGCTTACGCAGCAATACTTTTCCTTGCAATATTTTGATGCAAGAATTTCTCAGAATTTTCAAGCAAAAAAATCATAACTGTTTTGACTTACTTGCATATCTTCATTGTTGATGTGAATGTCGTCAGTTAATGTAACAAAATCAGGATGAGTGCCAAGTTCCCGATGTATGCCGGCACAGACAGGACAGTACACACCTCCGTTTACTGTGCTGACATAGTACACATCTAGGGGAAAAGACAATTGCTTCTTTTTTTTATACAAATATCGCTAAAAGTCAAAATTTAAAGCAGGGAGGAGGGTGGAAAGGCATCTCCTGATATCTTCATTGCCTTTTCCATCAAAACTTTGGTCCAAGTTTCAACCCAATGCTTATTCCCAACCTACCCTCCCATGGGGTTGCACAACTTCCCCTGAATAAAGAAAAGCTTCTGCTGTTGGGAGAAACACAAAATCACAAGGACAACAGGCTCATGCAACTGATGTGTTAAATATTTCATGGGTTCATCTTGTCAAGGATTCAATTCAAATAAATCATTTAGAATTTAATTTCTTGATTTTGAACTTGCTATTTTCTGAATAGGTATTCAGCTAGAAAAACTGTTTCGATTTAGTCTGAAAGCTCACCAAATACATATTGTTAGCGTTTGGTGCAAAATGTTCTTCTGGTACACTATTTGTTTCATTGCATCATTACTTATGTAGGTTATAACTATCTGCTAGGACATTGATATAAGTTAAGAGATTAAATTCAGATTTTGACTTCAAAGAGATAAAATTAAATATGATGAATATTTACCAGAACTAGAGCAATCAGGACAAGCACTGTTTCCATCAACTTCTAAAATACGAGCAGTTGAACTCTTCTTTACATAAAATGGATTCCAGCTTCTTCCTGTACTAAAATTGGCCTAAAATGAGACAAAGAAATGTTAAATGCTTAAATGAATGTTTGGTACAACAGTGCAGCTTTAAGATAATGTGCCTGTCACAAGTTATTGTAGTAGAGGTCATCAAAATAGATCAACGAGGTGAAAAGCAAACTTAGCTAGGGGAACTGCGCAATCTAAATATAACCTAATGTAATTGATGTTTTCGATCTATGAAAAAAAAGGAAGATAAGTGGTGCCTGCGTTTCTTTTGTGCTATGTTTAAATTATGTAGCTATATCTCCGTTCATTTACTTTAAATGACGCAAGAAACATGAAAACTGCCTAAAATCAACACTTCAATAGACAATTCGATTTAGGTCTTTTTATCCATTTCAAGTCATACAACCATTTTCTTGGGAGTTTTAGTATTACACTACTTTTTGCATCCATGGCACAGGTTTTCATGGTACAAAATGTTTTAAAGAATTCAAAAGATTCTTCATGAAGAGACTGATGAATTGACTGGAAGTGGTTGTAAGATCTATATATGGAGAAATGGACTTGAAAGAACTTCAAGGGACAAAATAGGCAGTACAGTTGCACGAGGTATAGTCTTATTAACAAATGCTACTGGACTCAATGAATAAGCTACGAAGCATGATCTGCATGATCCGTGAAGTAAAAGCAATGATTCTTCTTAAGATACAGTAAGGCCCCGCATTTAAGAAACCAACTAAAAGAAACTTATAGGCTACTGAAAAATAATCAGCCCCCTGCCTATAAGAAACTCTTGAAGCTCGCACCCAAAATAAAGTTTCTTGTATTTTGAGTAACATCAATTGCTTGTCTGATAGAGTGAGAGCATTACAATTTATACATGATGCATCAAGAAATTACTAGGGAGATTTTGGATTTAACAGATTTTTGTCTAAATTTTAATTCATATCCTTCACCACCATTGTTGACATACATGTATGGCTGAATATGGATGATATCCCCATAGACGGTCCCATTTTGGTTTAACTTATTTGCCTAGGACTTCAAAGAAATTAAATTAGAAACTTAAGAAACTTGAGCCTAAAACATGAGAAGTATCAGAGATATAAGAAACATTTTAGGCTATTGTGTGAAAAAGTAGTTTCTTAAATGCGGGGCCTTACTGTATCTCACCTTTTGATTGATTCTGAAATATCGTTCTTCTTTTATGCTTTTTATTATCTTACCTAGAAGAAAGAAGCATTTATTTAGAAGATTAAAGCAGAGTTGCAGAGAATTGCAGTTTTCCATGTGATTTCACATGTAGACATCATTCAGCCTGTATAGCACTGTAGTGACTACAATCATATAACACTGATATCAAGAAGAACATTTTGAACAACAGGGAAATTTTGTAAATCAATAGATTTAGCTGTCCGAAAAGACAACGTGATTTGCCTTTCTGAAGAACAGATTTCACATCTATGCACTCAGTCTACTCAAAATGAACGGATATCGTAAACATTGTGGTTGGCTTTGTATGTCGTGAGAGGAACTGTATACGACAGAGCAGAAATTACGCACGCATTCCTGAAAACTCGTAACTTTGAGCCCCCCTATCTCCTTGCAACAGATCTCGAAATTAGGTAACACTTAAACTCTTTCAAAAGCTTATCTATTCAAACATTTACTTATCTCAAATTGGTCGATGAAGTCATCTTACGCAGTTTCTGCTCTGTCATTGTATCCTGAATTTAACCTTTAAAGGACAATGACGTCACTTCGCCCAGATCACTTACTTGATTAGTAATTTCACGAAGAGAAGGCCAAAAGAGTAGAAAGATGCACCATTCATAAAAGTATTACCTTGCATTTTTTTATCAATCATACCAGCCCCGGACTTGCGCTTTAAGAAACTCGTAAAAATCGCTGAAAACTCAAATCTAACGATTTTATGAAACTTTTAACGCTGACTCAAATTCTTAGTTTCTAATTAAAAAAACATGTAAGGATACCAACATTTTGTTTATGTGAACCAATGCTTTCCATTTGCAGCCTTTTTAAATAGTAGTGCATGTTTCAAGTTTTCTGGTGAATTTATCAAATATTGATTGTGATGCATGCACTTTTACCTGTCTTGGTGTAGATTCCAGTTAGTGTGGATGATGCAATGGATCTTTGTTGTTGGTTTCGTATTTTTGTTGTTATCTTTAAGAAAAAGAAAAGATTGGTTTCAGATTAAAACAGGAAGATTTGTTTATCCATCTACAAAATAAGTGTTCGATTTAGTGATCAATGATGTATGAATATCTTAAACGTAGCATCAAAGCACTATCAATCTGATGTCCCACATCTGTAACCTGTCTGAAGAAACTTCAATTAATTCTGGAATGCACAGATTTTGCTGGATGGGGTGTGCGGGATAGGGTGAATCCACACTAAAGTTACTTCTAAAATCCACCAATATCTCTGCAATTGTACAACATATGAGTGTTTCCTTTGTTTCTCTACTAAGTGCAAGAGTCCATCTTCAGAAATTACACGTTCATTTTGAGAAAAGTAGTGGAAAATCACTCTGATATGGCCTATCAAAAATACTGCAAAATCGTCGTTTGTAAAGAAGTTTGTTTACATTACATTACCCTGTCCCTTAAATTAATCTAACCTCAAGAACTTTAACAATTAATCATTTTTGCAGAAGATATCTTCTGTAACAATGTCGTAGTTTACTGGAAAATTCACAGTATTTCGTTTTGAAAATAGAGTTAATTAGGCTTAGTTAGTTCCATGTATTTAGAGAAAACCATGCTGAATGCTCAAAATTTTATCACTACATATTCTGCCCAAGGATTTGATATTTGGCGGCTGTTGTTTGAGTTCGTCCAATCGTTGGCCTCGATGTTAATCACATGTGGTTTTGGATTTTGTTTTGTTTGGCTTCATAGTTAATAAAGTTATCCGAGCAAGACAAGCTTACAGCGAGTAAGTGATTGGACAATTCTGATAGAGAGCATCCATTCAAGTAAAACTCACGGCCGTTGACTGGTTGCTTTGTAAATGGCACGTGTAGGGGATAGAAATCCTGCAGCCTGATTGGGTTATTCAGGAATGCGCGGTCTTTCAGAGACATTGCTCCAGAATACAGTAAGCGAGACTTTAAAAACATTTTCACATTAAATGGCTGCAGCTAAAGTCGTGTCAACACTTCAGTTCTTAATCTTAGAACATATGCGACAATATCGTGCAGCTAGTGATTGCCAGCGTCTTTTCTATAAATGAACATTTCTATTTCTTGATATTTCGACTGAACAGCAAAGTTGTTCTTTACTTACCTCTTGTATTTCTTTAATAAATGATCTTCTGAGCCCGTTATACATATCAACAATTCGCAATCGCAAGCAAATAATCCCCTTTGGCAGATTTAACGCTACCAAAATGTATTATGAAAAGACTAATAAGTAAAGAACTAATATATATGCAATGAATGTATGTGCTCCTAAAGAAACAACTATATGATTAATGTGCTGTGCTATACATGGTGCATTTCTGAGTTTGTTGTTGATTGTTCGCGCTACTTATACCCCAGCTACTGGTCAAGCGAGCCAGACAAACTAGTTTTACCCGTTCATTTATCGAGACTCTGTATTTCTTACCCCCTTTTGCGAGAGTGAAATGCTGGTTAAATCACTTGAAAAGCAGGGGGTTTAGCGGTGTTGATGTTGTCGTTGGAAAGATGCTTTATTTAGCAGATGTTTAGTAAGTTGAATGAAATTGTGGTGAGTAGCAGGTTCAATATGGGCGTTCACAACAGTTTATTAATTGATGTAGTCAAAACGCTCAGACACAGAGCCAAGAGATAGAAAAATATCTTAATCGCAAACAGCTTGTCTGAATGTCTTCTAGGGATTCAGGGATGTTCTCTTTATTCCAGGATTTCTGAACACAGCAGCCCAACTTAAATTTAGTTCCTTTCCTTAAGCTTGGACTTGCCTAAGTCGTTCTTCCTGGACCCGAAGGAGTGTCGTGAGATGAAATGCTCCATTTCTTGAGCCGTTTATTCGAGATCTAGAATTATTCAATTTTCACCTTACTTATCTACAATTTGATGCCAATTTGTGCCTCTAGGAAACTTGAAGATGTAGAATCCACGATTTCCAAGAAATCGTCAAATTCAACTCAATGTTTGCTATTATTTAATCACAGCAACATTGCTTGCTGGCCTGTTTGTAGAACTTATCCAAGTGTGATTTTTCTGCAAGGAAGATTAAGTTATCTAACGAACTGTTCAAGACCTATTTCTTGATTTTTTCAGAGGAGAGCAGTTTGGAAGATTGCTTTGTTGATTAATGCTCCCATGCTTTCAGCTGCTAGAAAGGTGCTTTAGCGGGCATGGTGCCTGATTTACTACCAATCTTCTCGTAAAGTGACGAGAGTCATTATCTCCAACTCTCTGTAATTACATACTAGGGAGCACGAGGTGTTTCCAAATCGAGAGGATTGACCAGGACGCTGTTTCGAACAGCTTGCCTTCCCTTCTGAGTGTCCTAAAATTACCTTTGGATGTTCGGTAAAGTGCAAAGAAAGGATGCTCTCGTGTTTCTTTTAATCACGCAATCACTTCGATCAAACATTCATCACCTTGAAGTCAATGATGTATAAATGCGCAAAGCTATATTGAAATTAATGACCACAAGTTGATCTAAATATGGCAGCTTGATAATTTTTTATATGTAAGACGCTGTTAAGATCAAAGAGGTCACCAAAGAATTAATTATGCAGAGCGTTCTTTGTTACACCTTAACCAATCACCTGTTAGGATTCTACATTATCTTTATCAAGCTCATTCATTGTTTTTACAAATGTAAACAAACTGAATTTTGCGTTCAATAACAACTTTTAACTTTCCTTTACCCTTTTGCTCTATCCTTAGCCACAGTCTTGAGTAGGTTTACTGTTTTACATAAGGATAGAACTTCACAGCCCATCCCTTGGGCGTACTCACTCCTGAGAACGAGATTCTGCGCCACCCAAATTTCTTATCATTGATCATTTCTCAAGATTTGTATGTTTCCTCATTTACAAGGAACCTATTTATAAGGTAGGACTTCTTCTACCATCAACAGTAGTCGAGAAACTCATTTGCTACTTTCGAGAAGCGCTAAGAGAGTTTGAAACCCGGGGGGGGGGGGTAACTTAACTTGTCTATGGTACGGGGTTGTGCCATTTTTTAGGGTACCTTTTTCATGATAGTTTCCGGATTTATGGGTATGGTTTTCAACAATTTGTTGCATCTTCCGGATTTATGGGTATTGTTTTCTATCAGAATTCAGTTATTGGTGAGCTGTTTTGGCATTCCCGGATTTATGGGTATGATTTTCAGAAATTCTCCAGATTTATGGGTATACTTTTGAGAAATTTCTCCGGATTTATGGGTATACTTTTGAGAAAGTTTTCCAGATTTATGGGTGGTACTTTTACGATTTGAATGGCACAACCCCGTATCTTGGAAACTCAAGTTACCCCCCCCCCCGGGGTTTGAAAACTAAATTGAAAGTTTGTCACGACACGAAGATCTTATTGCGTTCTGTTTTTAGTGACAGTGTCTATGTATGAACCTTTTGAGCCTTTCTTTTGCAATGGTTCTCATCTGAAATAAGCAATCAGTTAAAAAGCTAAAGTTTCGTAAAGACTTCAGAAACTTCAGTAACTTTTATCTCAAAGAGCTGCTGAGATCCTATGATCTGACAACACATGGTGCATTTACGTCAGACTGCTACTTTAAAGTCTCTCCTTGAATTGAAAACTTGACCCAAAGATCTAATGCAAAGTTGGTTACTGACCATATGTTTCGTTCTGTGACGTTGAATGATCGGTTCATATGTCTATGGATTAAGCAACGATGTCAAAAAACTTTAATACATTTGTGCAAACTTCCGCGGTCCAGCTCAATGCCAACAGCCAGGATACTCTGCAGATGACGGAGAAATAGAATCGAAGTTGCGTTTTTCAGCGCCAAGTGCTGGGATCGCAGAAATAGAGCAGACTCCTTGTCATGATGCTCACTCAAATGGTGGGGCTCTACCGGGTATCGAATCAAAGTCATAACTATATTCAAAAAGGGTGATTACAAGCAGACTTCTAACTACCGCCCAATATCCTTACTTTCTATTTTTAGCAAGATTTTTGAAAGAGTAATGTATAAGCGTCTTTTTAAATTCCTAGAATTTCATAAGATTCTGTATAACCTTCAGTTTGGTTTCCAGGAAAATCATTCAATTGATCATGCTCTAGTCAGCTTGACTGAAACAATACGACACAGCTTAGATAATAAAAGATTTGGTTGTGGTATATTTATTGACCTTCAGAAAGCCTTTGACACTGTCAATCATAAAATCCTACTGTCTAAGATGGAGCACTATGGTGTTAGAGGTTGTGCTTTAGATTGGTTTAAATCATACCTTTCAGAGCGTGAACAGTATGTAAGCATAAATGGTTCTAACTCTGGCCTACTCAAAATCTCTTGTGGCGTTCCACAGGGGTCAGTATTAGGTCCTCTTCTCTTCTTACTTTACATAAATGACTTGCCTAATGTATCTAAAAGGCTTAAATTCTTCCTGTTTGCTGATGACACTAACATCTATTATGAGAGTGAAAATTTAAATAAGTTAGTAAAGATTGTAAACACTGAACTCAGATCTGTCAAAAAGTGGCTTGATGCCAATAAATTAATTCTTAATGTAGAAAAAACAAACTTCATGATCTTCCATTCAATAAACAATAGAATAGATGAAAATCCTATTATTAAAATTGGAAAGAAGACCATTCAAAGAGCAAAGTTTGTTAAATTTTTAGGACTACTCTTAGATGAAAATCTTAGTTGGAGGTTCCATCTGAAGGAGTTGTCTAAGAAACTTGCAAGAACTTGTGGTGTTATCTCAAAGGTTAAGAGCCTATTGTCTCCAGATGTGTTGCTTTGCTTATATAATTCATTGTTCTTGTCTTTTGCCCAGTATGGTATTATTGTGTGGGGTAATACTTCTGCATCTTATACAGACCCAGTCTACAAACTTCAGAAGAAACTAGTTCGAATAATCTCTTCTCAGCCTGCTCGTTCTCACTCTGCCCCAATCTTTAAGTCTTTAGAACTTCTCAGACTATCTGATGTCTTTCAGCTTAAACTTCTCACTTTTGTCTTTGAAACTGTAAACAGAATGTCACCAAGCTGCTTTGATGACTTTTTCTTATTGAATTCATCCGTGCATAAGTATAATACAAGACAGGCTAGTAAAGGTGATTTGTTTCTCGCACGAAAAAACACCCTACAATATGGGATAAACTCCATTCGATATAGAGGAGCTAAGCTTTGGAATGAAATTCCGGTTGAATTAAGAAACTCTCACTCAAAAGCTTCATTCAAAACCAAGGTAAAGATCTATTTTCTGTGCCATAATTACACCCAGTGATTCACATACTATTCTTTGTGTATACCTTACCTTATCTTGTCTTTCTGCACCTGTTTTCAATAACATCATAATAATTCAATATCTTTTTAGTTAGGGGGTGCTCCCTCCTCGATTAGCCTGCCTATTGAGGGAGCCCCTCCTTTAAGAAATTCCCCTAATCTCACTGCAGCTCTCCATACTCACCTATTTAGTCTCTCAACATTTTGCTTTAATTATATCATCCTGTCCTGTTCTTCTTTCTATTTTGTGTGCTGTATTTGATTTTAGTTTATCATTGTTAATAAGATAGGTGGGTATGTTGAACTGTAGTGATGTATTAGATGAATTTTAAAAATGAATGAACTGAACTGAACTGAACTGAATCCACTCCGCCTGGCCGTTCTCAACACCTTCAAATATCATAGATACAGTACAGCAAACGTTTTGGACGTTTTGGTGTATCCCGAATTTCTCCGTTTTTTGTTCCGTTGTTTCACACTTCATTTAATTTCTTTTCACTTTGATCACTTATTTCTGTCATATATTTCTGGGAAATGGGTTCCCCCTCTTCATTGATGTTCAGTGACATGGCAAGAATTTCAGCAGTAGACATTTATCACTGCTTTATAGATCGGAACAGACGAAATGTCTTCGGGGTTTGGGGATTTTTTATGATTCAATTCTGCGGGACTTTTTTGCAAATTGCGCGCTTTTTAACCTCTATTTGAATTTTGGTCACGATTAAGAGGTTTTTGGTCACATGATCAAAACAACCGAAGAAAGAAAAAGATTTGCAAATGGCGTCCAAACAAGCAAAATGTCGTAATGATACGAAATGAAGAATTTGAGCAACAAATCAAAAAAACTATGACTTAACAGCACCGAAAAGATCACAGAGATAGAGTAATATCTTTGGTTGCGAAGATGCCGTGGTACTTTCCTTGGTCAGAGTCGATAAAAAAGCGAGCATGTCGTTATTTGCTGCAACATTATTTGGGAGATTTTTTGAAAGAGAAATTGACGCTTGAGCAACTAACAGTCGACCTGTATAATGGCAAAGGAACTGTGTCAGATGTTCCATTAGATGTTTGGGTAAGTATTGAACGAGGTAACTAACACTGCAGTGTAGGGTAATAAAAGCACCAGAAATTGCAACAGACAACAGAATGTATAGAACAAGACAGAATGCGAACAAGCATTTTTAGGCCTAAATAAAACTATAAAACTACCAGAAGCTAAATAAACTGACTATAAGCAGAGTCGCTAGGAATATGGTGTAGTCTTGTAACCAGCCAATTTTCATGTACTGAAGTTCCTACTTTAGTCATAGGAGATCATGTCAGAAGCACTTAACGCATTCTTGTGTCTATCAGCAAAATATTTCTTTGGCAGAACTGATCTCTGCATGGAAGAGGAATGATGAAACATACTGCATGTCACTGTCTCAATAGCATGGCTCAGATAAAGTACGTACTGCATGTGAACACAATGAGAAAGTGCAATAATTTGTTTTTTTTGGCACAGGCAGCAAATTCAGTGGCATGTGTCAGTCAAATAGTTTTTGCTTGTGATGTACAGGTTGAACTGATACCCTGATTCATCCCCTGGTTCACCCCCTGAACTGATCCCTGCCCCTTGGATATCTATCCACATCAATGCCTCTGTCTTGCAGACATAACATGTAGCTTTGGCCATGATTCAAATGGCTTGATAATATCAAGAAACTGCTGATGTAGGTTTATTTTGCTCCAATGCCCAACTCCTGGGATGTCCAAGGATGGCCTGGGAAAGGGGCTGATATCCAGCGATCCATTCATCAAATGGATGGGAGTATATTTGATTGAAAATTATAAGCAAGCAATTTTTAGTAAGAATCCTGCTCTTAATTTTTTATAGGCACTCAATGAAATGCTGGAAAATGTTGGGATTCCACTTGAATTGATTGATGGCTTCATCAGCTCTATTTCTGTAGCTGTGCCATGGACTGCTCTTTTGAGTGACAGCTGTCAAATAGATCTGAATGGTCTAGAGCTGACATTCGCTCCAAAGCATAAAATTGATCCCTTTCACCATGGTAAGCTTTTGTTTTCTGGTTTTACATTATTTTGATGAAAGTTTATGAAACTGCTTAAATATACTCTTTGATAAGAGTTTTTAGTAGCAGCATCATTGAAAAAGGGTTTTGGCATTTCTTAATCGGTTTACAGTACTGGTCTTGTACAGTACATGCTGGTATTGTTTTCCTGCCTTAGAAAAAAATTTGTAGGAATGTTTTGGTTTCTCAAGAATTCTTTTTTAAACAATATACAGTCTTTCATATGGCACAAGAATTCTTATCATGAAGAATTCTTAAAATTGTCACTAATTCTTGCAAAATTCTTGTAACATCAATGTGTGCATAGCTTGTGCTGTATGCCGCGCCATGGATATTTCAACAGCTGATTCAACAGTATACAGTGGTGATGCTTTGGGGGACTGGGGGGACTTGTCCCCTCAAATCCTAAAAGTCGACAAAAATTTTCAAAGAAATATGGCATAAAATTAGTTGGGTATTCAGAGCTGGTGCTGCCACTGACAGCATGCTGTATACATTGATGGAATATAAAATGTGCTGAAACTCTTGAGTTTCTATATCAACCATTTTCTGTAGTTACAGGAAAACTTTTCATGTAAGGAACCTTTAATAAAAAGTGTCATATTTGAGAATTTTGACTGTTGAAATAACTTTTCAAAGAAATGTTATTTTGAGGGAAATGTTTTACATTGGATGCAGTATGCTGTCTGATTATTTTTAAGGGAACATGTTTGACAGCACAATGTCATGGAACTCAATGAACATGACAACCAGTATGCAGTTAGCGGAGCAATGCTTAAAACAAGATCCAACTGCTGGGGAGGAGCAGGCTGAATCAGCTCAGATGTTTGAGGGTTTGGAAGCATTTGCACAAACTATTGAGTCAGGTAACAAAAAATTGCTGCAAATTATAGAGAATCTATAGAAATGTGTTCAAACCTTGTTTTCAGAAATGATTGAATTGAATGTATATAGTATATCATATTACATTGTAATATTTTATAGCATACTACAAGGTTAACAAGCTTTTTTAGTACCGGAACTGCATGATATGATTCCTTTTTATCACACACTAATATTGTAATTGAAAGGCAAAGCCTATGTTCTGAGCTTCAATGGCTTCAAAGTTATGGGATTCCTTAGTGTTATGAATATAGCTAAGTAAAGGTGTTAAGAAACAAGTTGAAGATATTTCTATGGAGAAGATTTTAATTTTGAGGGAAACATTCTCAGGTTAAAGTTGATTCACTTTATAGCAAAAATGAAACTTTATTGCGGTTTATGTGTAAAATGTAGATTATGCATCTCCATTTTCAAGTTCCATATATTTTCATGTGTGAATGGTTTGGTTACAAAATGTCAAAATTTCACTCTTTAGTGCTAGCAAGGATCAAACTCTCATTCACAAATACAATTATCAGGCTGGAAAATTTGCCATTAGATGGATTATGTGGTGTTGGTCTTGAAGTACACATTGACAGGTAATGTACGAGGGCTGCTTGTTTTCATTTAAAAATTGAACTGTCCTTTGAAAAAATCCAGTCTTGAAATAATTGAGAATTGTTATCTAGGGTGAAGCCTACCAAATACACCCAAGACTGAAATGAACGATTTTCGTTGTTCATCAAGCTGTTGATCCATGTTTCTTAGCCTGTTGTTCCAATATATGATTTTGTAATCAGCTGGTTTTAATCAGCTTTTAAGCTATTGTCTCAGCTCAAAATTTAATTCATGTCACCTTTTATTTCCATTTATAATCATATTTTCAACAGTCACATTGATACATAATTCTTTATCCCTGATTCTTGATCTATGATCCTTGACCTATGATTCTTGACGCATCGTGACTCTTGATCCTTGATCTGTGACTATTGATCCATGACCCTGGATTCTTGCATTATGTATCAGAGCATTTGTTGATATATTTATTTGTTGAATTATCACTTCATTCTATAATTCATTCATTTGCTCATTCATTGCTTCTTAATAATAGACATACATCAAGATAGGAACTAATCATTAACGTTTGCAATTTTAGAATTGATTATTCAGACTTGTCCCATGACGATATAAGTGGTGATCCAAGTTCACCTCATTCAGTTTATGAACCAGTTGCCATTGCAGTCAAGAATTTTCAGATTTATGGAATGAAATTATACATGGATGAATTTCCTTATGAGAAACGAACAAAGTTAAGAGAGTCAGAAGAAAGAGATAGCCTGGATGACGAAGAACATCAGTTGCATTCCCAAATGTCCATTGGTTATGGACAAAAGTTGGGTGGAACTCAGAAAGATGTCCAAAACTTGATGCCTCAAGTGCAGATTTTGGGATCACATGGAAAGCAAAGTATTAAGATCAAAATAAAGCAAAACGATGCTTTACCAGGACCAAAGGTAAGTAAAACAAGTGATCTTGAATTTTTTGCTTTTCGGAGCCAAGATCTCAAAGTAAATTCGAATTCCATCCCTCTAAATCAGGCCTTTCATTCCTTCTAAATTATCAAAGATTTTCTTAAAGTACGTCTTCTCAGAAAACGGTTGAAAACTTTTATCCATTTCATGCAACTTCGTTGTTGAACAGTAATGCTAAAGGCAACCCTTAAGTTCTAATTTTTTTGCAATGCAGTGAGCCTCTAATATATCTTGAGCTCTGGTCAACCAAGTTTATTCGATGAACTACGGGGCAAAAGCAGCCTTCTAAAGCATGGAGCAAAATTTTACTCTCTTTTTAAGAGAGTATGAGGTGATGTGAAAACTCCTGGAGGGAGGGGATATTTAAGTTTTCTTGGTAGGGGGTTGTGCCATTCTGAGGCCAAAAGTACCACCCATAAATCCGGAACAGTCCTGAAAGGCATACCCATAAATTTGGGAAAAGCCAAAAATATACCCATGAATCAGAAGAAAGCGGATAAAGTATACTCTTAAATGATCCTTTGCCCAAAATCATACCCATTAACCTGGAAATCATGAATTGCCGTTAAAGTCTTACGTATAGATCCTGATTCTATAGTAAGAAAGGTACCCCTAAAATGGCACAATTCCATACCATGGAGTACCTCAGTAACCCCCCCCTCTGAAACAGATTCAGAGAACTGTGGCATAAAACTGTAGCGTAATCTGCGATCATAGTACCATAAGATGTCTGCTGTTCAAACTTCCAGGCACAGCAAGAAACATGTGTAATTTGATTTGACCCAACACAACTCATTTCCCTCGCTCAATGATGTTGATCTTTGTGCTCGATTTATTTTGTAGATTGACCTTGAATATTCACTTGGAGCACTGAATATATTTCTTTCACCAAGACAAATTCATCTCCTGATCGATATTGCAAACAGCATCTCATCTTCAGGTAAATTTTTTCCACCTTAACGTAAAATATGTTACCTGCAGCTGAGTTTATATTCGACGATAAATTTGATCAAACCATATAACGAAAGTCTTCTGTTTTCTTAGTACTCGCTTTTCTTACGGGCGAATTCATGTCGCTTCTATCTGAATTTAAAAAAACACAGCATGTTTTGGGTTACAGAATTCAAAGCTATGATGCGCCTCCCCTCAAAGAACAAAGTTGATCAACATACATTTGAAAACATGATGATTTCTTTTATAAGTAATGGCTACAGTTTATGATGACGAAATATTCTACCCAATCGACCAAAGCCGAGTGACGTGAAGGTCTAAGTTTAGATTAAAGGAATTTTGAAAATCAAGCAAAACTTTCAGGTGTTTCTGTCTATGACATATCGATGACATATTGATTTTTAGCTTTAAAATTGTAAGTTTCTTATATTAATTGCTGAAGGGTTTTTTCGTGTTAAAATAATGTTAAATGAAATGAAATGAAATGAAATTGAGGTCTGTATCATGATCACGTTTTCATTAGTTTTCAAACAATGCAACGTCCTTCTTTTCAGCCGTTATGCTCCCAATTTCCTAATATAGATCTTTTTCAATTCAACAGCAGCATCCACAACCACTGATGGTAAAGATCGACACAAACGAACAATGATGCGACCTATGAATTCAGATGACTATAAAAAAGTTGAACAAGTATTACAGCAACAAATAACAACAACAACCACACCGAACAAGAAAGTAATGACAAGAAAAGTTGAATCATGGCATAATACATTGGATAGTATTAACTCGGCGCAGTGCTCGACCCCTAATCGTCGTAATTCAACTGACAGTGCTGGTGATGAAGAGTTTTACTCCATGTCTGATTACAGCTCCTTGCCCCCACTTGGGCAGCCCCCTAAACTTAGTTCTGGTTGCCTGACTGGTGATAATACAGGATTTTCTGGATTCAGCCCTGAGAAATCTTTAACAAATATTAGTCTTGGGGGAAGCAGCAGTTTACTGAGCACAATGAGTTCGCCTCCAAAAGGTTCGCTTTATTTCTCTACCTATTTGATTCATGTCGCTATGTATATGTTTGATTTGTTTATTTCTTTATTTATTTGATTCATGTCGCTATGTGTGTGTTTGATTTGCGGCCAATTCTGCAGACGGTAGAAGTGGTAGACTCAGAATTTGTAATTGATAGGCTCCGAAATTCTCCAAACGCTACGCTTGTTAGGTTTAGAAGGCCTTCTAGACTTCCTCTCCAAATGACAGAGGGTTTGGCAGACTTGTTGGAAATTCTCGTTTTTATTGACTTTTACCGTGATGAATCCGAAACCTTTTGTCGCAAACATTTTTGTGCACGATAGGAAAATGTTTTTTCGTCTATGCGGAGTCTTCTGTTCTCAATAGCATCTTCAGGTGAAATGGTAAAGGGAAGTGTTGACAATAATGCATTATTAGGTCACTGAGAGAGACAGCTTTATTAAAGTTCAAATGTTCTTGAATGCTAATGCTGCAATGCTGCTGACCCGAAAGCTCTGGCCATACTGCTCGCAATATGTCCCACCTAATAGTGAATAATGTTTATAGAAATGAATCTGAAGACAGGGGACTAGTTTAGAATTTGGCTTGGAACTTCGTAAATATATTCAACTTCATTATTTTCTGCAGGAAGTCTGACGGAACAAGCCAGTAATGTGTTTAAAGCGTCTTCCCCATCTCCATCAGTTTCAACCCAAGGTAAAGTATACTTTTTTATGTAGCCATATCCTTGTATTGAAAGTACTTGGATCCTTTAAACTTGTAAATTGATAATTTACTTTTATTCTGTGATTGACCTCAGCCTCAACAGTAAAAAAATGGATTAACAAATCAAGCTTACCTGGAATGACTTCAAACTCTCGAAGTCGTAAGGATCCATGCAATCTTCTCCAAATTAAGAGAATTTCCCTTTCATTGTTAAAGTATTTAAAGCTTAATCATGCATTTCCAAGACAACTTAGTGCTTTGAGAGTCAAAGATAACTTGTGAAGAGGTCAAGGCTTCGTCTGCTGCTGTTTCTGAATTTGAAATAGTGAAATTTTATGTGATCTGAAATGAATTCATTCAAATTGGGGGATATTAAGTTGCTGTACTGTACTGTGAACATACTTTTGTGGAATCCAGACTTTGATTTACTCGTTTTCAAGAGCTGCAGGATTTCCTCTGAATGGGTTTAAATATTTCGTTCTTTGCTCTAAAACTACAAATTTTTGTTGAACTCAATTTTTTTGGCACATACTTCGATGATTCCTTTCTTCGATATCTCAGATATTTCTGTTTATTCTTCTCAGAAGGTAGAGCTCCTCATGTGTTAAAAACGCCGCATTCTCATACAAATACTGGCTTGGTTGGAATATCATCACTGGACGACTCGACAGACATGACAAATTTAAAGTTACGTTCAAACAACATAATCATAATCTTACTGCATCAAGACCCATTGGACACTCCAAAGAAAACAGAGAAAGACTCTATTGCCGAAAATTCAATGGCTGAAATCTCAGATGAGTTTTTTGAGGGAATTGGACGATTTTCTTTGCAAAATTTATTTGGTGAAAGTGGAGAAGAAACTAGAACGGAGCTGGCGTCATTTTGTTCATATGACCACATAAGGTAAGAATTCTATTGGTAGACTGTTTTTGCTTTGTCGAGGCTATTTTCATCATCATTCGGTACCACCTTCTATCAGAAGGTTGGTCACCAGAACGCTCTATCTCCTTTTATCCTCAGATATTCATTTCGCTCTCCCAATGCTCTGGCACCCGCTCCACTCCTTTACATCATGTCCCCAAGAGGCTAGTTTGCAAACTGCGTTTTAAAGATTTGAAATATTGGGTTTTTTCTTCAAGACTCGTTGGAAATCAAGAATGACATCCATACCTTGAAATGAATTTTTCAATAATGCACAGCAGTTTTACAGCTATTGGTGGATTTAGAAGCACTGAGCATTCATTGCAGCTGCCGTCAGTTTCACAAAATATGCATAGTTTGTATCATTTTCTGTCTCGTTGATCTTAATTTGAAGCATTTTCAGGAAGCTGTCCTTCCAAAGTTAGCTGCTATGTCACTCCAAGAGTCATTGTAGAATTGTGTACTGGGTATGCCAAAAAGAAGTTCACATTTTAGCCAGTAAATTGCAGGCAAATTCACGATTTCCTTTCACTATTCACCGTTAGAGGCTAATAGGCTTAGAAATATAGCTGGATTGTTTATCCTTCAATTGACATGTTGTGAAATAATTTTTAAAAGTTTTTTTATTTTGTTGCTGTTTGCAGTTAAACTATAAAGTTTATTTGGTTCATCTGATATGCTTCTTAGTATGGACAAAGTCGGTATTGCATAGCCATGCTATCTTTATTCCTGCTTTGTTTTGTACATGAATTGTATCCCATTAGTATTTGATTTTGAATTAACGTTTTGATATATAATTTTGTTCAGGTTTCTGATGTCTGCTGTGACAACGATGTGCGAAAGCAGAACTGTCTCTGGCAGCAAATCAATTTGTGTTGATTTTGTCGTTGGTAAACTGATGGCAGAAGAAAATCTTTATGATAAAGCACGAATGAGGTCAGCCCCGATGTCATCTTGCCAACCATTCTCTCAAACGAAGGTTGGTGTTCTTCGTTTATTTTGCTTGATATTTGGAATGTACATTGTCTTGTGATTAAGCTTAGCTTCTGAATGAAACCTGGAAAGGAGAGGAATGCAACTGTAGACTGTGTGGACCTTTCGTGGCACAGGTTGGGCTCTTGAGCGGTTAGAATGTGTTTGACTGTAAATACCAAAAGAGGAAACATTGTAAATACTGCAAATACTGTAAAAACATTTTAAAAGCCTATATATATGTGTGTATACACTGGAATAAACTGGACACAAATATCAAGTCGGTAGGAAACTTTAACATTTTTAAACAAAGGTTTTGGACAATGTAAACTGATTTTATACCTTTTTGTGATGAACTGTTCTTTTTACTACTTGAATTTATGTAATTAAAATGTTTTAAGTGAATCGATATGATATATTAAATAGAGGACCCTCATGAAAAGCACTCTTGAGTGACTGGGGAATTCCTCTGTAAATATCTGTATTATTATTATTATTATTATGTTCTTTTTATCACAGAAAAAAGTTCCTGGTAAGTTCGTCCCGAAAGCAAGCTAGAACAACTAGCCTCAGGTTTCGAGAACCTTTCTCAATGTTCTTGCAGTTCCTAACAATGCCGTTTTCTGTATCATTTCAGTCCTGATCTTGATTCCTATCTTCTCAATGTATTGCTCTGCTTCTTTTGTGACACATCCCAATGCACCAACTACAACTGGAATGACAGTTACTTTTCGAAGGCACCATAATCTTGCAATTTCTCTTTTTAGATCTTGATACTTTTCAATTTTCTCTTGTTCCTTCTGTTTTATCCTTGTATCTCCTGGTACAGCTATGTCAATGATTAAGCACTCTTTTTCTGGTTTTAGCACGACAACAATGTCTGGTCGCCTATGCTCAATTTCGTAATCTGTGTTTATGTTAAAGTCCCACAGTACCTTAATGCTTTCATTTTCAGTAACGCCTTCTGGCTTATGATTGTACCACTGTTCAGCCCTGGGTAGGTCATACTTCTTGCAAATCTCCCAGTGAACTATCCGTGCTACGTTGTCGTGGCGTCGCTTATATTCCTTCTGGGCTAATTTGCTACATTCACATATGATATGGCTCACTGTTTCCCCCTTCTCACCACACATTCTGCAACTCGGCGAATCTCTTGATTTGTCGATATGATGTTTAACGTAATTCGTACGTATTGCTTGTTCTTGTGCTGCCATAATTAGTGCTTCTGTTCCTTTCTTCAAGTCTCCATTTTTTAGCCACAACCATGATTTCTTCCTGTCTACTATCCCATCCGTATCTCTGAAAAACTGACCATGCATTACTTTTTCATGCCATTTGACTTCTCTTTCTCTTTTCTTTGATCTTTATACTCTGATGGCTTAATGATGTCAGTATTCATTTCCTGTTGTTTATGCACTGCTTTTAATAATTGCTCTTGGCTGTTTTTAACATACCATCTAAGGCTATTTTCCTCTGACTGGACAGTTTCTAATACACTTTGCAATCCCCTTCCACCTCTCTGTCTTGCAACATACAATCTATCGACGTCACTTTTTGGATGTAATGCTCCATTCATCGTCATAATTTTCCGTGTCTGTCTGTCTAGTTTCTCCAGTTCCGCTTTCGTCCACTTCACTATCCCAGCCCCATATCTCATCACAGCTACTGCCCAAATATTCATTGCTGAAATGGCATTCCTGCTGTTCAAGTTTGACTTCAATATAAGTTTAATCCTTCGCTTGTATTCCTATTCCCTTGTATTCGCTTGTATTCGCTTGTATTATTATTATTATTATTATTATTATTATTATTATTATTATTATTATTATTATTATTATTATTATTATTATTATTATTATTATTATTATATACTCTCATAAGCTCATTCGCTATATGTATTAAAATAGAAATATGCACTTAGAAAAAACACATTCGTTAAAACATTTCGGCCGAAGCATTCATCAGTATGACTTTTCAAAATTAGAAGGCTATATATGTATGCATTTATACCTAATTATTCCTTCTGGTGGGCTAATCATTCCTCCGTATTGTTTTAAACAATCTTACTTTGTGGCTGGCTTGAATTTAGCTTTAATTATAGGTACTTTTGTATATGCCTTCTTTTAGAAAATAAATGGTGACAAGTCCAATCCTTTTGAAGTCTTTCAAGGGGTTAACACTATAGTGCTGTAAAAGTATTGTATTCTAAAGCTTACACTTTTGGTTTCCAAGATTTGTCTGTTTTCATCGATAGTCGCATGAATGAGGAGTACTGAAAAATTTATGCCAAAATTTCATGCGAGATTATTGATTTTGGAAATCTCATGACCCGACGTTGTAGCCCAGTCAAAAAAGATAGCTAAAAAGGGAAAAAACCCACCAAGAGCGAGTGATTTATCATGCGCAGATCCTGTTAGGGGCTTTATTTTAGTTAGTAGCCTTGTTTCCATTGGTGTTGCTCCTATTCAACCAACCTAACCGTTTCTATGTCTTATCATGGATTCTTGTGTTTATTACAGCTCTTCTTTTTCCCGGCTGATCAAACAATGTCGGTTTATCCGACCGGATTCGGTACTGCCCCTTCGCCTTGTGTTAAGGTTAGAATACAGAAGACTGAGCGTGGAAAATCGCCGTTAACGGTATGGACTTTGTTCTCTTGTATTATTTATTACTTAGATGAAATAGAAAAAGGATCAAATTGAAGAGGCCTTTGCAACTGGTGTTTGTTGAAAAATACTTCATTTTGTCGTCTGTTTGTTGTTGCAATTTTCATGTTCCATGCAAATGGCCGCCAACAAAGAGACCGCACGTGCAAGGAATGCTGGCTGCAAAGGCCCCGTCAACAGAAAACAGGCTACAAGGATTGTATCATTATCTTTTGTAATGAGAACTAAAACATGGACTGACTTATTTTATCTTTCATTTCTTGGTGTTCTGTAACACGCATTGAAAGACATAAAGCGTTTATTCGATAGGTTAGATCTAGCAGAGGCAAAAACAGAATTTTACATCATAAATGGCGAACTCGATAGTGGTTTGGAATCAAAAGTGAAATCAGATTTTTCACACGACTGAGTTTGATCTAATTTCTCTTGCAACAAACTTCTCCTTCTGGTCATTTTTCATTTTCCTTTCTTACTATGTCTCATGCTGTTTTGGGAGTCTGAAAGCAAAGATTATTTGGAGCTGTGCTTGTTTCTCTATGTATTGACCAGCCTCTAAAAATGTCAACTTTTTGGTAATTATTTTCAGAAGATCACACTGTTATTTAAAGGCAGTCTGTCTGGCATTTGGTTGGGCGATAAGGACAATGCAATGAATAGGAAATTTGAATTGTTCTTATTTCTCTGACTTTCTACGACCATAGAAAATCAAGACGATTAGTCCTCCTTTGTTTCAAATACACAGATTCACAACCAAATCCGTTGTGTTGAACTCTAATTGTTACGGCCAATCAGATACATGACACATTGCCTTTAGCAACTTGTTTTCTATTTACAGGCCGTGCAGTCGCGCACTTCAATCGTGCCGAAATCACTGATCAATGTTCAGCTTGGTAGATTAGAAATTGAAGTGGATGTTTCAATCATTGATCGAATCGCTGGTGTGTTGAACCCCGGGCCACTGTACCAAACAGCAGGCTCTGGCACAAATGGCAAGATGTACAGCTCTTTTCTGTCAGGACCAACGTTAGTAAGTATTGTGTTGGACCTCATTTTAGGCATATTTCCAGGGAAATACATAGGACAGAAGCAGTTGGCAGCTCATTTTCAACGTGTTAGATGGATATAGCAAATGGTCAACAAATTTCTAAACTTTTGAAGAATCATCCAGAAGGCTGGATCCCAATATTCTAATCTTAGATGGTTGACTTTGTCCATAAAATGTTTTTATGTATTTAAAGATTTCTTTCTCGCCTTAAAAGTTGCCTCTTGTAGTTTTTCCAGCATTTTCATCGAATGCAGATTGTTGTTCGTGATTTTCAAGTTTCTGATTTTCAAAATTTGCGTATTATTTTCTTGCAGAACCGTCAAACAGCTTTTAATCAAGCGATGGAAGAAAGCCCAGCTCATTTTGATAGCAAAACAGATATCATTGTCAAATGTCCAGAGCTCAATATCTTATTGAGGTAAGTTACCGGGTTTTAGTTTCAAATGAGACTTGGCTGAATTATACTGTATTCACACTGACACAGTTAAACCAGCTTTATCTAAACCAGTTTAAATTTCAACCAATCAAATGACTGGATTGGTTGGATTGACCAATCAGAAGGCCCTATTCGAAAATCAGGTTTAGTTGAATCTGCTTTAACTTGCAGTGTGATTGGGGCATTAAAATAAGCCGGTGTTGTAAAATCTATGCTGTGCAGCGTACCCTTTATTTTTGTTCTAAGAATTGCAAGAATTCGGGTAAATTGGGCTAGCTCTTCTAATATAAAATTCCAATTAAAGAAACTTTTCATTTTCTAAAGAGCATGTATTTAGACTGAATGTATGGTTGTAATTATCGCTACTGAAAGGCTGCTGGACGCTCCTAACTACGACTAATACTCAACGGCCATTATTTTGAAAGTATGAGCCAGTATGAGCGTTCTTGGTTTGGTGTAGTAGTCTCGTTTTGAATAGAGATAACTGGGACTCATCGTAATCATCCTAGCATGTATGTTGAATTTTTTTGTTTCTTTTTATTCTTATTTGATATGGCAATCTAATTTTTGATCTTCTGTGTTACAAACTTGCAAAGTCCCATAAAGCAGATTCTTTGTAGAAAGCAAAGTTCTGCTCTTTAAGTATTCTGTTTATACTTATGCAGCATTTGAGCTCCTAGCTCATCTGGGTACTTTCATGCCCCCCTCCTTATCCCTCCATTTGTGAATTTGCTTGATTTTGCGCATTTGCCAAAAATGTTTCGGCACAGTTCCGAAAAAGGTCAAGCCTTCCCCCAAATGCCATTTACTAGATCATTGTTTCTCGTTTTATCAAACCTAGATATCAAATTTTCCGAGTTCCTCGCATACATTAACAAATAAAAGCGTCCTCTGGCTCACAGCCGTGGAACTGTGACTCTTTTTGGACTCAGTATTTTAGCTCATGACCGGTTTCAAAAAGAATGTGTTTTTGCTGCTGACAAAAAGATTTATATTTTAGTTCAGACCTGAACTCTACTTTTCCAGAAGTCATTCTTTCGTCATCTTTTTATCGTAGATTTCCTATACCCGATCTGCGACCTGCAAGTGATTTTGATAAAAGACAATGGTGGCAGAAATCAGTTAGAAACGAAGCAATCAGCCTTGATTTGAAAAACCTTGAATTCAAAACGATGCTGTCACATTTGCAGACGTCTAATTCCTTTGAATTAAGATTCAGAGAATGCAAAGGTGAGATTAGGCATTAGACTTTGACTGATCAATTAATTTTATGTTGTCGTTTTCTTTTAGTCGTAACGGTGTTCCACTTTTCATAATACTTTTTGTTGAAAATTGCCAAATCTTTCTTATGAGATATTAATATTTCCGTTTGAAGGTTTCTTCAAAGTATCTGAAGAAGAAGAATTCAAATTTTTACATGTTTCTTGTTCATCAACTGAAGAAGATTCTGAGGATATGCATCTTGACTGGCCAAGGTATTCTGTATGACCGTTTCACTTTCTTTCTATTCCATAGCATGATGAGGTTGACCTATCTCCTTGGAGTTCATACTTTGTTTAGTTCTCATCGATTATGATTGATCATACATGTGTATCGTAATTTCTCTTTTAAAATTTCTGTCTTTATTCTGTCTTCTCATTCTTGATTCTATCATTTCCTTTAGATGTTCCACCTTTACCTCTTCTCGCTCCTTCCTTTATCCTTGCTCTACTTATTCTTGTATCGTTTGTTGGTTTATTTTGCAGTCCATTTGATTGATTCATTGATTGATCGATTTATTGATTGAATGATTGATTGATTGATTGAATGATTGATTGAATGATTGATTGATTGATGAAATGGTTGAATGATTGGTTGGTTAATTGAATGAATGAGTGATAGGATGATTGAATGATTGATTTAATGATTGATTGAATATTAAATGATTGATCAAGTTAACGATTCATTGATTGAATCATTGATTGGTTAGTTATTCATTCATTCATTCATTCACTCATTCATTACTTCCTTTTATTTCAGGATCGTAATATGCCATCAGCCACCAACGACCCGATCTGTATTCGAAGATGCTGAAAAAGATTCCAAGAATTCTCCTGACTCTCAATTTGATTCTTTGGAGGAAACCTTCCCATGGGTCAAAGCAGAGCCATCCCCATTTTCATCCAATCCTGTTATGTTTGAACAAGAAGAGGTAATTTCATGATGCTAGAACTATGTCTAATTGCATGCTATCTTTGAGCATCAACTAACTTAAACGAACAATTTGAAATGACTGTTTCTGTTCTGTACGTTGTAAAGATTCACTGAAGCATTGGCGACTATTAAACTCATCACTCATGCAACCAGATATTACCAGATATTGCAGGGGACTGTTCAAACTAGTAACGAGCTTAAAGCTTAGTATAGCTTTGCTGTGGCATGCTAGCGAAATATGACTTTTGCCTAGTTGAGAAGGAAAGATATAAGGTGTGACTTTTGATTTAAACTAAAAGATACTCTTCGCATTTGAATAGTGTCTTAATCGATGAATTAACATTGAACGATAAGTCTTCTTGGGAATTTTTTCAGTGCCTTTGTTTGAGGTGTGCCTTTGGTAAAACTTGTGACCGAAGAGAATTTTTCTTAGTTCTTATTTTGATTCAGTAATCCCATGATAGGTACATCCAAAGACTCTATGCAGTGATTACTCCTACTCAGTGTTATTTTTCATTTCAGTTAGTAATGCCTGGGAGTATTGCCGAAATGAATACTTTTAAAGATATTGCTTCAGCTACATCAAGATATTACATCAACTTAAATTTTCCTGATCTTCAACTCAATTTACATGATAAAGATATATTTGAACTCATCTATAACAGGTAAGTCAAAAACTCAACATCTTATTCAGGCCATTCCTATCCATGTATAGCTTCTTCTTTCAAAGTGAAACTATTGGAAAGCCTAATGCAATGAGCAATGACAACTGTGCTATTATTTCGAAAGCTTCAGCCATTACTCAGCAAGTTGTTACTCAGTGTCTTAATGATATAAGCTATTTCCTTAATGAAACCAGTTGTAATTTTTTATTTGCCAGTTCTTTGGCAATCGTGCTCCCAATCCCAGGGAGGCATTCAGTTTATGCGTATACAGGTCAGACTGCTGCTGAGAGCGACATTTTAGGTCTAAATAAACTAGAATTGTGGCCATGATACGTTGTGTCGTGAAAGATAGTTATGCTGATATTTTAGGGTTCTTTTGAGGCAACTCTGATCGCGATTTGCATTGTTTCAGGTTATTGTTTGTTCGTTTGCAGATGTCTTTGAGTTGATATGTTTGTGTGTTGCAATGAAGCTGCACTAATACTTTTTGGGTTACCTGAAAATTTCTCGGACTGATCTCCTTGTATGCGTTTTATGTCTAGTGTCCTCTTTGGGATCCCTTATAAGCGGTCAAGGTACACTTCAGTGGATACATGAGATGTATAATTTCTACAGTGCATTAGCTGTTTCAAAGTCAAATTTCTTTACCATTGAAAGATTTTCTGATTATGGCCGTTCAAAACGTTTGATTTCTATCTCCACAGATTGTTCAATGATTTATTGATGTGGGAACCATCGGCTCCATCTCCAGTTGAAACAAGTCCTATGACGTATCCTCAAATACAAAACCATATTCATGTGAACCTCGAGAGTCAAGTTGGTTTCCCTGGAAACAGCAAGTTCTTCATGTGTCGATCAGCAATTAGAGATGGTAAGTGCTTTTCACTATGTTCTTTGATCATCTTGGGTGATTCTCACATGTCTCAAGGTGGATGTTTGTACCAATGAACTGCAAATCTCGGATTTATAATGACTACTTTTTTATTCCTGTTACAAGCTTCCAGTATAACTTGTACGAGTATGCTATTCATTTGTAGATATCAATAATTATATGTCCCTTCGCTGCCTTGTTTCAAGGATATTAAAGATGATTCTGTTGTTCAAAACTATTTGAAGTGATGTATCAGTGACAATTTATCAAGATATATTTAATCAATGTGGAACTGTCTCAGCCTAGAATCAAAATTGTCCCCGACTTTGAAAACTTTCAAAAAAAGCATAGCAAACCTTGCATCTAGCTAATTTCTCTCTCACATCACATTCTACCATATCATGATCATATCTATAATTTTTTATACACTTTGCTAATAGCTGTATAGATCTTATTGATTGTAGTTTTATTTTTGATTTATGTGTAAATTTAGATTCTTTTCTTTTGTAAGTATTTTTTAACAGGGTACATTGTAAACCAGTTAGCTGAATGTTTTACCCTGTATAAATATTATAAAATGAAATGAAATGAAATGAAATGAAATAAAATCATTGAATCAACTCATTTGACTGGGATGTCTTATCTTTTATCGATTAGCCCTTCTCGCAAAATAATGCTGGTAATTAGTTGACCGTTCATGTGATAAGAACCATAGATTAGAAAAGCAGACTTTTGCATTTGCATGATTAGAGCTCGTACATTAATATCAAATTCAGAAATGGCAATGATTTGTTTTGATAATGATACCGTAACTGTTTTCATTCAGCTTATGACTCAGATTCAGACCAAGACCTAAGCCTCGCTTCCACAATTGCTGACGGAGTTGTTCATCAGAATCAGCTTGTGTCACAAAATCAGCAAAGTAATATTGCTGTAAATATTCACATTGACAGAGGAAAAGTTGCTTTCTTTCCACCGTGTGAGGTAAGATATTTCAATGTACATTTCTCTTTCTGTCAATGATAAAACCGTAGAAAATGCAAATTTGCGTTTATTTGACAGAAATCATTCAATATTTAACAAATAAACACCATAAACGAATTTTACTAAATGAATGTTTTGCACTCTTTACAGTGGCAGGTTTCCCAACATTTAAAGATGGATCGTAAGTCTGACATCAAAAGTCATTTATTCAAGCGGGAAGATTAGAAAATGTATCTCAATACCTCTCAGTGGCCTGCTTCTTCTTGTTAATTATTTTCGTCTGTCAGGTTTTCAACTGTAAGTTTTGGGTTAAACAACAGTTTCCAAAAATGAGAACAAGAGCAAGTGAAATTAGGAAAAAGGCCGATAACGCCTTTCTGTTGTTTCTCAAGGAAAGCTTTTCATAACGAAAACGTAAAGGCATTGTGCAGAGAGAATTGGCAAGCTGCCTTGTAGATCAATGATGGCCAAATTTAGTTGAAAATAAAGAATTTCAATTGCATTGTCTAGTATATATATGGCAATATATATGACAAAATATATGACAGCGTCATAGCTGTTTCATTATACATCCTGTGCTTTTTTTATAGACACCAGACGAAGATGCTGACGTAGACGAAAGAACAACCCCTGAATCAAATTTAGGCCATGTTATAATCGACACAGAAGATTTAAATTTTTTCACGGTTATGGCATACAAAGGAGATCCCAACATAGATTTTATGCACTTATATACTGGTGATGCTACTCTGTATCACTCAGGTCAAGTGAATAGTGAAATTGATCGACTTAATATGGAAGAAGCATTAACATCCTCAAATATGAACAGGATAATTTATCGCTCTGATCAATCCGTACTATCTCAGAGTAAAGAGGCACAGGATGTTGGCAGCGAATCAGTTTCTGCTGTTTCATTGGCTATGAAAACAAAGCATTTTCCTACGAAGAATCGAAAGGTATTGTTATTTGAAGAATAACAGTTGCCATTTCTTTTGTTGTTATACTCAGGATTATTTTACATTAGGATTTGATGATAACCTTTCTGAAAGTGCCTATCGAGTATCTAGGGATTGCTCATCATTTGCTGAAAGCAAAGACCGGGAACATCAGTCTTGTGGACATGGCAAGGATCTTATGACATGGGAAGTCAGACATTCCTCAATACAGCATGATAATGTAGTTAGACTCAGGTTTTGACTTCCTCCGTAGAAGTATATGAATTTATCCTCCGCAGAAGCATGCAGCTGAGACATCCAGCACAGCTGTTGCATCTAACCATCCATGGTTGTAATATGTTTAGAAAGAAAAGGTTGCTGCTGAAATATCTTTGAATTCCCTCTTTAGTCTATTCAATATAACGAATCTAAGTTGATGTCAATAATGCTTGAACTTTGCAGGATAATTTGGTTGCTGTTGGCCTAAGGGGATCAACATTACGGCATATAGTTGCTGAGTCTGGCCAGAGTTGGCTAACACAGGTATCATTCGTTGATTGCTTGATTTTGATTGATTTGAGTTTTGACTGATCATGATTGATTTGATTGATGTAATTTGATTGAGTGAACCTGAGTTGATGATTGATTCGTAGATTAGTTTTAATCGAGAGGTTATCAACTTTCGAATTTCATGGGCATTTACGAAGCAATTAATCGACGTTATTCCAGCATTCCTGGAAACTACTTTAGTGGTAGTTTTGTTTCAAAATCTCAGCCGTAAAGCTGCCTTGCATAGTAATTCAAATGTCTTCGTTATTTTTCAGATAATGGACTTCATGACACTCGAAGATCAATCAATTCTTGGTTATACCTTTCCTTCCGTAATAACTACATTATATTTACAACTATGGGGATGTTGTATTGACTATCGGTAGGTGATTTTATGAAATTGATTAAATGAGGAAATAGATGAATGTATGAGGCATATGGAAAATTTGTTTGCTAAATTGAAATCGAAATTCCATTGCAATCAAATGATTCACATATCTTGCTTGTTATCAATTTACAATCATGCAATAGTCTTCTACATAATGAATTTCTCTGCATGCTTTCAGGCCGAAGAATCTGGCACTTCGCTCACTTTTAGCAGTTGAAGCATTTAGCCTGTCAAGTAATATCAGTCCCGGCTCATTGGAATCTGTCCTCAGGTAAGTTTTAAGAACCAAGTGATGACTCACAGATATCTCCGTTAAATTCTGAAACTTGTTAGATAGCAATTGAACTTAGAATTAAGATGAATTGAGATATATGATGGACACTTTGTTAAAAAGTTTGTTTCTCAATTCATCAACATTGATTTAATTTTATATTATTTATCCATGGTAGCCCCCCAGTTTCAATAACTGATTTAAAATCTTAACAATATTAATAATTTACAATAAAACCAATAAATTTTGAGCTAAATTGATATTACAATTTGCCAAAAATCAACAAAAAAACGGAAAGATTTTAATTCTCATTTTTGCACTTCTCTCTGGAAGGCTCTCAGGGTTGAAGAATTTTTAGCCTCAGTGCCAATACTGTTTCAACGCTTAGCGCCTCGCTACGAGAAGCATCCCCCCCTGCTGATTTTAACAATGGCAACCGGAGGTTGACTTCAGCAGATTTGATCTTTTACATAAGAAGTTCATTTTACGGATTTATTTTCAGGTTCATCATCGATGATTCTGCATTGTATTTGTCTGACAAACAATACGATCATATTGATCTAGATAAAGGTAAATCATTAAAGGATCTTTATATGACAGTTTCATAGATATTGCTAGATTCGGTAATTTTGGAGCTCAACAAACCGTAACGACTGTATTTAAGCCGTTATCGATACAAGAATGCTGACAGGAATGAATAAAAATGTTCATTTTGTGTATAGTAAGTAATTCGCCAGGCATGTGTAAAGTAATGATTTTCAAAGGTATGACTATAGACTGGAGTATCACCTCAACATTTTTACTGAAACGATTATGTATGATGATATTAGACTGCTAAATAGGCCATTTTCCCCATTTCTCCATAATAAGCCTAATGATTTGATACAACGGTTGAAACTTGATAAGATATACGCCTCCCCCCCCCCCACTAACGACCCCGCCGGACACTAAAGATACAGCGGGAAGTGATGAAATTATATATTTTCAACGGGGATTAAAAATACGTGGACGGGGACAGGAAATTTTCAAATATAACCGCGACAGAAATTGTATAATTTTTAATGGGAAAGCAAAAATTTCAACTGGGAAACAACAGAAACATGGCGGGGAAAGATTTTAATTTCAAATTTGGCGGGGAAACAGATCTTCTCAGTGGATCTACCTTCTATGTTGGTGGGGCAATATTTCAGCGGAGTCGTTTCTGGGGGGTGTAGCTATGCTTCTCGTGGGTCGTTTAGAGTACACTTTGTACTAATGGCTTTGTCTTAGGTTGTATTTCTATGAATAAGATTGAATTGAATTGATTCGAATTGAATATAATCAATGCAAGATTGCCATCGTTCAGTTGTAGATCTGCTTAAATTCCTTTTCTTCTTTCAGATTACGTATGTGTTATGGACATGGGTTTGTTTGAATTAGTGTTACGATTATCCGACAGCAAAGACATGGTAGGATAACTGTTTCTATGTTTATCATATACGGATGGCAATTTTCCAGTCTTCTTACGTCCACAAAACAGATATATTTTTGCAGATATTATTTGCTACTTAGTTTTGGCTATTCCATAGACAATCTTGATAAACTTTTATCGAAATAAGCTTTTCTTGGTGAAGATTGCAATTGACGATTACGCTAAAGATGGCGGCGCAGAACTTTTTACCAAGATGCATTGCGTTCTTAACCGAATTCCTGCTAAATCGTTAAAAATCTGTAATTCGAACTCAATGCATCTTGGTAAATTATTCCTCGCTGCCATCTTTAGCGTAATCGTCTGTTGGAAAATCTTTCTTGAAATTTGGTTCTTTTCTTGGTCCCATTAATCTACTGTGACGTATTTTTAAAGGATAACTTCGGAATGATTAGTATGCAGATTAATTCGACTCTTTTTTTGCTCAACTAAAAATTTTAAAACATTCAATTATAAACTTAAGACACTACGTTTAGGCAACAAGATGTTCTTACGGATATGTCATTTGGGCATTTTCGGGCTTCTTTCTCTTGTATTTTCGGGTAATTCTCTTTGTCGTTATCCAGTATGTTTAGAATCAGATGAAAGCTCTCCCTTGCGTCTAGCAAGATACCTAAGGCCGAGAGAAAGCACCGTATTCAATCTGTGCATATTTTGTTCATAGATATATTTCTGACTTTGTCATTTTGCTTTCAGCGTCGACCAAAGTTGGACCTGAGCATGTCGAATAATGTTTTGAATATCCCCACTTGTTCAGATTCATGTGCATCTTTGATCAAATTGATAAAATACATTGCATCTGATGGTGATCTTAATCATGGAAACCAAGCATGTTTTGCAGAACAAATCTCTCAAAATGAGGTACCATGTTATTTTCCAGCGTTTTGTTGCCACAAAGCAGACATCCACAAGACAATATATTTGCACTTTCTCTGGATTGGAGGATCCTCCTCTGAGCTGCATTGTGTTTACAAACTTTTAATCGTTACAAATTGTTTCCTATAACATCTCATGGCTTTGTATCACACCAGACCACATCTACATCTACATGTACATCTACAGGAATAATCTGTGCAGAGCCTGTGGGGCATCACATTGATAAGGATCTGGTTATTGAGTCTGCAAGCATATGCTATGTTACTGAGTTGAGAAGATAACGAAAGGGAATGAGGACTCGGTAATACATGTTGGCATATCCAATTGCCAGACCCTGAACGGCTTAACTATTACTGTACTAAGACGGACAAAAAATATAAAAATAAACAAACTTTTAACGCAGCGTACCGTATGCCGTGACAACAAAGATAGCACTCTTTCCGCAGTTTTAGAGAAAACAACGACAACAATGATTTTGTCTATTCAATGAACACATGATCTCAACATCAATGTATTTACTTCTTAATCAATCATTATTTTGATTAATCTATTAAGTTAAACAATTATTGTTAATCGTACACTACAGAGTATAAAGATCTAGTAATCTTTTTATAAATCCTTGCAGAGCACGGAGAATCTTTATTCAAGATCCTCAGTAGATGAGAACACAATCGATTCATTGATGGCTGATGCGCTAATCGAAGAAGCTGCGCCAAAGGAGGTAACAGTTACTTAAAGTTTGAATCATGCCCCCATATGCAGGGAATTGCCTTTATTTATCGGCATTCTCGCTTTAAAACTAGATCTTACTCGTGTGGCACAAGCCGATTGTGTTTCTGTTCATATTGTGAGTGCTTCCTCATATCAGTATCAATGTTCATGTCAGGAAGCATTTACTGAAATCAGTTTGAAAAAGCTGCCAGATTTCTTCCTAAATTCCCTCATCATGATTCAAACACGTAGTATTGTCTCAGTCATAGTGAGAATTTTTGTAAAGTTTTCAAAACAGTATTTGTTGCCAAATTTACAAATTTATCTTGTGCAAAGTGAAGGTGGTTGAGCGGGTTAAAGGGGTTCATATCACATCTTTGGTATTAAAACGTAACGTTAATGAGAAGTTTTAAAAAATTTTGTTTTGCGATATAAGTAAGTGAAAATTAACGACAGAAGTCCACTGTTCATTTCGCATTTAGCTGGACACAGTTGGTTCTAAGATGTTTACAGACCGTCATGGTTTCACAACATCTGAGCTGTTTTCCTCCTCCGCAACGAGCAATTCAAGCAGCACAAGAAGCCTACAAGATCAGTTAGCTGATGCATGTGATGATGGTGATGATGATGATGATGATAATGAAGAGCTTTCCAGTGGCGACGAATATTGTATACTGGAACAAGATGACGAGGTAAAAATCCGTTTGTTCCCACCCAAGATGCACATTGCTTATTATAACCTCGTGCTGTTTCAAAACAGTCACAAAATTGTAAAAATCAGTCACAAACTAATCAGTAAATGTCAATCACAAAGTAATAGACCTGTTTACTTCTCAAAAAAGAAGTTTGGATAGAGAGTGAAAATCTGGAAAACGTATGATGTGAAAGAAAGCAAAAGCGTGACTCCCGTTCTCGGTATAATGAACTTAGCTATGGCAAGAACTTGCTTCGGATTTCACAAAATTTTTCAGAGAGTTCATTTTCGACAAATTTACACAAAATGTTATTGGTCTTTTTTTGCGTTGTTTCTCGTTATTTTAATCACTGTTGGCAGACTTTTCTTTCAATTGAATAACAGCGGTTGAAAATAGCAAACTTCGATTTGCAACTGGCAAAGTGATACCCTTGCATGCTTGCACTTCGAGCTGCTAACAATGAACAGAAACAACGAGAAACAAGGCCAGAAAGTAGATAAAACTTCCCGTCAGTGAAGTAAATAATTCCTAACTCACTTTGATTAAAGTTTTCGTTGATTAGTTCTGTCTGAAATCCTGAGCAACGTCTTGCCACAGCTTACTTCATGATACCGAGATTGGGGGTAATACTCTTGCTTTCCTTCACAATTTTACGACCAGATTTGGACGCTCGATCCTACCAACTCTGCTATCGTCAATTGAATAGAATTGTAACCATCCCAGTCATCATGTATCATGCATACAAGATAACCATTGTCAGTTATTACCTCTATAACACTGTAGCATCTATGGTGATATTCTTAAATTTTTCTAGAATGAAGAAGATTTTGAGCCAGTAGCAAAGAAGCTGATTCCATCTGACATTGTGATTGTCGATAATTACCTGAAAGCGCCAGTAAGTATGTTGATGATTCTTTTGGCTTCCTGCTAAATATATGTGCTGGGTTAGACTGCTAGATATTTGTGTTGAATTAGACTACTAAACATATGTGTTGAATTAGAAATTTTAATGCCATAGCAAGTAAAGTACCAGTGGGGCTGAATTCAATTTACATTTCGTGTCTCAACATCTGAACTAATATTTCTTTGCTTTTTGAGATTTTTCTTGAAAATTTCTCATTTTAAAATCGTAAAATTCCTAAAACTGTAATCCTCGAAACAGGAATAAAGACTTGGTCAAACTTTCTAAAATATTCGCAAAGAATGCAGGCATAGTTGAGCATTTTAGGGATGAGTTGAAAGATCCCAAGATGGAGCTGTACATCAAATCGCTGTATATTTTAGAAAGAAGGAGGGCAGTTTGATAGACGTAACTACTTAATAATCATTAGGTAAGCTTTTCTGATCATAAAAGAATACGGTTTCTCCTTCATTTTTATTTTTAGCATGGAAAATACGACTTGCTAAGTGCACCAGCAGATTATCCAGTTCCAGTTTATCGATATACGCTGAGAGAAATGTCAGTTATTTGGCAAATGTATGGTGGTAAAGATTTCCTAATCCCTGAACATAAATCAGCAAGTCCTCTCGCAAAGTAAGCGTTTTATTTTGATCAGTGACTCAAAAGTTTGAAAATGGGTCTATGGAATCAACGAATACATATCATAAACATCAATTAAGCCATCATCTCTATGGTATAACATCTCTTCTTAATTTACCTAATTTTTGACAAACTATTGGCATAAGAATATCTTTTTGTTTCATTGTTGCATTTTATCTTCGTGCACAATACTCTGATGGCTATTTGTTATACTCCCAAGATTGAAATGCAATTCATTCTAGAGTGACGCGACATTTCTTCCAATACATTGTTTTGAATATCTGGAATGAATACTGCTTTTGCATCCTTCATCAATTTGTTTCTGTTAGGCTTCCAGATGATAACAGCTTTTCAAGTACAGCTAAAATACGTAATTATTCATACTGTATGGGAAACAATGAAATGATACTGTATGAAATTCATACTGTATGAAATGATACAGTGTAACGAGTGAGGAAATTAACAGCAAGTATAGTGAATGCAAACTTTTGACAACTCTACACGATGTTTTTTGACGACGAAGGAGAGTTTTAACTTAGAGTCATCACAATGCACAGTGCGACGATATTTCATGAATTCAATAATGAATAATCTCCTAAAATTATTTCAAAAGAGAAAATGGAATATACCACATTTTCAATCAATTAATTGTAAGAATACAATCGACGCTTTTATAAATTCCTATATATTTTTATTTTCTCTTCATGATCAAGCATGCTTTCCTTACAGTGGTTCACCCAATTTTGGCTCGTACTCACCGAAGAGATCGCCAATGCATCCACAAAGCAAAAGGAGCCAAAAGCTAATGAGAAAGTATGAAGACAAGAACATAGCAGACAAAGAGCATAACCAAAGAAAAGGAAAATATAAAGGTGGTCTTGGAAGAGATTGTAATACTCTTATGGAACTGCATTTAAACAAGGTATTACCATACAAGAGCCAATATTCCTTTGTACATGCAGAGTGTTTCAGAAAAAAACTTAACCTTACTTTATTTCAGATCCTAAACAAAATGAGGATATTTGAATCAATTTGACTAAAACCATTTGAAAGTACAGTCTGTCTACTTTTCAATGATATCCAGGTTGAGTAGATTAATTGAAATCGTCACTAAATTGACGATTTCGTAAGTAAGGCCTATTTTAGATTCGGGAAGTGATGGAACATTTTGTATTGGCATAAACCGTCTTTGTGAGGGTTTATTTTGTCATTCTTATTTGATTTATCTCATGTGAACAGATTAGTCTTTTTCTTCCGACCACAAGGCATCACCTCAAGTGCTTCTAGGCCTGAAACGTATTGACAAAATCTGTTCCGTAACTATTTACGCTAAAAAGTTGCTGATTTTGCAATTACAGCATGTTGCATGAACGTTTGAAATAGGTGATACTTACTAAATCATCAATTAAATGATGAATAATTCCATTGATTTATTCAAACTGCATATCACCGGAAAGAAGAAAGATTTTGCTTTGAAACAATACAAAGAGGAGCATTTACTTAAATCTTAACTTTTTTAAATTTTCAATTTTTGTTGGGTTTAGTTTTTTTCTGAAATTCCCCGTAGAATGTTGAAGGAAAATTGAAAAACTTTGCAGGTAATTTCATTAATTTTCGAATCGTTTCGAAATTCTTCTTTGTGAGCAACTCGTTTAATGACCTACAAGCAGGTCAATCAATCAGGTCAATTTAAGAAGCATTGATGAATTTCAAACCGTTTGCAAGAGCTGTGTTTCATTTTGATTTCAGATTCGATTTCAACATGAGATATATTCAGAAGATTCTGAAAAGATATCGAGAGATGTTCTCCTGATTTATGACGTAGAAATGAGAGATCGATTGTCATCATCGCAAATTAACAAATTTTTATATCGATTCGCATCAGAATCATTGCCCATCAAATCAAGTGCAAACATGGTGAGTGATACTTCCCTTGCATACCATGTATAATTGTTTATGATGGTTCAGCCTTTTTGTAGCTTTTAACCTGCATAGGTTTATGTTTTGAGACTTTAAAGAGCGTACAAATCATTTTGTAAATGGTTTGTTTCTAAGTTTCATCGCCAGCAAAAATGTTCTTCCAGTAGATGTTTTAATTATTCTGATGAATTTTTTAGCCGTTCCAAAAATAACCTGCACCGATCGATATGTCCATAGACGTTCGATTGAATGTGTTAGAGCTTTTATTACCTTTGTGCACAATCGAATTTCTACGCAATGCATTCGAATATAGCTGATTCAGATTTTTTCGTAGAATAACTGAAAGTTCTATTAAGGTAACTCGTTAAATACAACAGTTACAAATTCTGCTGTCTTTCCCATTCATAGTTTTGTTTGCCTTGAGGAAAGGCTTCATTGATCAACCTTTTCCAGGCATCTTTACCCATAAGTTTTCCAACGAACTAATCCACATAGTATTTTGTAGATTGAGAAAATTAACCGATTACTTGATCGATTGATTTACTGACTGATTGATTTCCTGATTAATTGATTGATTGATTGATTGATTGATTGATTGATTGATTGATTGATTGATTGATTAATCGGTTGATTTATGAGCTTTAATTGATAGAGACATTGATTCGTTGATTCATTGAATCATTGATAGATAGATAGATAGATAGATAGATAGATAGATAGATAGATAGATAGATAGATAGATAGATAGATAGATAGATAGATAGATAGATAGATAGATAGGTAGATAGATAGATAGATAGATAGATAGATAGATAGATAGATTGATTGATAGATAGATAGAGATGTACAATTCTATTCATTCACTTACATGTATTTTTCATTGGAAGTATTGATTTTCATCGTTCATTTCCTACATTTTAGGTTTCTGTAAAACTATTGCTCACCAAACCAGAAGATGGAGTGAAAAACAAAGAAGGAACTTTGCGTATTTCCGTCCAACCAGTCAGACTGAACATCGATCAAGATTCTTTATTTTTCCTGAAAAATTATTTCACAGAGATGGCTGATGATAGTGTTGAAAGGAGTATAAACCGTGTACTTGAAGGTTTGTGTATTTTCATAAAAGAGTGAGAAATTTTCCGACTGGTACTAACCTCGAATATAATTCGGCACCATTTGCTCAAATATCATCATTTGAAATTGTTATGTTCATAAGATCATGTAAGAGAGAAACAGTATATCAAAGATGATAGGAAAATCCTCAAAAATCAAGCTAAAGGACGAGGAAGATGAATGATTGAAAGATTTTGTAGAATATTTGATGGTTTTGTTGCACGAATTTTCGAACTCGGCAAAATCAACTAAACAAGATATATTTTTGTGTTTTGTCTACTTGGGAATGTGTCTTTAGTGTCAGTTATGTGCTGCAAGATGGAGAGAGGTAGTTGAGTTGTTATTTTCTCGAATTCAGTGTATATTTTTCATTGATGTAAGGGGCTGTGATTCTTGGAACTCGATAACATCATGTTTTATCTGGCAGAGGCAGACATGGAGTGTTTATATGTAGCTGTGGTTTAACTGTTTTTATTTGTAATAACTGACTAATTCTTAACTTGCCTGGTACTTTATTGAAATTTTGCTGTGAATTAATAGTAAGACGTTTTCAGTAGGAGGCTCATTTTCATCACCTTTCAATTCAGTCTTTCACAGCGTTTATCTGGAGCAAAAACTTGTTCTTTGTTCAGCCAGCAATTTGCAAAGTTACTGAGTTTTCAATTTTATGAATTTGCAAAGTTTCCATTTAATTTCAGCTATATCATCTGATTAAGGTTCTTTCTGATCTCCAAACCATTACCAGGCTGCATCATTCAAGGCAATTATTCCAAAGCATTCCGTGATTTGAAACTCATTGCAAATGTTAATTTTGCAGATCGACAAATGCGTAAAGAAACAGTTCGTTTTTCATCATCACCTGGCAACGAGCTTCCTATTGATGAACTGAATATTCATGAAGATCATTACACAATGACAACAGCAACAACACAGGGTTTACAAGGAAGAGAGACTGTGTCACAGGATGAATCACCTATATTTTTTAGATCAGTTGTTTTTTCACCAGAAGTACCCATTCGACTTGATTACCATGGGAAGTCAGTTAATATGGATCAGGTACATCAACCCATTGTCATTATTATTTGAAATATTTACCAACGCTATCCCGTAATCTGTGCTGGTTTGAAGGAGCTCCGTCGCCAAATTTTCGTTGAAATGGTGATTTGCAGTTTCCTGGAAGACGAAATCATATAGATTTTTCATCGTTTTTCAAAATGAAAACGTTTGAAGATAAATCTTTGTACGTCACAGAGGAACAAACTAAACATTCATATCTTTTACGATTGCTCAGATGTAATTGACAATTTTGACAGTTGCCCTTTGGTTGCTTGGTGGAAATCACCAAACAAACTTCAGGAAGCGATTGAGACGTTCCTAGCACAATTGTCTTTACCGATTTGTTAGCAATTTGTGATGGAGGCCCTTTAACGTGATATTCTTTTTTGAGTATTGTACATCATTAGTCATTCTTGATTTATCGCTTTAAGACCCGTCTACCTAAAAAATATTGACCATCCAAGGATGTGCCTGCCAGTAGGGTCTCATCTTTGGCTTAAAATTTTAGGACAGGATGATACGTTTTGCTTTATTATTCCAGGAAAGATATTTCCATTAAAAGTACTTAAATTATTTTCTCGAGATCCATCAGCTTTCCCGAATCTACTTCCAAGATAGGTAGTATGTTTTCAGAATTCGATTCCAGGACAAGGCTATAAAGGTTTCTTCTGGCAGGCACATCCGTCCGCGCTGTCTTGCTCCTAGACCGATACCTCAGCTTTGAAGACTTGTATCAACTGCTAGGTCATTTACACTTCTGATTTTGAAACTGTGATGCTATATTGGAATGAAAATAACATCATAATTTCAAATGATTAGGAAACTAGATCATTGTTTTGAGATCTTTTCATATCATCTTTCAGCAGAATAATAATAATAATAATAATAATAATAATAATAATAATAATAATAATAATAATAATAATAATAATAATAATAATAATAATAATAATAATATATCAATATTTATACAGGTTTGCTTGGTCAGCTGAGAACAGCTGCTATAAATCAAGGACCTGTGTCCAACGAAAAGTAGTAAAAACTATTATTTACAATTTAAAGGTTTCTTAAAAGTTAAAATCAAAATCATTACATCCCTTCTTGAATCTCACAAACGAGCTCCATTTAGAAATAGAGATTAATACTGGCTCCAGCGGTAAAAGAAAATTTGTCCCTCGTTCTATGCTTTTTTTGATTGATTGATTGATTGATTGATTGATTGATTGATTGATTGATTGGTTTATTGATAATTGATCTTTTTTAAAATCTTCTGTCAGTCTGAAAGAGGCGATGCTTATTTGTTTACATCCATGTTATCAATCAAGTTAAACAGTGTCTTTTGATTAAAATGAATACTAACACCCTTACTTGATTTCTTCACTACTACTTATGTTTTTATTCATTTTCAGGGGACACTGGCCGGCCTATTAATTGGACTTGCGCAGTTAAATTGCTCGGAACTAAAACTCAAACGACTATGTTGCCGAAGTGGACTTCTCGGAACAGACAAATTATTGACTTACGCATTAAATGAATGGTTATTAGATATTCGGCGGAACCAGATACCTGGAATATTAGGTGGTGTAGGACCTACTTATAGTTTTGTTCAGCTTTATCAAGGAATCAAAGATTTGTTCTGGCTCCCTATCCAGCAATATCGACAAGATGGTCGGTTGGTCCGTGGAATACAAAAAGGAGCTCATTCTTTCAGTACTTCCACTGCGATGGCAATTTTGGAAATAACCAATAGAATTGTACAAACTGTGCAGGTGAGGTTCAGTTCTTCAAGTTTCTACTGTATACATAGATGCATCACAATTGAAACTGAAAACAACAACAAAAGACAATGTTTCTCGTTCTGGCTATGAACGGCATTTAGCAATCCTTTCCTTCTTTCTTCTAAGAACATGATCTTTAAAGCAATCTGTGTACCATGGCACTTTTCCATTTTCATTGATTCTTTGGAGCTCTTAAAGTGAATGACCAGAGCTATGTGGTGTGGTCTGTCTATACGAAGAAGAAAATCGGAAATGCGACAGTGTTTCTCTGGCGTTATTTTGTTACTTAATTAAAATAATCTTGTTGAGGCTATCAAGTACCATAGCTTATTTATAGACCTTTGAGATCTCATCTTGTATATAAGGGTCTTCTCTTTAGCCTTTCGCAACCGGTTTGACAACTGGTGAGCCATCAAAAGATCACAAATCGTAAATAAATCGCATCGTAAATTATGTAACTTAATACAATTATCTTGTTTCAAGATTTTCTTCCTCTTCATCCTGGCCCTTTGCTCCACCTTTTCTTCTTTCACTTTGTGTTCTCAATTATTCTAATGTCTCTAATAGGTGCTCTAATTATCCTTTGGTGCCCCAATTTTTGCAATATTAAGATATGTTGGGGAAGAAAGTGACAAGCTCAGATAATCAAGTCTTTCTTTTAGCGCAATGTATATTTTGAAATAGTACCATTTTTTAATGGCAACAATATTTTAAGTGCACGTTTTAGAGCTCAGCACTGTTTGAGGGTCTGGAGCACTGAGGTTCATTTTATTTCTGGGTGTCTAGGGGTGTCTGGTCAAGTTGCTGTATCAGATTTTTACCAATAGTAAATCTCCCCTTGGATCCAATCCGTAAAGGTGATGCTGATTTCCTTTCGTTTTGAAGGTTGCAGCTGAAACTGCGTATGTCATGGTGAGCCCAAGTAACAACCTAGAGGGAGGAGCTTCAAAGCGCAAATCGATCTCAAGTAAAGCTGATCAGCCAGTCGATTTGAGAGAAGGTGTCACCAATGCATATAATGTCTTATCTGAGGTATTCCATCACATTTCATTTTTCCTCGCCTGTTATATTCTTTAAACATGGTAGCCTCTTAAGCTAAGGCAGCTTTTCAGGTCTACCACTCCACTAGTGATCCTTTTTTGGATCTGAACTTTTTGTCCATATAAAAGATTACACTACATGCTATATCTACATTCTGCTATACTTTCTAATCACTATACATTTCTACAACAATAGAGGGACGCACCACAAGGAGCAAAAGACAATGACTACCCCCAATGCCATAAAGACATTCAAACGGATAGAAATATATTAGACTTCGGTTAGATAGCTAGATACTGATGCATGCTGTAATCTTTTCCATATCGAATATCAGGCCAGCTTGGACGCATGATGCCGAATAATAGGAGCTCCGGCGACAGAAGCACAATGACAGCAACTGCTACTGCCATCGATCCCCCCTCGAGTCCCCATTGATCTTTACACTGCACATACGCAGTCTAGTCAGGGTTCTGGATTTCAAATTTCATTGATTTGATTTACTGTCGTGTAAACTTGCTAGATGTGGAGCTAAAATGCTGGAAAGTGTTTAAGGATGATCTAAAAATCAGAAAGTTCAACTCTTAGACCAAGAAATACCTCCGAAGGAATTAGCCCGGTGTTGAAAGTTTCTTAAAATTATCAGATTTTGAGAAATAGACAAGTTTCTTAACAAGTTTCTAAAAGGCCTTCTGATGTTTTCGTTGTGTTCATTGTTGTAAATCTCTACAGCTTTCGTGAAAATTTATCAAGTGATACCGAGTAATAAGTGCAACTAACAAGCAAGGGTATTTGAGATTTCAAGAAACGATACAGAAGTACATAAACGGTTTCTGCAGTAATAGTGTTCTGGTATCCTAATTGCTTCAATTTCTGGTGTCCTGAAAGTTATGTTTCTGAAAAGAATTTCTTATAAAAGAAGCATGTAAATGTGATAAAAATTGTTGCAAGTGCAAGCGTATGATTCAAAGTACTAAAGAGCCCAACTTTGCACTAAATTAAATGTTTTAAGTGTTTAAATAATTTTCATAAGCCAAAACTTGACACACGTAAAAAGAATTGCTTCTTGTAATGACAATGTCACCTACTTTGGTTCCAGGAAGTATTTCTCAAACAAGGAATTAGTTTGATATGAAAGGTTTTTGTTAATCCTTTGGTTAGTTTCATTTTGGACCATTGTCGAGAATTGATTTAGATGACAGAGTTCTGCCGCAAAAACTGTGTTGTAACCGAGCTACAGTAGGTCACGATGTTACACACTGTGACAGACAAACTTTATTCATTTCTTGGACTATTTTTAATTATTTTTATTTTCAAATCATCTATGGTATATCTTCCGAAATTTTTCCAAAGAGGAGGTGTAGAATCATGTACCCTGATACCCAGGATAAACATTCTGTGACGTATTTCGTTGAATGAGAGGCTTAAATTAAGTTGCAAGGATTCTACCGTTGGACTTTCCAAGAATCTTGAACTTTTCTCGAAATGACTTTGTATTTCACATTTTAACCCATTTGAAAATGTGATATCATCAGATTTCTAAAACTCGAGCCAGAAGAGCGAAAGACTGTTCTGTTGCTTGATACCTAATCGTAGACATCCATAAACTATGGTTTTCTTGTATAATTATTCCATTCTCATCGAACAATTTAGAATTTTTCGAGACTCTTTGAAGCCATTAAGCGAAGTTCAAAGAAATTGATTGCAGGATTTTTTAAGGTTTGGAACCTGGCATGCTAGTCATGGATTTGGAGGGCAGCTCCGGAACTATTTCTGTGTTTTTTATTTTGGTTTTCAAACTTAAACTAGAAATGTAATTATTTTTTCAAATGATGTAGGAAATCTGCTCCTTTTTATAGGGTATCTCTCAGACTGCGACAACAATTGTTAGAGTTGCTGTGGAGGAGCACGAAAAGAAAGGAGTCACTGGTGCAGTTGGTGGAGTTTTGAGGCAGATACCCCCATCAATCATGCAGCCATTCATTCTTGCCACTGAGGCAACTTCGAACGTTTTAGGGGGTGCACGAAATCAGTTGTCTCCCGATGCAAGAATAGAAGCATCAAAAAAATGGAAATCTGCTCAAAAGTGACTGAAGTAACCCACATATATTTCGTTATTGAATGTCATGTACAGTTCTCTTGAAATTGTAGAAAAATACAAAAAAGTTTTTCGATTAAATTTATTATCTAATTTTTTTCTTAACAACCACTTTCGCTCGTGAAGAAGTTGATTAAATTCCGTCTTTAATTAGATGTCACCTAAGGTTTGCAAAAGCGCAAAAGTCCTCTGCAAAGCGCTTCTATTTTGTTATTCGCGGGCATTAGCAGGTGAGATCTAATTTGAGACAAGGATCCCTCCATGCTCAAACCTCATTCTGCCACTATGATGCAGAATCAGATATTTATTTTCAAGTTTCTGTTTTGTAGATTCTAGATTTGTCTAGAAGCCCTTTTCTTCTGTGGCATGGTTCTCGCTTCCCCTGTTACTGTGCCATTTCCCATCAATACTCTGCATGTAAAGTAATCTCTGTTTTCGGAGGGCAAGAATGACGAAAAATGGTATCCTGTTTGGGATATTCATTTCTGAACATCTTCCCAGCTAATCCTCTTTTTAAAACGATGACGAGTTCAAGAGAACGTAATTTCGATTGATCCATTTTCGAAAGTGACAGTTCAAGCTCCTCCATCCCTATTATGATTCATGTTTGCTTGCTGAGTCTCAGTGATCGTTGCGAATTGCTTCGTGGCCAAAGTGAGTCTGTTAAATTTCATCAATTCTTAGATCTCTTTGAGTAACAGAACAGACATGACATATTAATTATCGTATCATGATACCGTACCTAAGTGTAAGCTATTCGGTGCAGCAAAACTAAGTTTCGTTTGAAAATAGTTTTAGGGCTCAAAGGAAAGCGACATGACTGCATTCTGCCAGTTTTCTATGAACGTGCTTTGTGCATTTAAGTTTCTTGTTATTTTTGGACCAGAGTAAGAAAAGTTTCTTGAATTTTTGGCAGTTGAAGTACTGGTTTGTGACAACCTGATTTTTTGTCGCAACAAGATGAGTTTTGATCTCAATGACGTTATGCAATTGCTTGTGAATAAAGAATTCAACGAAACGATTCTGCTATACCATTGGTCTAAATAATTCACGTAATGTAGTTTGCAATTTTGCATCAGTTCATTCATAGTCATGGTCTTTAACTACGTGTTGGTGTATATTGACATCAATTATCCCCTATCAATATTAATTCATCGATGTTGAATACATGTTGAATACAATTCATCGATGTTGAATACATGTTGAAGTAATGAATGTCGCCAACTTCTATTATTTATCATGACAAATTTATTTTTGATTCAGGTTCCCCTTACCCTAACCCTAGATTTAGTTTAATGATGTCTTTGATTGATAATTTGATAATGCCCTCAAATTTTTCTGCAGCCTTTGTGAATTAGGAAAGAACGAGAACAGTTTCAGATGAAAACTTATACTGAATACCAAACTAAATTTAGAATACCAAACTAAATTCCTTTCAAATACCACCAGCGCATTTATTCAATAGCTACTCTATCTAAATATGTTCTTTGATAGTTAGTTTGAACATAGAATCCTATTTTGTTGATATAGGTGCTTTGAGTGTTGAAATATTAAACTTAGATCATATTTTATTCTGTTTGCTAGAACCTAGAAGTCACCCAATTTACCATTTTCTCATTTATGATTATTTTGATTTTAAAGTTCTAAAGTTCTGATTTCGACTTGGAGGCAAATTTGAACTTTCATGAGTAATATCTTTGCTCTCAAAGCATTGATTTCAATAAACAAGGTACCTATGTTCAAGTTAACAATCGAGGAACATTTTTAAGCTTATTAGCCATTATCATTGCTGGACCCAACCAAATCTTGTCTACCTTAATTCTGGGACACCATGTTTTGCCCCTTTTCCGTGAGTTTCTCTTAATTGTTCTTAAAGAATCAAGAAGTTATTGTATCTGCGGAATGGTTTAGGGCAGATAAGATAAGATAACCATGATCTTCCCCAATTTCTGTAAAACACCATTTTCACGCTCAGAAATAATTATGCTTTTTGTGTTTGGTGGTAAGGAGTGGAAAGCTGGTTATTACAAAAATATTAAAAGCTTGAAATAAAGAGCATAAGTTGTTTTTAGGCCATTGTTAAAAATTGCAAAATACATTCGATATAATCACCTTTCATAACTAAAAGATTTATCGCGATAAAAGTCACGTATCCAGACTAGCAACAAATGTACCTTGTTTTGCTCAATCACCAAACTAAGACTGCGTTCGTTCTCACGATGCTGGCACATTTTGAAAACGGTGAAAAATGTGACAGATAGGCTTCCCGTTAACACGAAACGGCAGATTCTGAAAACGGTAGGTTTTGAAAACAGAACTCTAACCGGCACATCTTTCAAACAGCATCGTTTGAACACTCGAAAATGATGTAAACAGAACATTTTTTCGACACTTTGAGAACGAGACTGGTCGATTCTTAGGGTTTAGGTACATTTCTTTGGCATCAAAATCTTGCAACGAGTTTTTTACCGTCAAATTTCCTACCGTTTTCAAATTGTGCAGGTATCGTGTGAACGTAGCCTAAACTTAAAACTTTCATTTTTAACTTCGAGGTAATAGAATACTTTCAAAATGACTGCTTGACGCCGGAAAGGGCAAAGTTTGCAATTAAGCATTTTGGAAAAGTAAAACAAGCAGAGCCTAGGCCAGGCCAGCAGTAATTCCAGGTCACAAAAAGTTTGACTTTTTGGGGGTATGTAGCAAAAGATCGTGGTCAGAAGTGCGGTTTTGAACAAAAGATTTTGGAGATTTTGAGATTTTGGAACAAAAGATCAAGAGTTTGGCTGCACTGCACTGAAGGTGTTAAATTCATTCATCAGAGCAGTAGATCTTTTGTTTTTCGGAGACTGGATTCTTTTGTTCTTTGAAATCCACCCTTCTCCTTGACACTTCAGTTCTGTGAAGCTGCAACCTTCTTTGATCTTGACTTCGTTAAACTGTGTTTCTAACGATTGTGAAGGGGAACATCATTATCTCGGGCCATTATTCATGTCAACTTCGATCAGTTTGCAAGAGTTGCAACAGATCTGTGATTCAGAAAATACAGCTTCATGCATACAGCTTCGTGAATATTTACCTATGGTATTTGCACAGTGTAGCAAATTCTGTCCAGCTAACATCTATTTGAGCTATTTCGGTATTTCTGATGGCAACTTTTTCACAAAGAAAAGGTTGATTTCGCAAATTTTCCTATGACGCTGCCATTGTTCAATGGACAGTGGCATCCCGGGAGTAGCATATGATGCGAGAACGGACTTCCATGACAAACACTTAAATCTGATTTTGGGTGGTGCTATGTGGCAGCTCACTTGAAGATAAACGTGTTTTGATGAATATAAGAAACTAGTTTATAACAAACAAATATTAGAGTGGCCAAGACTTTAAGAGAGCTAATTTTGAACAACGCTTAGAAACTTAAAGGATACATATATTCTTATTACAAGAAACTATCAATTCATGAGTCAGAACTGACAGTTTGTTAGCATTATCAGGTTTTGAGCACTCAGAGTTTCTTGCGAGTTTCTTAAAGATTCCATAACAATGTTCATATTCCACTACCTGTTTCCTCGTGAACATCTCAAAACAAGGTTTTTGAATCCTTTCCTTTCCAATGTTTGGACAGTGCTCAAGTACTTTCTTGTTAATATGATACAGGGAAGAAATGAAAGTAAATAAAATATATGTTAAGATTTCCTTATTCAAAATAACTAGTTTCTTTTTTGCCAGTACTGGAGTTTCTTAATTTTTTAGCGATTTGAGAGTTGAGAATTTTATCAGCAGTTCTTTTGAGTTTTGTTTTGTTCTTTCATCTGTCGCCAAATTGAATTGAATGTGCCGCTCTCTTGAGACACACCCCCAGAAAAACGTATTAACTCTTGCACCATGACATCAATTAGCATTGCCTTTACCCTTTCATTCAAAATATAATATGGATTACACTCTCGTTTGCTTTTCTTTACATATTCTGGTTAAAAAGTCATGAATACCGAGTAGAGAACGTTTAGTACAGAAAATAATATTAAAATCATCTCAAATGAATCCAACGATGATCTGAAAATCTCCCTAAAAATATTCAAGCAGAAAAGAAAGCTCCTGGTACAAAGCACACCAAGTTACTTGTCTAAGTTCATAGAATCTTACGTGAAAATATTAAAATCAACAATTGAAAAGCAGGAAAAAGGCCAAAAGATTACTAGTTTATTCGAAATAATTTTCGGAAACGACATCCAAGAAGCGGAAGTAGACCTAACATCAGATTTCGAAGTCGACCACAACCTCGAGTTATGTGAACAGCCGGCTGTCATCACTGAGGATAAAATGAACAAGAGCAACACGCAATCTGAAGTCACGGGACAACCCGCTGACAGCCCAGAAAATCGTGCTGACGAGAGCAAGTTCGAACAAAAATCTATCGCAGTTATAATGGAACTGAAAGAAGCCTTGAAAGAGATCCAAAACAAGCTAGACCAATTATTGCCCATAAAAGACAAAATCAACAATATTGAAAATGAATTAAAATCTTGTAAAGCACAGTGTCTGAGTCTTGAAGAGGACATAAAAGAAATAAATGCAAAAATAACAGCGGTCACAGAAAAAGGAAAAGAGCACAACGTACAGATTACATCTAACTCAAATAAAATCGCAAACCTGATCACCCGCCAAAGCAAAATTGAACTAGAGGTACAAGAGATACCACAATCCATCGATGCAAAATTACAATCTATAGAAATAAGAATTGAAGAAAGTGTAACAAAAAAACTAAACGATGAATTCGAAAAAGCCTTCAAATTTTCGACATGCAGAAACACTGAAGTTTCAGAGAAGAAAACAGACCATCGAAGTCACCAAATGAAATATGAACAACAACGACAACAACAACAACAACAACAACAACAACAACAACAAAGTGACCGAGGAGCTAAGTCTTACAGCAACATTGTTAAAACACCATCACCATTCCACCAACAGACAAAGTCACGCACCCAGAATCAGCCTCAGCAATCCTCCTACAAAAATCCCCTTCTCGCAGATCAAAAACAAAACACATGCATAACCAAAGTCAATGATGAGAGCTTTGGACATGGTCAAAGCTTTGATGAATCACCAAATCAAGATATTAAATATTTCAAACAAGAAAATATTCTAATTGGAGACTCCAACATTAAATACATCTCAGCCACGAGGTTCGATTCACCAATTGGGAAAATCAGATGCGGATCATTCAAACAATTGCCAGAAACACTAAAATCAATTCGTCTGCCAAATGCAAAGAAGATAATATTACATCTTGGAACTAATGACATCGAAGATTCTGGAAAAGAAGATTTCGCTTCATTTGTTCACCAGTCGATAGAACTGATTAATTCAGAATGCCCGAATGCAGTGATTATCTTCTCACAAATCTTGCGAAGATACGACAACCAAAATAACAAAGTTGCAATGGCGAACAAAATCCTGGAGGATATTTGCGATTACACGTCAGTCGATGCACCTGTTGTAATGTCATATCACTCGTTCATCGATGAAATGATGCTGGTAGATGACAAGCATCTCAACAGACAAGGACTTAAGATCTTCATCAGTGACTTAAAATCAACGTTTTTTGGCGCCAAACGTCGCAAAGAATACACAGAATGGTAATCAGTTTTCACTTAGCAATGTCCTGATATTTAATCAACAGTATATTATGTATTTGTGAAACAAACCTAAATATAGTAATAAAAACCCCTTTGTTTGCCCTGTAGAAACAAAACTCAAACTAACCGTTTCAAATGAAAACGCATTTATCCCTATCAATCAGCTATTTGAATATACATGGCTTACATAGCACATTAGGATGCAAAATCTCAGATTTTAATGACTTCCTTATCAATGATATTAATGTAATTGCAGAAACCTGGACTTGCAATCATGATAAAAACATCCCAAACTTTGAACATATTACAATCGAACCAAATAAACTTAACAAAAACAAGAAAGGCAGGAGTTCGGGTGGACTCTTGATATACTACAAATCACATCTAAAAAACTACCTGAGCGTAATTAAGAAATGCAAAAATCATATTTGGATTGATATTGATAAGAGTATTTTTCACAGCACAAATTCCAACACAAAGGTTTGTTTCACATATATTCCACCACATGATTCACCCTACTATTCTGACAATATTTACGAAGAAATCGCTGAAGACATCCTAGAATTTACTTCGGAAAACGAAGACATACTTCTTGTTGGTGATTTCAATGCCCGTACACACCTATTACGAGACAATATTCCTGAAACAAAATACTCAAACTGTGACAATGACCAGCTTAATACAATTAACCAAAATTATTTCATACAAAGAAACAACTGTGACATTGCCACGCCCAATGAGCACGGTCAAAATCTCATCAACCTATGTAGATCAACAAATCTTCGCATCCTTAATGGAAGAAAACTTGGTGATACAATTGGAAATTTTACCTGCTTCACTCACAATGGTGCTAGCACAGTTGACTATGCTCTATCCTCGCAATCCTTATTTGACAAAATCAATCTATTTCATGTTAGTGAACAAATGCAGATCTCAGATCATTGTAAAATCACAATAGAAATTCCAAACGCAAAATATGTTGAACCCCAAAATTGCCCATATCAATGGAAACAAATAAAAGATAAATATATTTGGGATGAAGAATCAAAAGATAACTTTAAGGCAGCGCTAATATCCGAGGACATAAAAACAAAGCTAGCAGAACTAAGCTATCAAATAGAAAACAATGTTAATATCAATACGCTTGGAGAAAATCTAACCTCGTTATTTACTACTGCCGCCTCAAAATCATTAAAAACTAAAAAAACTAAAGTTAATTTAAAGAAGACGGAAAAAAGACACAAAAAATGGTTTGATCAAGAATGTAAAGACAACAAATCTAAGCTACATTTAATAGCAAAATGGAAACATAAAAATCCACACAATGAACATCTGAGGATAGCATATAGAGTAAAAATGAAAGATTATAAAAAATTGTGCAAGCAGAAGCGCAACTTCTTCTGGGATACCCAAATTACGAAACTCCAAGAAAATTTTAATAAACAAAACTTTTGGAATGTCTGGAAAGAGTTTGATGAACGTATAACAGAAGAATCCATAGCTATCAAAGATGGTAAAAAATGGGAATTACATTACAGATCATTATTCTTGGCTCCCCCCTCCAGTGCCAACAAGTTCGATAATGATAATATCCAAAATAGCACGTTCCACACACAACTAAATGAACCAATCACCAATTCTGAAATCATGAAATCAGTTAATCAATTAAAAACTAATAAAAGTGCTGGAATAGATCGTATTAGTAATGAAATGATTAAACATGCTACACCCGATGTAATAGCAACAATCAAGAATATATTTAACATCTTTCTTGATAAAGCTGCCATACCACAATCTTGGTGCCAAGGGCTAATAACACCCATATATAAAAAAGGAAACAAAATGGACCCAGGTAACTACAGAGGCATTTGCGTAGCTAATGCAATGCTTAAATTATTATGCATAATCTTGAACAACAGACTTACAAATTACAGTGTAGATAAAAACATAATTCACCCAAATCAAATAGGCTTTCAACGAAACTGTAGAACAACAGATCATATATTTACCCTGAAGACACTCATAAACAAACATGTGCAAGATAAATCTAAGCAAAAAGTTCATGCTGCTTTCATAGATTTTGCAAAGGCGTTCGACACAGTTTGGCATCATGGTTTATTCTTCAAACTTCGAAATAAAGGTATTAATGGCAACTTTCTCCAGCTCATTCAAAGTATACAGGGTGTCCCAGAAAATTTGTGCCCCGTTTGCCTGAAGACCATGACAAAGCAGCAAAAGGTCGTCACCATATTTTGGCATGATGTTGCTCGCAAGATGTTAAATTGAAGTTTGCTTCCATCCCCGTAAAAATCCGTTAAGAAATGATGGAGCTATGACGCTCAGAAGACCAAATTTCTCTGATGACTGAAACCAGCGGTCGGCCATTTTGTATAACTATTTTTGCAACGATAAGCAGCTTCATGAATGAGCTGAAACAGTAGCCTCCAATCTCATAGCTCTCGCGAAAGTTTCAATAATCATTAGAGACTTCAGCTATTTCTTTCCCCACGATCCTTTATTGAATGTCAAAACGAAGATGAGGATCCCATGATAAAATAAACAATCGAAAGGCAATGACAAAAATATAGTCACATTTTGTTTGCAGGTGTGGTGAGTGCAGCAATTATTTAGTTTATCTATCAGTTCAAAATGAGACAATACAGCTCCAAAAATCTTTTGCCCTTCTCGTTTCTTTTAGTTCATTGTCTTCGGTAGTAAATCAACAATTGCTTGTAACAAATGAAGGGAGAAATCTGAGTAGGGATACGCTAGGGATGGCGACAAATTAAATGTGAAATATATTTTTGTCGAGGCTTTTGATTTTTTATTACTTTGGGAATTCTGATCTTCACTTTTGCATTCTATCAAAGATCGTGGGGTAAAAATAGTCTAACTCTCTGATGATTATTGGAACTTTGATGAGAGCTATGACATTAAAGGCTGCTATTTCAGTTCATCCATGAAGCTGTTTATCTTTGCAAAATAGTAAGATAAAATGGCCGACCACTGGTTTCAGTCAACAGGCAGATTTGGTCTTCTGAAAGTCATAGCTCCATCATTTTTCGATGGATTTTCACGGGAACGGTGGCAAACTTTAATTGAACATCTGAAGAGCAACGTCATGGAAAAGGTTGGTGATAATCTTTTGCTGTTTTCTCACAATCTTCAGGCAAACGGGGCACAATTTTTCTGGGACACCCTGTATATAACAGCACAGAATGTGCAGTTAAAATAGGTTCAAAACATACAAAATTTTTTAAATGTTCCAGAGGAGTCCGTCAAGGATGTCCCCTTAGCCCAACGCTATTTAACATTTATATTAATGACTTAATTGATAATCTAGAAAAAATAAATCCTACCCCACTAACATTACAGGATAAGAAAATTAGCTGTCTCATGTACGCAGATGACATTATCATTCTTTCCAGTTCACATAAAGGCTTACAAGATTGTCTTGATACACTTGCATCATTTTGCAATAACTGGAAATTATCCATAAACAAATCGAAGTCTAAATGTATGACATTCTACAAAAGAAAATGTAAATACAACAGGAATTTCTTCATTGACGATACACCATTAGAAAATGTTACAGAATATACATACTTAGGATTGACTGTAGATGCAAAATGTTCTTTTAAAGAAACTTTGGAAATGTTGAGCTGTAAAGCACACAGGGCAATCTACGCCTTAAATAGTCGTTATCAACTTAAACATCTACCAATCCAAGCTGCCTTAAAACTCTTTGATAGCACCATTGTACCCATATTACTTTACGGTTCTGAAGTTTGGAGCATCTATGAAAACGTCGATGATAAAGAATGGGATAGCAATAGGATTGAAAAGATTCACACACAATTTCTAAAACGTATTCTAGGAGTCAACAGATCCACAACAAATATAATGGTGAGGGGAGAACTTGGGCGCTATCCTCTACGCATTCAAACTGATTCAAGGACTATCAACTTTGCAAAACACATATCTGAAGAATGCAAGCCCAGTGCACTCGTTCATTACTCAATGGAATACGAAAAAAGCATCACCAACCGAAAGACTATCATATCTTACATCAACGATCTCTCAGATAAACTAACCAAAAATGAAGTCAGCAAAAAGTTAATAACTGAGCATTCAAAATCCAACATCAAAAAAATCTTAGAAGCAAATTACCAACTATCCTGGAAGTCAAGAATAAAAAATTGTTCCAAAGCATTAACTTATGGAAGCTATAAAAATAGGATCAATCTCGAAGCTTACTTATCATTAATAACTAACAGAGCCGACAGACGAATTATGTCAAAACTACGACTTAGCGACCACTGCCTCACAATAGAAAGAGGACGCCATTGCAAACCTCCAATAGAAAGAGACAAACGGTTCTGCTTAAGCTGTAAAGACAAAATTGAAGACGAGACGCATTTTATTCTCGAATGTGACATGTTTAAAGAAGAACGAGTAACCTTCTTACATTACACAAAAGATATCTATCCAAATTTTGAAACAATTCCAACCCTTGAACAAAAGCTCATTTTTCTACAAACCAATGAAAACTGTCACTTTTTAGAGACATTTACAAGATATCTTAACACAACTTATAAACTTAGATCGCAAAATGAAACCCAGAAAATTGATGATGCATAGCCTAGAACAATAAAAAGACACTTTTTACGTATACTCGCTGATATTTTGTTAGTAGCTCTTAATTTGTAGTTTGTAGTTAGACCATGTATCTTGTAATGATATTGAGTCTTGATTGAAAAAAAAAGAAAAAAAATATAATCCTGAAAACCATGACACAGGAAATGACAACATTCCACTCAGAAGCGATTGGAAGAAGGACGTTGGAAACCAGGGAGCGCCGTTGGAAACATTGAAGAAATATCGCGCACGGAAGAATGGCCGAGATCGCTGCTGGTGAAGAGTTTGAGGGTATTCTACAATTAAAAGCAAATGAAGACGTAAAAGCGAAGAAAATCAGCAAAAATGCGTGCATTGATTTCATTGCTGGGTGCATTGGCGGTAAGATTATAGTATTGGGAACCCTCTTGACATTTTTAGGCCACCACGTACCTCAGGGTCATCGACGCTTCTTTATGACGGTCGTTTGTCCCTGTTTTCATTCCCAAAAGATTGGTCTGTATAATACAAAAGGTCACGTTTCATAAAGATTTGTAAGAGTTCAGTGTGTATTGTAAGATTTTCACGTAATTTATCTGACTTCTCAAGACCTCAGCGGCTGGTGGTTTTTCCTTCCTCGCCCTGATCGCCTCTGTCCCTGATCACTGAATATTCGGAGCCATGATAATTCATAACATCACTAAATTTTAGAATATGAATTCGACTTGAATTCAAAGAGAAAGGAAACAAGGATGAACCTTTTTCCTATGAATGACTTTACTGTATTACGTTTTTCAGTTATATCGTCATCAAAAATTAACTGTTGAAAATTTTACTGTTAAATATAAAAGATACAGTCGTATCAAGCCATAATTTCAAAAGTCAGATTGAACAGGAATCCCTGTTGTAAGATAATTCATATCATTCCACAACTTGGTGAGATTAGCAAACTAATTGTTTATCTTTGAAAAGTAAATCATAAGATCCATAGAATCTCCATTATGTAAAGCAATTTGGTTTTGCTTGATTAAAGTAAGCCCATTTCATCTGCAGATAATTGGTAAATGTTGTCATGGTGTGGCTTTTACCCTTTAATTGCCTTTTCTGCATCTTTTCTTTCATGCATTTGTAAGGTTATTTTTGAACAGAGGTAGAACAATATGGTGTATTGTTTCAAGGAACAAATTAACCAGGAGTGAATCATTTGAGCTTTGTGGAAAGATCTATAAATACACAGTGTCTGAAAATAGTAACATACTTGAATGGCATCAAATTTATTTGACCTGGGGCCTAAACGTTTGTTTCACCCTGTTTTGCAATTGATTACAAACTTTGAAGAGCAGCAAAATCATTATGTCCTCGTCTTATGAAGTCAAACATATTTTCAAAAGGGAAATGGTGTACAACATTATAAACTTAACTTCTTAGTATTGAATATAAGTGAAAATATTCTCTTGGAGAGAATCATGGAAGGGCTAGGCATACTATTGTTAGCCTCCTACATTTGAGAATGCTGACACATGCATGAAATAGTATCAGAAACATGGTATGTGTAGGTGTATCATTTTTCCTTTGTATAGATTTACTCTATTTTGCTCTGTTCACCACTTTATGGAGATTTAACCTAGTCAAAGCAATGCCTGCAGAGGTCTAATCTTGGCTCATCATGTTTTGGCAATCTTTGCATGGAAATTATGTAGCTACAGAGGATGACATTGAGTAGATGTTTGCTTTATGGCTGTTTTGCAGGCTGTCTGGTTTGAAGCAGGCCACAGAAATGCACAATTTATATCTTTGATTTCTTTATACCTTTACCAAGGTCTTTTAAAACAAAAAGCTTTTCATACAAAGAAATATTTGTGCATGATTTTCATTTTGAGCAAATAGGCCATATCAAATCATTTTCATCTCATTCTAAGGTGGAACAGGAGTTCTTGTTGGTCATCCGTTTGACACAGTAAAGGTGAGTTAGATACTTTGTGACTTAATACACAGAATGAGATAAACATTGCAGTTTCAATGGGCTGGTTTGTTAGTCCGAGACAGAGCAGCCTTAAGAAAAGATCTTGCAAAATATTGTCAATACGGGAGCAGTCATTTTTAATCCTGGGTACTGGGGCGGAGGATTTTTTGGTAGGGTTATGAAAATTTCTTCTATTATTTTCTGGGGGTACAAAAATTTTAGGAGCAATTTTATGGGATACTAAAATATTTTGCTTGAAAAAATTTTGGATGAAGTCATCGATCAACGATTGAAAGAAAAGTTAACAGACCACTAGAAGTAATGAATTACTTGACCAAAAGTCCCCTGGGACAATTTTGTCTCTATCCATGCATCTAAGTTTTTGCACAAAGACTTCTGGATGGGGTACAACCATTTTGTTTAAAGATGATGGGGTACGAAAACTTTTTCTTTGTTCAAGATGGGGTCTAAAGTTTTCTCTAATCGTCCGCCCTGGTACCCAGTGTTAAAAATGACTGCTCCCTAGCATTTTGCAAACCTTTTAGCCTTTGGAATTATTGTTTAAGCAAGGAAACACCATGACATGGAATCAGTTTGCTTCAAAGCATTTGTGTTCAACAAGTCATGAGCCTTTTCTAGGGAAGGGTGCATGTCTAGAGTCAAATTTCAATACAGCTGGACCTTTTATGCTAGGCTTCTTTCCACCCAATGCAAGTTGAATAATGAATCCTGATAAAACAACTTTAATTTTTTTACACTTATTTCATGCTGTAAAACTTGTGATTTTAATGCAAAAAGTAGAACAATATAAAAACTTTTCAAAGGCTCAGTCACAAGATTGGACGCAAACAAAGGTCACCTGCAATGTTTACTTATCACCAGGACAGATACAGGGGCTAAACTTTAACCAGCTGGTATGCATGTTAGGTTATCACAAAAGCTCAATGAATAACAGTATCCTTTATCACTTAGTACCTGCTATAACCTGCAAATAATATCAAGTGAACTGTGATGGCCCATTAAGCACAGGGGAAGGGACCACCCTATTACTTCACTGCCACTAATTTGCAGGGACGTAGGGAGCATCTCAAACTTGGGGGCACGACACTTTGAGCGCAGTTTTTTTGTAAGAAAAAGGGGGCATTTTAAAAATGAAAAGGGCACTTCTTTGTTTATTGCAAAATCTTGGGGGCATGTGCCCCCGGTTCCTAAGTCTATGCTAATTTGTGTGATCTTCTTATAAACATAACAACTTGTAGCTGACTACCTCTTTGCTTGGTGATGAACAGCTTGATTGGTCACATGTCAGTGAGAAGCAAAGAACAGAGATGGAATGTTTTTCCCAATCAAACCCAAGAACCTATGAATGACAGGTGTCGGATTTACCTGAAGAGTTTTCTGATGAAATTGAGATTTCTCCAAAATCTGCTAAATTTTTACCTTTTGAAATATAACCCTCTGTACTAGGCCCTCCAAACCACTGGATGGACAGTTTTAATGTCTGAAGGATGAAACGTTATGGAAGGGGTTTTTGGCAAGCCAGAAGGAATAGAACTACCTAGATATAGGAATCAGGAATATTCTATATAACAATGGGCATTATTTATGCACACAATTGAGAAAAATCAACAAAGCACCTATAAGATATTTATAGGCTTTATTCATACATATATTTTTACACTGGAGGGGGGGGGGTTCTTGGCAAAATTTTGGTTAGGGGTGTGCCTCCCACAGTGTCAAAATGTAACCGTTGGCTTGACCAATTTTTGTGAAAATGATAACCTTGGCAAGACTAATTTCTCCATCAAAAGTGCCCTGAGTTGGCGTTGTCGAGACAAACTTGCCAAATTTTCGATGGTAGTTCCAGAGTTTTTTACTGGAATTACCAACTTTTGGCATTTCTTTGACCAAATTTGCCAAAAAGCATACCCTTGCCTTGACTAAATTTGGCTAATTTGTCAAAATACCATCAATCAAGTACACCTCCTTCGCGGTGGAAAAGTAAAGGCTGTGCACATTATGTGATGTGACATTCTTCGAACATGGCTAATGGACCCTTTGATTTATGAGTGGAGAGGTCACTTTCTCTTTTCTTATTTAGGTTCGTTTGCAGACACAGGGAAACAGAGGAAGTAAGCAGGCCTATAAGGGAGGACTAGATTGTCTTGCAAAAACTTTCAAAACTGAAGGGGTGAGTTGAAAATCTATTTTCTTCTGTTGATGTCTTATTATATGGTCAATAGAATTTTTAGCTGTTCAACAGAAGATTCTGGATCAAGCGATATTTTTGATACATTCCCCAGTTACACTGTTCTGGATTGCTATCGGAGCGGAGTGACTTTCATTTTCGTATCGGATAGGGGTTTTAGTTACACTACGCCGCACCAATCCGATACACAATGCTAATGCTCCGATTGGCGGAGTGAAAATCGCTCCGCTTAGAGGTGATACGAAAGTCACCCTGGAATCAGTCACTCCGAAGCAACAAAGCGAAGCATTGTACTAATCGCACGAATCCGATATACTCTGCTTCGAAACAACGAAACTACGAATATACAATCAGTTTAGCTTCAATTAGAGATAGTGCAAAATTTATCATATGACATGGCCGGTGGAGAAGAAAACTCTTTGGAAAAAAATCTGCTTGCCCCGTATGCAATTATCGCAGAAAACTAACTACCCTGTCACCCTTTCCGTAAAGTCCTTAAAAATGTATCTGCCCTTTATTCGTGAACAGCCAGGCGCGGATTTAGTGGGGGGCCGGGGGGGCCATGGCCCCCCCAAAGTGCATGAATTCTCGCAAAAACCATTGTCTTTTATAGATAAAAGAGTAAGTTTTAAAACTTTACTTCCTAAAGCAACCCACAAATAACCATAGAACAGCTGCACGGTAATTCGGCTAACGACAAGCCCGTCTAACTGCCTATTTATTGTTGATCCAGAGGTTTGAAAATATACGGATCTGATTTCTAAACGAAATTTCATTGCGTGAGGTGGAAACTGAAAATCATTTGTTTCATTGTGACTATGGTTTCATTCACTGTGTCAAAATATCGGTGATTCAGGATCTTCTAGTGGACTTTGCTGTTGAAGTTTATTTTATGATAAATTTCGTTCTGATAAAGACTTTTGATAAACATTCGTGTCTTCTGTTGTGATAGTTATAAAATGTTGATAAGTCACTTTGATATCACTGGAAGGAGAACACACTTTCGAATACAAGTGAAGCTTCTGGAAGGTGACTAAGCGAAGAGAATTTTGATTGCCTACTCCGATGAGAGAAATTACCATGGTAAATTTCACGGGATTTTCACGTAACTTTGAAATGTTTTTGAATCGTGAATTCGACAACAACTTTATTTTTTCTGCCAGATTTTCATTCCCATGGTGATGGAGCTTATTTCCGCGATACACATTCCCGAAACGGTGCTTATGATAAACATTTTTTTGATGGTCTCTTACTTTCCTAACTGATCGCCCATTACGTTTTGCACAAAAATTCCAGTTTGTATGTCAGGAAGAATGAAGATTAAGTGATAAGCTTCATGATCTAAAATGGAGTAAAAGGGGCGTTTCCCACGTTTTCCGAGAGTCTGAAGGGCGTGGCCCCGAAAAATTTTCCTGCGGGCTACGCCCCCAGACCCCAAACTCCAAGCCTGGATCCGCCCCTGTGAACAACAGATGTTTTACAGTACGTATCACCGATGAAGTAGCTAAAGACCATAACAAAATCAATGTTTGTACTTACGAATGTTTCTCAATGAAAAATTTAATTTGAAGACTACGAGATATAGCTGATGCAAGTTACTGACAAGGACACTTCGCGTCATCCAAAATATTTTTCCTTCCAAGCATTTCTCTGCTTGCATGGTTCACGATTTGACCTCAAAATGATACATTTTCCATTTCAAATTTCATCTTGAGCTCAAAAAAAGCGTTTGCCCGTTGATATTTGCTTCAAAACGGTGTTGACCCACCTCTGATAAGCTCAATAAAAGTAGTTGCCCCGTTACGTTTTTCACCGGCCATGTTATGAAATAAACTTTGCTCTTTCCCTTCAGCATTAATCATGATATGTTGTTTCTCTGCTTGGACAGGTTAATGGATTGTACAAAGGCTTGACGGCACCACTTCTTGGATTAGCAGGTATCAATGCTATTATATTTGGAGTACATGGCAATGCCGTTCGGTATATGCAGCCGGGATTAAAAACAGAAGTTATAGCCGGCATAATTGCAGGGGCTGCACAGTCATTGATCATTATTCCTGTAGAGTTAGCCAAAACTAGGCTGCAAGTTCAAGGACAGGGACAAAAGCTTTCAAAAAACAAAAGATTATATCAAGGGCCTATCGATTGCCTGATAAAGATATACAAACTGGAAGGAATAAGAGGATGTTATAGAGGATCACTTGCAACGATGTTCCGGGATATTCCCGGATTCGGACTTTACTTCGGAACGTATTATTCATTATGCACTGCTTTCACACCGAAAGGAAAAACAATTAAAGATCTCGGTCATGGTAAATTGCTGCTTGCTGGTGGCCTAACGGGAATCATATCCTGGGCATATTCTTACCCGGCTGATGTCGTGAAATCGAAAATACAAGCAGAAGGTCTTGCGCCTGTTGGAAAATATAAGAATTATGCTGACTGTTTGAGGTCTAGTATTAACGCTGAAGGGTATATTGTTTTTACAAGAGGCCTCTCTGTATGTCTCGTTCGAGCTTTCCCTGTTAATGCTGCAACGTTTGCAGGAGTAGAATTGTCGTTAAGACTCATGCAAGGACACTAGCAATTAATTAGTCGTATTGCCTCTTGTTTATGCTCGGTGAACCCATTCATCTATGGTAGAGCCCGCGTATAAGAACCTACAATTTTGCAAGCCAGCCTGGGCTCTTCTTAAACAATGAATACAGTGGAAGGGGTCTTGTAGAATGGCAGCCAAATAGACCTTTTACATCTTACAGAAGGGGTTTTGATCGAGCATCCAAATCTGGTAAATTTGTGGAGGAAAAAAAAGCATGACCCCCGTTCTCGGTTTAAACACTGGTAGCTGTAAGCTGTGGCAAGAAGTTACTTCAGATTTCAGAACAGTTTTCAGAGTCTTTATTATCGACAAATTTGCACCAAGCGAGTTAGTAACGGTTGAGTTGCACAGAGGCAAATGTTATTGGTCCTTTTGCTTTGTTTCTCGTTATTTTCCTCATTCATTGTTAGCTGATTTTTCTTTCATCTGAATAACAACGATAAAAACTGCTGAAAACAGCAAAGGTCGATTCATAACTCGCAAAATGGAATCCTTGCATGGTCGCACTTTTGAGCTACAACCGTCACACCACAAAAATCAACTAAAAATGAAAGCAAAAAGTGAGAAACATGGCCAGAAGGCAAACATAACGTGCCAGTGTTTTAACTGAATAATTGCTACTCGCTTGGAGAAAAGTCGTCGTTGATTAACTTTCTGAAAAGTGTTCTGAAACCCCCTGAAACCCAAAGCAATTTTCTGCCAAAGCAAGCATCGTAATAGCAAGAACAGGGGTTTATGCTTTTGTTTTCCTTTAAAAATTTACTAGATGTGGACGCTTGATGCATACCTCTTTTTAGGAAGTAAAAGGGTCTATTGGAACCTTTCAGATGTAAATCCACTGGGTTCTTATACGCGGATTTTTACTGCAATTGGGGGAACTGATTTCATTGGAGTGTCAGAGTGCAGAGATACGAGTGGCTCGCATAATTAGTTTAGGAATGACTTTTTGGTTAATAATTCAGTATTCATTATGAATATCTTTAAAGGACAAAAACGACACTAGAAAATTTGTGAAAAATCGCAACTATTTGATTTTATACCTGAATATTAAACTTTCGCGCCCATGGAGTTTATTTCAAAGGTGATTGTTTCTTTATTTCCTTTCGGGAAGAAGTGTCGAGAATCAGTTTGAAAATCCTCCCCTTGACCAAAAGTATCAATCGATAGTTGTATCTATGTTTGAAGTTTACGTGATAAGAGACTTCATTCCTGGAAGCAGGGCCTTAACAAGGATCTATGCGAATCAGGGCCCTTGCCTTCTTGAGATTAAGTTTGATCTGATAAAAACTTTTATCTTTCACAGTTCCAAAGGGTGATTGAAAAAAAATGGAGCTCGTAAAAACACAATAAGCAATTACCAGGATGTGTCAATTCTAGGGCACGTGATGCTTGGTGCTTCTCATACAGGGAATTTATATTCATGATTGGGCTCTTGCTTCATTGATTAGAGTCAATAAAGGTATGAGTAAGGTTTGTAAGGGAACGACATGCGAAAAATTGTTGTCAAGAGCTATGTCAAAAATTCATTTTTGCAGACCTACAGCTGGTAAAACGTATCTAAATCGGCAGCTCCCATTTGGTTTAAAATTCTAGTTGTTACTGTCTTCAGTTGTTAAAAGATCAGATTCACTTTCTCTGTGAATGCCCTATGTATGACGATTTCTTTATTTCAACTTTGATTCTACACATCCCCCGATCGATAGAGCTGAAGTTTTTAAGAAAGTAGTGACCGAAGACAAAGCAGAAAATACGAGAGTTTAAGGAAAGTTTCTAAAAGAAGCATTCCTTGGACGTAAAAGCGAAATGGATTTCCCACCGCCTGCATCCTTTTAATATTACTGTTGATTCACTCTTGTTAGTGTTCTTGTTACTGTTACATAAATATATTCTTCTGTTTCTTTCATCTAACTTACTAGTTTGTAATGAATTATAGAGTAGTTTGTTTTTTATTTAGTTTATGTAGATCTCTTTTAGTAATGCCATGCCTGATAATATGATCGGTAGTACATTTGATTTGAAAAAAAGTTGTTGCTACAAGTCTTCGCTGCTGCCCACCCTTAATAGGTGCATGTTATGCCAACGAGCGAGTCCCCTTCACTTCTGGATTAAAGTTGTTTTCATAATAGTTCAATTTTGAAGTGTTTCTATGTTCATCAGTTACGAACTTTTAGATATTTATTGTAATACAATCTGAGGTGTTGAAATAGATATTTTTCGGATTAGGTTGTTTTGTTAATTATTGGCTGCTACTCGCCTAGGTAAGGCTGTTAGAAGATGTGAAACTGTCGACTGGATTTTTGATAAATGGCAAATTTTTGAAAGGTTAGGAGTTTTGATTTGATGTAATCGCAGAATTCTTAACATTTTTTAAAAAGATTGGCTGACGATATTTGTGTTTCTTGTGTCCATCTCTTGATGTGGCGATACGTTGCTGGAATTGGATTGCAGTCGGCAAAGAATCGTTTACCTAGACTTTGTTGTCCAAGAATGAATGTTCAAAAATGCCTGTTTTTAGCGTTAAAAAGTGCCTGATTTTATCGAAAATGGCAAGGGTATAGCCTTACTTTTTGCTTGAAAATGAGCCTGGTCAGAAATTTCTGACTTTAGAGAAAATGGCAAGGGCATAGCCTTACTTTTTGCGTGAAAATGAGCCCTGTCAAAAATTTCTGGTTTTATCAAAAATGGCAAGGGTATAGCCTTACTTTTTGCGTGAAAATGAGCCTCGTCAAAAATTTCTGGTTTTATCAAAAATGGCAAGGGTATAGCCCTACTTTTTGCCTGAAAATGAGCTTGGTCAGAAATTCCAGATTTTAGCGAAAATGACAAGGGCATAGCCTTACTTTTTGCCTGAAAATGATCTTAGTCAGAAATTTCACATTTTAGCGAAAATGGCAAGGGCATAGCCTTACTTTCTGCGTGAAAATGAGCCTCATCAGAAATTTCTGGTTTTATCAAACATGGTAAGGGTATAGCCTTACTTTTTGCCTGAAAATGAGACTCGTCAAAAATTTCTGGTTTTATCAAAAATGGCAAGGGTATAGCCCTACTTTTTGCCTGAAAATGAGCTTGGTCAGAAATTCCAGATTTTAAGGAAAATGACAAGGGCATAGCCTTACTTTCTGCGTGAAAATGAGCCTCATCAGAAATTTCTGGTTTTATCAAAAATGGTAAGGGTACAGCCTTACTTTTTGCCTGAAAATGAGCCTCATCAGAAATTTCTGGTTTCATCGAAAAATGGCAAGGGTATAGCCTTACTTTCTGCGTGAAAATGAGCCTCATCAGAAATTTCTGGTTTCATCGAAAAATGGCAAGGGTATAGCCTTACTTTTTTGCATGAAAATGAGCCTGGTCAGAAATTTCAGATTTCATCGAAAAATGGCAAGGGTATAGCCTTACTTTTTTGCATGAAAATGAGCCTGGTCACAAATTTCTGATTCTATCGAAAATGGCAAGGGTATAGCCTTACTTTTTGCATGAAAATGAGCCTGGTCAGAAATTTCAGATTTCATCGAAAAATGGCAAGGGTATAGCCTTACTTTTTTGCATGAAAATGAGCCTGGTCAGAAATTTCAGATTTCATCGAAAAATGGCAAGGGTATAGCCTTACTTTTTTGCATGAAAATGAGCCTGGTCACAAATTTCTGATTCTATCGAAAATGGCAAGGGTATAGCCTTACTTTTTGCATGAAAATGAGCCTGGTCAGAAATTTCAGATTTCATCGAAAAATGGCAAAGGTATAGCCTTACTTTTTTGCATGAAAATGAGCCTGGTCAGAAATTTCAGATTTCATCGAAAAATAGCAAGGGTATAGCCTTACTTTTTGCCTGAAAATGAGCCTGGTCACAAATTTCTGATTCTATCGAAAATGGCAAGGGTATAGCATTACTTTTTGCATGAAAATGAGCCTGGTCAGAAATTTCAGATTTCATCGAAAAATGGCAAAGGTATAGCCTTACTTTTTGCCTGAAAATGAGCCTGGTCACAAATTTCTGATTCTATCGAAAATGGCAAGGGTATAGCCTTACTTTTTGCATGAAAATGAGCCTGGTCAGAAATTTCAGATTTCATCGAAAAATGGTAAGGGTATAGCCTTACTTTTTGCCTGAAAATGAGCCTGGTCACAAATTTCTGATTCTATCGAAAATGGCAAGGGTATAGCCTTACTTTTTGATTGAAAATGAGCCTGGTCAGAAATTTCTGATTTTATCGAGAATGGCAAGGGTATAGCCTTACCTTTTGCCTGAAAATGAGCCTGGTCAGCAATTTCTGATTTTATTGAAAATGGGAAGGGTATAGCCTTACTTTTTCGGGAAAAAGAGCCTGTGCAAAGATGCCTGATTTTAGGGAAAAACGCAAGCCTATAGCCTAACTTTTTGACAAAAATTTAGCGTATCAAAACATGCTTGATTTTAGAGAAGACGGCAAGGATATAGCCTTACCCTCTGCCCTAAATTGAGCCAGTTCAGAAATGCTTGATTTTAGCGAAACAGGCAAGCAACTACAAAAGAGTGCCTTCTCCATAACGCCTGAAATTAGCGAAGAATGCAATACTATAGCCTTAAAGATGCTAAACTTGCTGCTCGAACTTTGCAACGAAAAGAGTCCAATAATAAATGAGATGAATGAAGAGGCAATTTTTTGACATTTCTTTTATCATATAGTCAAACATTAGCCAACTCTTTTACAAGAAATAACTGAGCGCACTCTTATACCTTGAATTAACGAGCAAAGGAACGAATCATAGCATTCTTTTAGCTACGAAAGAGCTTGCTTGATAAGAAAAGAACTTCTACTGCTATTAATTTAAACAAGAAGATTACATGTCAAACCACAATCTCATCCCTAGGGCTCTTTGTAACAATCATGCCCTCGAGAAGAGGTTGATCAACTACTGAAAACGTATTGCCCGTTTACACCCCACCCCCCCCCCCCGTAACTACGTGTTCAATGAAACATATAGTGTTAGGAATATTTCCCAAATGAAAGCAACATATTTACTCCATCTATATTTATATATTGCAAGCAGCCTATCCTAATTGTTGGGAGACAAGATACGCTTTTTTTATCTGAGGAAACTAATGTGCAGTGGTTAAAGCTCGTGCACCCGTCAGAGCTTCACCCCAAAACGCTACTGCACATGTGCTTTGACCCACTCCACTTGGGACACATAGATTTTCTCGGACAAACTGTCTCAAATAAAATGACAACCGATATTAGCGATAACGCAAAATTACTCATTTAACACACTTCGAACTTATTGTACGCGGGAATGTTCACCTCATTTCTAATGTGAGACCGCAAAATGCGACATTGATATGCAAATTCATACTTCATAATATTGTGCAATTACGATAATTCTAACGGACCTTTAACCTATTGTAAAAAGAATCTGAATCGAATGATATTTCTAAATGTCTTCGAATGTGCACAAAAGTGATGGAATCTCTGGCGCTACCTAATCGAACCTCTCAAATATGAATGTATCAAAATATCGCTCGATCCAGGCTCTTTTGAAGAATAGCTTAAGGTCAGTTGCATAATCTTATCTCGGATTGTTTATGATACGATGCATCCAGTTTCAGACTTTCCTTGAGAAGCCTTTGGGTTGATTTCTGGTTCTTTTATTTGCTCGATGGGTGCATCTGTACCTAAAGCCTGAAAAGGAAATTCACATATGTAAAAAAAGTTCTGATGATGGCAAAAAATAGAACCATTCTTTTCATTGATAAAACATGTATGAATAGAGAAGTTTGAGCTATTTCTGCGATCGTGAGAATGCAATGAAGGGAACTATCAATATTTTTAAACTTTTTCATTCCAGTTTAAACTATCGCTAAGGGATGCAAATGTTCATATCTACAACCTGGACACCATTCTTTAAGCATCTAAGTAATAATTGATTTCAGAAGTTGATCTTGAAAATTCTATCGAGTTTCTAACAATTAATGATGCGTGAAGAGACAGGAAGAATGGAAGAAAGCACGAGCGAAAGGAAAACAGAAACAAGGAGACATAGGAGGAAATTAGCCAACGAAATATTTACCAAAATTAGAATGAAAACATACAGTTCAATATGGTAAAAAGAAGGTTAAAAGTTACAATTCTATTTAGGTACAAAAAACATTAAAAGGGAGAAGGTATATGAATGGAAAGAGAAGGGCAGAGAAGATATATGAATGACAGATAGGTACTTGGAAATAAGACAAAATGGATGGTTTATGTAACTGTAAAAGGGGAAGATCAAGCTCAATTTCAATGTTAAAGATTTTAGAATCAAAATTACAGCTCCGGTCTCAAAGGCTTTCTAAATAAACTATCAAAGTCTCCAATACGAGTACATTAAAATCGAAAACATTCGGACGATCAAACTTTCAGACAAAATTTTGTCCGAATTTAATGGTCTGAAATCTAGTGATGTCTGAAAGTTTCTTCGCATGAAAGTTTTAAATACATTGAAACAAAGAAACACGAACAAACGTGACACAAAAAGTTGATCAATTATTGTTTTACCAACAGTTTAGCCAGTTCCTTGATTTTTGATTCAGAAATTTCGTTCCTGGAAGAGTTTCCTGAAAACTATCAACGTATGACACCGCCTTTTTAATTTGGCATACAGTTGCCTTTTGCTTGTTTGCTTGCTTGTTGCTTGCACTTTGGTATCGTGTTAATCCAAAAATTTTTGTCCAAAATTCCCGAAGAGCGAAAGTTTTGTGTCCGAAGTTGGTTTTTTGAAATTTTTCTGCCCGAAAGTTTTTTGGATGATAATACAGGTGGAAGTAACTCCAAGAGAAAAACTTAACTTTTAAAGGGTGCATTTATCTAATGATATGATCCAAATATTACAGTGGCTAAAATACAACAACTAAAGGTACCTTTGGTTGAGATTTAGCAACATCAAAACCAGCCATTAAATCAGCTGTCCATAATGGGGCTGGTGCTGGTATAGGAAATTCTATTGGGCTTGCAATTCCATATTGAGGTGTTGATTCAAGTTCAGTTGGCTCTGCGGGTATTTTCTGATGATATCTAACGAGAGAAAAATAAAAACAAATTAATAAAACGTGTTGTACAAGATACGGTATCAACTGAAAGATTCAGGGAACAAAGTCTCACAACGTAAGAGCAAATAGCTCAACTCCTTATCCCAAAAAGGATTAAGAGACCCCTCATCTGAACTGAACTTAACAAGATTCAGCCCTATGTGGTGTTTCCAAATATTTCCAGAAATACAGTCGAATCCAAATAGCTAGAGTCGCACTAATGAGTGAAAAAAAAACTCACAATAGATGGCAGATTAACAATCGCATCTAGTTTTGTCATTTTTGACTCATGGAGTCAATGGGATAGCTGACATTTTCCTGTCCGTCGTGCACATGAGCTATTTGTCATGGTGCAAGGGGTTACTTTTTGGCAGTAATGGAGCATGGAGCCGACAAACAGATTGATGACATCTAAGCCCTGTGACTCTCTCCATCGGTGCTCCCTGTTCCCCTTGGAATAATGAAGTCAATTACCGCCATGGGAAAATTCTTTCAAATATTTTTCAGGTGCGATCTGCCAGCAACTGTAGAATGATGGTTTAAAGGAGCAAAGAGGTGAAGATAATAATGCAGCGATGTAGGAGAAAATTTCGCAAATTCTATACACAAAAGATATCGAGATTTGTGAGAGAGATTAGCAATAAAGAAATCCTGCAACACCATTTGATACCACAGCACTACAGCCAAATGGATACATGAAAATTTCGAACGATGAGATCAGAAACCTCATCGAGCAGTGTGCAGGATAATTGATAACTAAAATCAGCTAAATGTAGTTTAATCATTTTCATGTCATTTCGAACAACAAAATTTCATTCAAGTCAACTTTGTGTGAAATCATAAACTGCTGGGATGTGACAATCAAACAATGACTCACATAAATCCATTTTCGTGGGTGGCTTTATCCAATCGTTTTGTTATGATAGGGCCTAATCTTCTGAAGAATTGATGTTCACCAGGTCTCGCAGTCGATCCAGGGCCTCGTGTTGATGCATACTCTTTGCATAATCTTCCAGCTGACTCATAGTCTAAAACGATGAAACATATATATGTAGCAGTGTGTTTAAACATCAAAACCTCATTATCAAAAAGTTGTATCTTTCTGGAGGGTTCAGTCAACAGATAACCATTTTTCATGCTTCTCTGTATTCACATTTTTGAATCCTTTACTTGTTAAATTTTTTCTCTGGAAGTTTTTGAGTATATAATCCTCTTTTCCGATACATCTTCAGAATCACTTAAACGCCAAAAATATTCGAAAAGGTTTCGATGCCTGCCACATTTACAAATGGATCTGTGACTTCTGATCAGCTACATGTAAGAATTATACTCAACCGCGTACACAATATTTTGAAAGGAAAGTTCGATTATGCTGAAAGTTTTTGCCTCGTTTGCGGCTGATTGAAAATATATATTTAAAGGGAGTACAAAGACGAGCATCCTTTGCGCGAAGTCAACGACCTGCTCTGCACAGCTTCCAGAATAAATGACTGTACGAAATTCGCAAAAACAAAAGCAAACGATGGCAAAGGCTGCTGGTCTTTGTTCTCCCTTTAACGCGGTAAAAATGCATTCCGGCGAATTTCGTCAAAGTTTATCAAACTCGATCGTTCAATAAATAAGTGAGACACATCTGTATATGAGTGAGCTATCTGATAGTAGAAAATGAGATTTATTGTCAAAGAACCAATATATATATATACATTACATGTCAAAGAATCAAAAAGTCAACATACACTTCTTCCCCTCTTGAAGAGACCGGATAGCCGTCCCACATTGATCTTCTGTTAAGGCTGATTCACCACTAAACGTGTGGGCCTAAAACAAATAATTTGGATAATGGAACCGTTTTACAAAGTTCTGTCTTCATGTACAATAGACGATAGAGATGCCGATAGGCAATTTTCGACCATTATATTGGAATTCGATTGAAGAACGCAATGCATCTACCTAACCATCTCATGGTCGCTGTATTTTAGAGTTATCTTCTATAGGAAGAATTGATACGCCGCTAAAATTCTAGTGTACATCATTAAGAAGGTCTAGAATAACATTGCTTCACTTGCCATCAGATTTTACGAAACGCCCTGACTGAGACGATTTACGGTCTCTCTAAATGAGGAAACAGGAGCTCTATGTGGCCTCTGAAAGATTCACAGGATTGCTAAAACCACTAAAAGGGACTTCATGAAGAAATTCGTGCGTACTTCAAAATTTCTATAGTTAGAAACAACGTTGAACAACTTACATATGCGAGATAAATCTCCTTTTTCAGCAGTAAGTATTTCCTCCATTTTGCAACCTTTCCTTGATCGATTGATTTCAAATTTGAATCTAAAATTCAGAGAATATTCACCACGTTACAGTTAGCAACAAGCAGCTTGTGTGACTGTTATATAACGAAAGACCAAATAAAATAACAGCATTCTAAGAACACAGAGCTAGATTAGAATGACTACATGTGATAGTTTTGCTCTGCGAAAAGTGTTACGAACAAAAGGAATGGATGACAGATGTGTTCAAATATCAACCTTCGTACGCATCATTCTCCTGACATCCTTTCGCTCCCTTTGATATCTAATACTCCGATACTAGATTATAAGCGGCAATAGACCCCTAAGCTAGTCTACGAAAGAGTCTTGGTGGAAAAAACATGTTAACTGTTTTGATTTTAGGATTTTCCTTTCAACTTACTTTTAAACACATTTTGTTTACTGAAAGCGCTTTTAAAAATTGTCTTGATGAATTGTTTGATCAGCCTGAATCAAGCAATTAACATACATGGTAAATAAACTACAACTATCATGTTAACTGCAGTATTTTCGGTATTTTACAAGGACTTACCTGCTTTATCAAATAATTTGCTGGTCTCATGAGCAACAGCTGACGTGATCAATGGTTTGTGTTTCATTTCCACACTTCTTGCCACAGTCACTGTTAAACAGAAATAAATAAAAGTCTGTCTCAAATTTAATTCATTTGAGATTTGCGTTAATGCAAAACTGCGCATCGAAACGTCTTCAATTGCTTTAATTCGCGAGCGTTTTCACGTAACATCAAATCAGAGACAGATTTTAGATTGGTATGACCGATAATCGAAACAAGGAGGACTACCCGTTCATTCTGAATGATGTTCATTACACAATTATAAATGCTAATATTCTTGTTATGCTCTTGTTTCATGTAAGAGTCCTAGACTATATAAGCGCTGCTTTTTCTAGGGCATACAAATCAGTAAGTATTTAGTTTTTAATTGATTTGTGAGTAAATATCATCATCAATTATAAAGAAATATCAACCGACAAAAATTGGGGGATGGGGCCATGCCTGTCCTTTGATGTGTATAAATATATCAAGTGGATATTTTCATGGTCGCTGAGGGTTGTACAAGATCACAGATCAAAGGAAGTGTAAAAAATTTAAGAACAACAAGAATAGGACTTTGTCTAGCATACACAGGGATTTATAAGGAGTTAAATGCCCCTCAGATATGATATTTCTGGAGTCAGATCTTCATAACTGCACATTAATCAACAATGGTACTGTAGGAATTCAACATTATTCAAGTCAAAAGGGCATGCCGTGGTTTTACTAGTCTAAGGAGACACTTCATGTATAAACGATACTGTAGTTCTGTTGATCCTACCTTCTTGCGCTTCTGCTAAACATTGCAAATGATAAGCTTGAAGAATTCTCTCATCAGTGTCACCATGCTTGGCTAAAGTTCCAGCACCAAGTCGACTTGCACTGATGTCCTATGGTGCAATAAAAATTGAGTTAAAGATGCTTTTAAATTTTTATGGCAGAACCCAGACAGCTGATGATACAATTAGATCAAGTGGTAATGATGATGACAATTTCTTTCTAGAAACCAACTTCTAAGAAGAATAGCATTCCCCATGTTTTGAGGCTCTTGTACCAGTTGGCTTAAGCAGTAATGCAGAAAGTATCAAGGATTTGGCAACCATTGTTTCATTATTTCATAAGCAAGGACAGATTTTGCAATGCAATAGCAACAGTTGCTTTAATTGACGCCTCAATTCAAAGTGATTAGCGACTTCGGGCAAAGGAAATTCTCTCAACCGGTAAATCAAAACAAACATGGATGAGCAAGGACCTTGTGTGCAAGTGAAAGATGTTTAAGGGAACCTATATGCTTATAAAGAAAGAAGGATCAAGGAAGTTAAATCTAAAGCTCTGTCTTATAAATCAAATAAACATATGCACCAGGCAAATGGACACATCATGGACAAAAACTACTGAAGTGAAGGCCGGCCTTAAATAATCATCAAACTACTACATTATATACATACTTTGACTTGTTGAAAGATTCCAGCAGCTGTGCGCAAACCTCTGTGGACCTCTTTTGCTTCATCATCAGTTATGCTGCAACAGTATAGTATGTCAAATAACAAGAAATCCCTTCAACTTGCAATGAAGTTCTCATTACCTTTTACAAATTAATTTGATGAAAGCACAATACAGTGTGATTCACACAATGACTTCACCTGATATCCATTGAGACAGTGTAGAGTTCTTTGCTTTATTTTTTTCTCATGTCTTGTTTTTTGTTTCATAATTCATATGTATATCGTTTTAGTTTTTTGTTGCCATGGAGTAGTCATCGTATTTTGCACTCATCATCCTCATAGTGGCATTTTTATGCAAGTAGTGTAACTAAGCTTGCGTTGTAAATTTCAATTGGAATGCAAAAAAACTTCAAGAAGTCAATTTGGCCATTCTGAAGCTTAGCTCTATCATCATTTTGGATTTTACGTCATGTTACTTCAACAATTTTCTTTTAGTCTTTTTTTTTTGCTTTGTTTGATAGTCCAATTTCATATTCAACACCATAACACAAAAGTGTAGAAAAATTTTCTGTAAATAATGAAGAAAAAAGTGACGAAACGATACTCAAACGTAAAAGCTTCATTAATCAGCATACCTGTCACTATTTGCAAGTTTTGAAGAATGCTTCATGTACCACAATCCCATCTCACAAAGCATTGATACCAATTCATAGTATGCATCAGGAAGTTCACTGCAAAAAATTTAACATGGCCTCTCAATGAAATCAATTGAGTAGCCTTTACTAATTAAGAACGCATCATTTGTTTTTAAGGTTTTCAGATAAGAAATGTGCTAAGGTCTGTCACTCCAAGAAAAGGCTATGCAAGGTTTCTACCTTATACATGTGGTCAAAAAGATCAGATTTTTTCTGCATTTCATTGAATATCTTATTCTGCAGAAAAGATCAATACAGTAGGTAGCAAAAATGGCACTGATGATACAACTTACTGTACTGTACTTACCATGTTTCACCACCACCAATGCTGTTGGTCCATTTGAAATTGACACATTTTCTCAATTTACTTTCACCTTGTCCACCAATATCACAACAAAGGCCTTGTAACACTGAAATATATTCATTTAGAGCTGCCTCTATTGATGCAATGCTGTTCCCTGGGTCTGTTAGGGCTGTCAGCAACTTTGCACGCAGGGTGCGTAGATCACTGGAAAATTATAAGACATTGCCCAATATACAGTACATACTAAGGGAATGTTTACAGGGGATCAGTTGCACTTGGAACTGACCCAAATGATTACATTTTGGCCTTGTGTTTACATGAGACCTGCTTGAACCATTCAAAATGGAACTGCCAGCCATAACCAAATGGATCCACTTCCAAAGTGCACCCCATTTCAGAGCATTCCCAGGCAGGTCTTGTGTAAACAGGTAGAAATGGTTTCAAATGGGAATGGCTAGGAAATGATACTGCTATTCATTGTTTAAGCACTTTGAAATAAACAAAAGATGTTTTAAACAATGGAATTCAAAGAATTCTATCTTTGTTCTTAAAACAAACAGGATGTCAATGTCTTTGCATGGAAAATATATGATTTGACAAAGCCCCTGGAAGTCTTTGGAAGCAATTCTGTTTAAAGGCAGCAAAGTGGGAACAGCTCCAACTAAGTTCCAATCAGTTCCATATGGAACAGTTCTAACAGTTCTTGTGTACATGCTGACCATAACACCTCAAATTTTGCAACATGCTACAGATATTTTGGAAAGCATTGACTTTCATACGTGATCAAATTTAAATGTTTTACAGTTGGTTAGGGGCTTTCGAGCAGAGTATTGCAGAGTTTGCAGAGTATTGCCCTTGCAGAAGATTTTTCAATAGGTTGTTCAGAATAAACAATAGGGAACAAAATGAATTTCTTCCTGCAAACTAGAGATCTCATCAAAAAGTGCCATACTTTGTACTGTATACTGCACACAGTATGTACTTGGCTCTAGGCTGTGAGACAGACTGCCTTCAAATTTGGTAATTCTCAGCCATTTTGTTTTTAAAATCAGACAAGCTGAAATCTTGCATTTGGCAAAGGAAACCTTCAGGGGTGGATCCAGCCCAAAGTTGAGGGGGGGGCAGCTTGAAGGGAGGGTACCCAAATTATGATCAAAAGTAAGCCAAAGGCGTGCAAAAATTTTAGGACTTCTTTGTAGAGAAAATTCTTTGGTTTCTTTACCAAATAATGTCATGATTTGTATGTTTGCCCCAAATTCTGATCGAACAGTTATGCATTTCTTGCCGAAAAGGGGTGCCAAACTGAGTTCCTTCGTGAAAGGGGGCAATTGGCCCCACTTGCACCCCCTTAAATCCTTCTCTGGAAACCCTGCCTGAGTAACAAACAGGCACAGACACAATATCAACTCTAACACCTTTCATGTCGCTGTGAAATGATGAAACATTCAGAATCTTTCTTGGAAAACTTTCTTGCAAAAGTCATCAATTAGGAGATCCATAGTGCAGCATTAGCGCAATTTCAGCTTATTTTCACTTATAGGTTAAGATTTCAGAAGAAAAATGGCAAATCTTTCATTGCAATTAACAGCTCTTGAGGAGTCAGCAGAAAATGAAAAGCCTAAAACGTCCAAGTTTTATCGAGTCTTTTTCCCACTGAAAGCTAATTCATGTAAAAAAGCAAAATCCACAAAGTCTGCCTTACCCACAGATCTTCTGTGTGACTTTATTTGTTGTTGTTAATTTCAAAGAATCGAATGAAACAGGGGCAGTCGATTTCAGCGGATTCCGATGAAACCAGTGCGCCATCTTGTCTGCTTGCTTCCTTCTCAAATGTTTATTGCTGGTGACGTAATGGCCAATTCAATTCAACCATGGGCTTATGGACACATTCACCGCGAAAATTTCCGGAAGCTAATGGCAATGCTCTTCATAAAACTTCCAGATAACTGCGTTGGCTGTTTTCGTTCCATTTCGCACTTCATAAATTCACTCTTTTTCATAACAAAACTCGAGGGAAGGGAAACTTGGCTCACGTTGAAACTATTCTTTACTCTCTAATTGATCTCCGATCATTCTCAGGTTTCAGAATAACGCTACTAGAGTTCCTTGATTGTCTGGACAATCTAGGGACAATCTATGATCAATTCGAAAGTTCGAATATTTGGGTATTTCTTTGCTTTGGGGTTTCATTTGTTCCCATCTATTCGCTTAGCAAGAGATACTATCCACGATTCCAATACACGATTACGCTGAAGATGGCGCAAGGAACTGTTTACCAGGATGCATTGCATTCTTTAATCGAATAAAATCGTTAAGATTCGTAATAAGAACGCAACGCATCTTGGTAAAAAGAAAAATTCCTTGCTTTGCCACCATCTTTAGCGTAATCGTCCGTTGAAGTTATTGCTTTTCTAAAAACAATCTTTATAGAGCGATATTTTCACAACTTTTGTAGAACTTTTGAATAGCGATAGAAGTTTCAACGTAACTAAATTCGAACTTCCCATCTTAAAATGTATTAAAAAATTGTTCGATCCTGCTCCTATGATACAACTAAAAGGTCCATTACTAAGTTTTGTACCAGCATTACCAGCAATTTGATATTAGGACTGAAGCAGGAAACGCGAGATTTTCTTGGATTGAAATGGACTTTTAAATATCTCTACAATATCTAAACATAAACATTTTGATGTTAACATTTCACATCATTCATGAGTCAGATTTGATTTCTTGTTGCACTGTTGACCAAGAATCACATCGCGGGAAGCAAGAAAGTGCAGCTTCCATGGCATTAGTTAGTACACAGACGTGCAGATGTTACGTGGTGTTTTTATCGCATGCTACTGACCTAGAAAAACGAACAAAAATGCAAATTAATGAGAGTTCTATCAGATTGTTGGTTTACTTTATGAAGGAAAATATTTGCCTCATGCTGCAACCAAAGGAGACACCAAGAGCTTGAAACTCACACAATTACTTACACTCAATATTGACAAGGCAGAGTCACTCACAAGCTACAGCAAATCAAATATAGCAGCTACTCGATACAATGATCTCTCAATTACCTTTAATCTCAATCGATATATCATTCACTATTGCTAGAAATCTGACCCCGCAAGACGCCACAAAATTTTTGTGTACTTATCGTCGACTTTATCATATCTTTATTTCTTCAAAATTATCAGAATCGAGCTACATTTCGTTCATTTAATCATTCACTCATTGTTGCTTTGTTCATTCATTTCATTTCGGAAGCAGCATGCTAAATTTTTGCATGGTTGTTTGTTTTTTGTTTTCGATTTGTTTTGAGTGGACTTGTCAGGATTTCTAGCGACTGAAAGCTAATTTAGGCCCACTGTGCATGCCCCATCCATGCATGGGACCCCTAGTTTAACGTCCCTTCCGAAGGACGACGAGGTGAGTTGCGAGGTCAGACCTCAGTGGTCACCCATCCGATATCTGACCTCACTCGACCAAGCTTAACTTCAGTCACCTGACGAAGGCTGTATAAGCCACTCGGCCACTCACCCCTAATTCGGCCACTCACCCCATGGTTAAATAGCCTTGTAAATTGCTTAATACTTACGATATCATCGATTTTGAGAATACTTCGAACAGTTTCAGCAGCAAGGTTGATAGCGCTAGTTGAGACTAACAGAGGCTGAAGAACGTTCTCTTCCAAAATATTCGTTACAGATCCCTTCAAAAAAGATGAACAGCATTTAAAATGATATAAAAAACTAAATTTCGTACATCCTAAAATCAGTATGTTTCCGTATGTAATGGCATTCTTTCCTAAAAGCTTTCAGGCTCAAATTATTCATTATACGAAAAAGTGCGATGAAATTTGACAGCACCTTAAACAAAAACTGCTACAAATTTATCACCACAGGAAGGTAGCTCATTGCAAGATTTTCCAAGTTCACTCACCGTTATTTACATTCTTTTAGCTCATTTTAGACGTTCAAGAAAGCCGAGGTTACATGAAGCTACCAAACAACTCGCACTAACGAAAATATATCAATGAACGTCCATTTCGAACACAAACAAATATCACAAACGTTGCAAAAAGAACGGAAAACTGAAAGAATTACGGCTCACCTTACGAACGTTAATACCGAAGTTCTTCTCTCCTTGCGCATGTTTATTCCTCAGTTCTGTGACAACAGCAATAGGGCTAAGTCCAGCATTTTCAGCTAAAGTATAAGGAATTATCTCCAGCGCTTGGGCAAATTCTTTGAAACAGTAAGCCTCTTTTCCAGTTAATCCTTTTGCATAGTTCATCAGCTTTACACTAGCCTCTGTTTCAGGTGCCCCTCCGCCTGCTATCAAAGCTCTAAAGAAAGTGAAAGAGTTGTTGGAAAATGTTTACGTAAAACATAAAATGACGCAACTTATATTGCTTATTCTTTAGGTATATAAAACAGTATATATTACAAACGTATTGCGCCTAGATCTAGGAATATATAGTTTTTATAGCATTCACTGAAACTGGCAGGTCTATTGGCCAGGAATTGTGGCAGACTCTATCAGAAGAAACCAAAGAGTCCTTATTATTGGAGATTTTTAAAAGGAATATTACGTCAGTCAAAACGTTTGATTGCAGCTGTAAATTTGAATGTGAGAGCTGTATTTAAATCTGGATTCTTTGTTGAAATATGTAGACTTGGCTAGTGTTTATAGTTAGCCTTAAAGGGAATCGACATAAATCTGGCCCTTGCTGAATCAAAAATACTCCACTATATACTCCATTGTATTTGACAACTTTGATGTGTGCTGTTTCTTTGTGCAGCTAAAGAAACAATTGATGTTCGGGCGTTTCTTTAGCCAATTTATGGTGGCAAAGAAATATAGCCACGTCTATTCCCTTTCATTTGCTCATCGCTTTACTATTAGCCAATTCAAAGTAAATTATCCATGATGATAAGTCTGTAAGCATCAACTCAAACAAAAGATCTGTCATTTGGCTCCAGCTTGATTAAGATACTGGCAATGCTTTGATACTGAAATGATCACAAAGTTAAGGACATCATGAAAGTCAGGGTGAGTGCAATATCATAAAATTTTTCGCATGGCACACGACTCAAGTGGACAATTTACTGTTTCACTATTCCTTGGCAGGAGAAATGAATTAACTTGTTCCTTCTTCATCAAAACACAAGAAGGCTTTGCAAAGCTTTCACTTAAATCGTTGAGTCTCGTCTTGCTTCTCTTCTTCTCGACTCAAATTTGACCTAACAATTAGTACCTCTATTGAAATAGCTGACAATACAGTTGACACAGTAATGATAAATGTACCTTTTCTTGACCAGACATCTGATGACGCATAATGCATCGTGAATCGATCTTTCTGCTTCTTCAATTACTAGTTTATTTGATCCTCGTACTAAGATGCTAACAGTTCGTCCAGCATTTTGAACTCCTGTCACCTGCAAACATAAATTGACAAGATGAAAATGAAAGAGACATATTATAGAAATTAAGGCAAGTAGCTTATCTCGTGATAATTTCTTAGAGCTACAGATAGTTGAACGATTCTTCAGGATAGTAATTAACACCAATGTGTAGTACATTTTTTAATGCATTCAAATCCTGGCATTTTAGTTCAATTGATACGTAAAGTTATATTAATTTACAGAAACTATTGCCGTACGTCATTCTCAACATTTCATTACACTGGTAATCAACATCGTCTTTGATTTTTCATCATATCAAGACATTCTTGAGCTGAGGAACCTTGATACTAACGTTTCTTCTAAATGTACAAAGATGAATATTATAAATTATATACTACTTTTAGTCACTTCAACAGAAAGTTCTTGTCAATAGTTTGTAGCTAGATAGTTACGGTAAAACAATAAGAAAGGCAAACAAAACTATAGAAATACCTTGACTACTTTTTCCATTCCTGTTGAAAATTCTTCAACAAGATCTGCAGATGATAACATTTCTGGTGTAAAGTGATCCAAACTTGCTATTGGTTTGCAACCAAGTGTCTAAAGTATCAAAGTTGAAAATTAACTGACCAAAAATCTAATACGACATGCCACTATTTGTTGTCATAGTTGACAGCCAAAATTGATGCTCACAGTTAAAGTAGTTGCAATGAAATGTCATTTCAATTTTAAATCCAACTGTAACCCATACAATTTAATAGACCTATATATACTATTCAAGACGGATGGATTGAGATCTAAATGGCATATCACTGAGAACCTTTTCCCGTAAAAGCTTGTCGGTGTTAAACGCCAGCATGTTTGATTTCTCGTAAAATGTTCTCCTTGTATGAGAACAAGCACTTATCAACCTGCTTGCCAATTTTTGCCAAATGGAACATTTTTATGCCTCGCCTCATTCACCTTTATGAGTACAACTCGACAAGGTGGCCAAGAAAATCTATGAGAAGTTTCCTTTGTCAGGGATGAAACGAAGACTTCTAAAATAATTGTACAGGATAATTTGCATATATACCTTACAAATAAACTCTACTTCATCTCTTTCAACATCTCTGACAACCATAATTTTCATTTTTGCCAAGAAATGCAGTCCCATGTCTGTAATTGCATCTCTGAGAACAAAGAACGTTGAAGAGAAAATGAAATCATTGAAGATACTAAAATAGGTCACTTCAAAATGCAGCCTAATAATCAGATCAAAGAACTTCACAATCAAACTGAAGTGGAGGTGGACAATTGAGAGAGCAAAAAGGAACACTTAAGACTAAATCTATGCATGAAAACTTTCTGTAAACACAGGCAAAAGCAGCCACAGATTTGCAATAGTAATACAAAAGAACATCTGCTTGTATCATTATTGCCAGCCAGATTGCAACCTCATAAAACCTTTCAAAACTTAACGAAAGAATTTAATTGTCTCTGAACTGCAAAAACAAATTTACTTCACAATACCTCAATATTGATTTTTGAATAAGCAGAACGTTACATCCAGCCTTTTTTACTTTCTTGCAAATATCCAGGATATATTGTCTTTCTTCACGAAGAACTCTGTCCATTTGTGTGTAGTCGCTAACAATCACGTTGTTCTCCATCTAGATAGGAAAAACATGTACAAAATGTTTACCTTAGATGGAATGCGAAAGACATTAAATTCATTGCTATGCATTCGAAATGTGTTGAATTTTTAAGTAACGCCAAATCTTGGATTAAAAAGTTTTTCAATTTAGCTCTCCTCTAAGTTGTGCAGATACACTGTGTATTCCATAGGTTCCACCTTAACATAAACAAGATGACTTGCAGTGCTGTAGGAACTCACAAAAAGAAATCATTTTTCAAAACTGCCTGTTTAGCTTTCCACTAAAACTTATGGATGTTTCCTAAATGAGGGCACATTTCTCAACAAAATCAGCCTGAGGTTTTACGAAAGGTGGTTTCTATTTTGTGGATTACTCCTCACATCCAACGGTATCTAATCAAATAGGAAAATTAGGAGCTTTAGTGAAATACAAACAATTACTGTCAACTTACATCAGTTTTAGGTGGTGAGATGCAAAACTGGATGAGACCAATTTTTGCTTTTTCAACTCGATTGACTCCTCCTGCTAGATGTGAGATCTTTTGACTCAGTACTAGCCCATTCACCATTTCTGTGTCTTCAATTGTGCCCCTTAGAGAAAAGAGCATATGATGGTTAATTGAGAAGATGGCAACTCTATAAATCCACAATTACTTAGCTTTAGAAGAATTGATATTGATGGGTAGAGTATTACAGTACATGATGAAAATGAGTAATAACAAGTCAGTAATCTGAATACTGTACATACCTTACAGAAATTTTGTACTAACTGTATATATATCAACAATATTTAGATCATCATTATCTCACAAGACCAATATATAGTCCTGTTTTCTCCCAGGATTTTCATAAATATCAATGATAGTGCAAGCAGTCTTTCTATGCAGGCTACGTTATGCTTGCTTAATTCACTATCAATGAAAACCTTTAAACGAGGCTCCATAACACACGTAAATGGTTGAAAGATCTGCTGCAACTAAACCTACCCCAGTTTAGTGACAACACTTATATCACGAAGATCAACATTGGAGTCTTTCGCTGGGTCGATAACCTTCAATACAGCATCAACGCTCATCGGTGCTAATAGACTTGAATATTGTGACACAACCTGCAACAAAGCCAAAGGTTTAAACTGTGATAGCACTCACAAGCTGGAGATTTCATTGATTATCGTTTGTTTGGTTTTAAAGATAACAACTTCTCAAAAGCAAACCACAAAATGATTCATTTTTCAGGCATTCATCTTAGTGACCATGGTGTTTGAAATCCGTTTCTTTCATTGCTACAGTAAATTCTGCAATAGTCTACTCATTGGCCTTCACTCAATAAATATGTCTGTTTTAAGCAGTATATTATCAAAATCTTGCATTCAAAACGTTTTTCATCCATCCTGTTACCTTGGAGCATAATCGTTTTGGCTCTATGATTATATACATGTCTCACTTTCTAGGAAGAAGCAAAAGAGAAGCAGAGTAATATAACTTCATGCAAAGCTGACATGTCATATCAAAATCTTTATGAATTGTACTGTATTATCATTTCAACTGCTAAATTTTGAAAGCATACCTTGGAGTTCAGTGAAGTTGTTGCACTTTTTAATAATGAATCTTTGTCTGAAAGATCCACTGGTGTTGACATCTCTGTAATGAAATCAATCGCTTTTTGTGCTGCTTTCTGAAATGACTCTGATATGATTGTAGGATGAATTCCTGTTGGTAAAAGAATTCTAAATTGAAGGTCTTGCACCCAAAGACTTAATTGAAAAAGGTACAAAGAAAACGCTGAAAAATGAAAAGGCCAGGAAGACAAAAGTTTGCTAAAAACCAAAGACATGGGATTTTAAAACTGCATCTTTGCCTCAGAAATCACAAAACCCAAAGGTTTATCAAATAAATACATTTTTGAAATATCATCAATCATAAATACCTAGCCAGGTTTCATTCCTGCAGCAACAACTTATTAAAAAGGATTCATTGAATTTGCTAAACTCAAAATACCAAACTAACATTCACTATTAAGTAACTCTCCTATTCAAATGATCTCTTTTGCTAGCTGATTTTAGAAACTAGAAAAGCACAATTTTGGTCATACACAAAGGCCTACTACTGCTACAAGTGTCCACAATAAATAGCAATCTTTCATCATACCAAAACCTGTTTTGCAAGGAAATATATAGCATATTGAAGTTACCTTTATCAAGAAGTCTTGAAGCTGCATTCAAAAGACTGCCAGCAATAACAACTACAGATGTGGTACCATCACCTGCTTCAATATCCTGAGCCTTTGACAATTCAACAAGCTAATGAGAGATGAACAAATGATGAATTAAAACGGTAGTTAAATCTGAAGTGCTTTCAGGTGACGCTGCTTTCTGATATAATGGGCATAGAAAGTTGGTTTTTCACAATATACTTCTCTACAGAGGCATATCAATTAGACTTGTACTTTGAAATGAATCAGTCTACCATGATTTGTAAAAAATAGAGTGCTCGCAATTGAAAGGTGTCTTAACCATAAAAGAATTAGCTCATTTTAAAACATTTTATAAATTTTGGATTATCTAGTTTGCCAATCTAAACATTTCCAACAAAATCATTTTGCTACTGACACTGGTCTATGTACAAATGCCAAATTTGAAGGCAAAAGTTTGGCTAGATGTTCTACAATAAAGTTTTAGAGTTTGGTAGCCTACTCAACAAGAAACACTTAAAATACCTATTGATATGCAGATGTGAAAGAATTGTGAGTGTTTGCAAGCAGGCATGAAATGGTGCAGCATTCCTGAAATTTGTTTATTTGCCAACTAGAAAATCACATGGTGGTGTCCTTGGAAAAATTCATAATGCAAGGATTTAACTAATGAACAAACCATTTTAGCAACAGGGTGAAGAACTTCCATTTTCTTCAAAATGGTGGCACCATCATTTGTTATGGTTACATTGCCATCACCTCCTTTGATCTGGAAAAGGAAAAATGATCGTTCAACATGATGATGGTTACAAATTTACTTTGCAGGATATGCCAAGTGAGGAAAGCACAGTAAGCCTCACTTCCCTTCATAATCCCTTGGAATGAAAGTAATGCTGATTTTTCTAGAATATCACTGAAAAACAAATACTCTTTCTTTCAAAGTAAACTTCTCTGAACTATTTATTCAGTCTGTGCAGTCTGATCACATGAAAAAAGACACTTGATATAGAGAGGCTGGATGGCAAAAGATACTAAAAGGTTAACACACTGAGGCCTTTTGGGTGAGTGTCCTCATCAGAATGTGATTTCAATTTAATCTAAAATGGCAATGGGGTGTATATAAAAGCTATTACAAGGAAATTCTAGAAGTGAAGATTATATTGTAGGATGTAGGTATCACTTGAGAGTTTAAAAGTGCATGCCCCTCTCTGAACTAAAAAAGCAGACATGTCATTTAGTGCAAAGAAAAAAAATATCTTGAATAACAGTTCTTTTATGTTGTTGAGTCCTATTCTGCATTCATGAACATTTTTTAAAAAGTTAAAGTTGAAATTCCTGTTCTCAATTCCATGTGATTTATTCATTTGATTGCATAACATTCCTATTTGGCTAATGTAACCCATCTCGTTGTTGCACATATAAATTGCAGGGCAGGAAATAAACCACACTTTTACTCCGGCAAGTAATGCTAAATTTGACTACCCAAGTGCTGTTATTTGTGGTTGTGAATGAGGTGACAGGCAGAAGCTACTGTCTGCATAGTTTGCATCTTTTGTTCGAAGAGAGTTATGCTAATCATGGACATTGGCACATGAATGAAACAAGTGGAAGTTCTGAGAAATGAGCTTATTCATGTGACTAACCTCACACATTTGGTCTTTTTATCACAACAAAGACTTAATCAAAATCTTATGCATTGATAAGAGGTTGTAGACTCATTAGCACTCAGCTCTCATCTTAAATAATCTTCCATCTGGCTCAAACTTAAAACAAGTCCTGCTTGGTGCACCGGATGGAAGTTGACACTTGCAAAATTCTTGAATGCGTACTCTAGCTTCTAACTGTTTTGGTTTTGACAATGATAACAAAAATTTTGTGCAGTACATTTGTCATACCTTTCCTTAAATAGTGATGTAAATTTTAAACTTTGAGCTTCAAGAAGAGATACTATTGTAGAAGGGACCACAAGGCTCTTTTGTAAAAAGTCATGCATACCATTTTGTCCATTCCCTTTGGACCAAGACTGGTACGAATGGCATCAGCAACAGCTGGAAAGGGGAAATGTGTTTGTTAGAATTCATTTGATGCTAAAGGACAGGATATTTAAAACATGCTGAGCAAGTACATTGTTTTTTAACAGATGATACTACTAAATCACAATAAAGATTGTTACCAATTATTCCTCATCGTTGTGGAAGGGGGACTTGCGTTTTCATAGGTTCCAATGTAGGTTTGACCGATTTCAGCCCTTGGGTTGTAGGTGTTATGCATCAAATGTGCAGATTTTTGGATCTGAGATACATCAGCAAAGGTTGCCCAATTGGTTTGAAGATCTTAGGCATAGAAAGGAAATGTTCTTTGCATGGTGGTTTAATCGTTAGAAAGAAACAAAAGCAAATTGTTGTACAACTGATTTAAATTTCAATAGATCCATTGTTTTCCTGAGGTATATATGACACTGTTATTTGCTGGCACAACCTTCACCATAGAGTATACTTATATGGAGTTCTGGGTGGAAAGTTTGCTTTTTACTATGCCAAAGTTTTGACATACTGTACTGACTGCATGAAAAAATTGAACATTTTTTCTTGATGCTGCTTCAAGCCAAAGACATTTGGCGCAACATAAGTAGGTTCTCCCAATTAGTTTATATACATCTACATCTACATACCAGTGTGAAAAGTTCGTTTTTGTTACGCCAATTGTTTACGCCACGCCAATTGTCTAAAGACAATAGACCTATAGTTCTTGAATGTTTCTCCACGCCAAAGATATTTGGTGTAACATACACATTTTCAAGCGTGGTCTACATATTAATCAGTAGACCCATAAGGCATCAAACTGATAGAGATCAACCCACCACCCATGCAGGCCTTGAAATGAGCAAACGTTTGGTACTTGGTCGATCAAGCTCCTCAATTCATTTAGGCGCTTGATCAAGCTCCTAGATTATTTTTGTCCTTGTGGGAAACCAGAAAAAGTTGTGGACAAATGAGCTGTTCTGTCTGAAAATTTTCAGTTAAAATCACTTAAATCATTGAAAAAGAATCAAACAAAATAAAGGAAGGCCAGCATTGGCGTTTGAGCTGGCCTGCATGTTGAAAGATCAAACAGCCTTGGAATGGCTCCTGCAAAGTATGCACCAAACTTTTGTAACCTGCTGCGCTTCGTTGATAACTTTAACTTCTGGCCAACCCCACTGCCCTTTCCCAAGAGTTTAACAGCAATAATTCTGCCATATAGCTGGCACGGTTTACAAGCAAAGCTTGCAGCTATTTTTGCTTCATCATGTGCCCTGTGTAAATCGCAAATCACAGTCGTAAATGATGGTGAACATAGAAGCGAGGCAGCTGGGTGATGGCATAGACCAGCGTAAACAATATGGTGAACGCTACTTTGGAAGCAAGTGAAAATTTTGCGAGTCAATGGAGTGAAGAAAAGACAATTTCTATAGAGATAAAAGGAAGATTTGGGCTGAATATTCTATGCCAAATGCATTCGCAAGTCGTAATTATAGATCATTAAAAGAAACACGGATCTGCAAGGCGCTTGAATAATCGAGCCAGTAGGATTTTTGAGGCGAGTGTGGAGGCGCTTGGGCTCGATCGAGGACCTCTCATTTCAGGGCCTGCACCCCATGCACTCCCATCATTCATAGAGACAGTGAAAAAGAGTGGAACTCTATGGGAATTGGCTTTATAGGATAAATTTGTCTATTGAGAGAGCTCCTCCTTAAGAAACTCCTCACTCAAATTCCCTGCACGTAAATATAAATGCATCTAACTTTGGAATTAATTTTTGTTGAGTTCGTGGAAGTTTAAACTGAATGAAACTTGAAACTTCATTTTGAGACCTTTCTCTGCATTGGACCGTCTTATTTTTCTAATTTAGTACTTCGATGCTGTTGTCAATATTGTATACCTCACCTCTGAGCAGTCATAAGCTTTCAGTTTTATCAATACCAACCTTTAGCAGCTGTGATGTTGCTTTCTCTCACCATAACAGGCTTTTCCTTGTCCTTGAAAGTGGCATTTTGGCCGTCTTTCCTAGCTTCAGTAACTGGAGGCATGGTCTTCTATCTTTGTTCTGCAATGTGAATAATTTTTTTGCTTTGTACGTCAGCCGGTCGGCAAGATGGAAGCGGATTTCTTGATGGTAGTTTAATCTGCAGCTGCCTTCCGGAGGGTGGAGCTTGGCTAGGCCCATTCGTTTATCGAGAATGTTCTTTCGGTTTGAAAACGAGGCAGAAGTTTGAAAATATTTCGCGCCAAAAATTTTGTGCAAAAACGAAAAAGATGGCTGCTGAAGATGGAGGGGAAAATACTGAGATCGATAAAAGAAAACAAATACGGCCGACTGAGGTGAGAATCTTGCATTTATATCAGTTAAAGGCAGTCTGTCCCCTCCATCATTGAAAGGAATAAATGATTCCTTGTGAGATGCTGTACATCTGCTGGTTTTAGCCATACAAACAAGAAGGCAAGAAGGCCAGGTGCGGATCCAGCCCAAAGTTGAGCCAGGGGCAGCCTGCAGAGAGGGCACCCAAAGTACAAGTGAAGGAAACCGTGCAGAAATTTTGGGCTTCATATTGAGAAAATTCTTTGGTTATTCTATCAAATAATTCAAATAACGTCATGATTTGTATGTTTGCCTCAAATTCTGATCGAAACAGTTAAAATAAGAATGTCTTAGGGTCACTATGAGGGGCACAACTTCTCGCCATACCAAAAGCTGAGGTTCCTTCATGAAAGGGGGCGATTCACCCTACTTGCCCCACTTACATCCTCCACTGCCTTTAAGGAAAAGTTAAGTTTGCAACAGGTTTATGCAAACTTGGAAGAAGCATGATTTTGGCTTGAAGCAGGTGTGAAGAGTTTGGAACTTGCACACCGGAGATTTTCAATAGACTATTCAAGAATCTGTGACCCCTTGTGATGACGGTCAAGTGCAGGGGGCCCTTCCAGGTATCGAACCCACTCCACCTGACTGTTCTGACTGCAAAGTCAGACACCACTCCGCCACAACACCTTCAAGAAGCATAAAGCAGAGGAGATGAATCATACACAACTTGATTTCTAAATTTTTAGGTCCAGGAAGCTATCACAAAGAGGGAAGAAGATTGCCTGAGTTGTCGTGTCATTGGAACAACATTCCTCTTCACAGCTGGTGGATATGTTTACTATCAAGGATGTCACTGGAAGGCAAAAGGAGCAAGAATGCTTTCTTTTGCAACCAGCTTAGGTAAACAGTGAATTTCTGTCAGTTACATACATGCATTCAGAAAGTGTACTTTCAATCTTTCAAGTTCTTCTCTCTTTGTTAGATTTATTAATTTAGAATATTGTTGTTTATTCTATCTATCTTTGACCTAGGTTTGATCTGCCTTGGAATTCTTCGAGCTGCAAAATGAAACAGGTGATTGCTGTGAAATCAATTCAAATTATGGTTTATCATCCCAACTGCGAGAACCAACTGCAGCCAAGAGACAGTAGTGCAGTGCTAGAGTTGTGCTGGTTTGGTTTCTTGAAAAAAAATTTGGCAATTTGTAGGCTATTTTAGGAAATAAAAACAATTTCTTTCATACTGTATGTACAGCATACATACTGTATACAAACAGTGCAAACACTGAGTAGAAGTTAAATCTCAATAAAATACATTTTTGCTGTTCCACTACAAACATCTATTTCACCCTAATATTTTTCATTATACAGCATTAATGAAAAATTGCAGATCTTCATGAGCAACAAATCTTTCCATCCTTTTGAACCAAATAATTCTGTACTATTTCATGATCAAGGTCATAATAATGTTTCAGTTTTCTGAAACTTTTTGCATCCAAATCAATGAGCTTAATGTCATATTTGTATGCCAAAGCTGTTGAGATATTCACAATATTTTCATCTTCATTTTCAGTTGTTTGTGAGGTCTCTTGAAATGATATCATTAGTGAACAATCCCTGAATGTTGCTGCTACAAGAAATTTTTGTATTTCTGATATCATATCTTGCATCTCCAAAGGCTCTGTCATTGACACTTCATTTCTCAAGTAGTTGCAAACAAAGTCTCTCCAAATTTTAGATGAGAAATCTTCCAGATCTTTTTCAATCTCGTTACATCCTGCCTTTTCTTCAAGTCTTTGAAAGATTGGCCAAACTCTTTCAATTTCTGTGCCATCAAATTCTTGAAGCTTTACAAGTAGTTGCAGGATTCCAGTTGATCCCAGAGGAATGCACTTTTCTGTTGTTAGGATTGTTTCTCCATGTGCTGCACAATTGGGAGAATGATTACTTGCGCATTTTCCATGTTTAGAAGTGCTTGTTTTTTCTTTTTGAGAATCATGAATGAGGATTGCTGTCAAAATGTCAACCAGTGCATTTGCGTCAAACAGTATCCCTTCTTTGCTTGCAGGCGAGTATTCTTTGAAGAAGTTATCAAAATGAGACACTTGTTCATCATTTGATGTCAGCCCAGACACTGTGAGTTTTCCATTGTGAAACAGACGTAAATTATTTTGTGGAGCCTGGAATAAGGACCTAAGACCTCTCTTGACACGACATGAGCAATGAGCAAATAGATCAAGTGGGCAGTAAGATGATAGTTGAGAGATCTGTCCCTTTTTTAGTTTCAAATATTGTTGCATGCAAAATCTGCAAGTAGAACATTTTATATGATGTTGTGGTTTAATGTCAATTGAATCTTTTGGCAGAAAACCCCATTTTGGTTTAATTTCTACAGCATACACATTAGCTGTCCTATCTTTTCCATTTTGCAAGAAACAAACATTTGGGATCACCATTGCATAATTCTCTATCCCACCGTGTGCTGTGTTGAGTCTGCAATCAGGTCGTTCAGTTGTATGTAATATCAGCTGCTCCAGCTTTCCCTTTAGGCATTTTGATAAAGAGACAACTTTCCAGGAGACAAAATATCTTTCACTCTCGTGCAAGAGTTTCTTTATTATCTCTTCATTAAAATATGTGACATTATTGGGTGAAAATACATCCTGAACTTTTGAATTTCTTTTTCTCACCCGCAAAACGAAGTTGTGCTCTTCACAACTAAAAACAATATTCGCACGACCTTCTGCCAAATATTTCCATTTCCACGCAGCAACGCTCTCCCCTCTGTCCGCCATTACAGAAATTCTCGTTTTCACTTTCACAACCTTCCTATGAATGAAAGTGAGGCTCGAAAGACAATAGTAAACAACAGCAGCAACAACAACAATTGAAATCACCAGGAATGGTTTCGAAGTGGGAAGAAGTCACACTGACAGGAGACGTTCCAACCTTGGAAGATATACTTCCTTCGATTTGGTGCGATCTGGATGTGAAAGGGACAAGCTAGCAGAGCTTAAACAATGGCATACCTTCGACCATGTTACAACCTTTTAAAGACGGCTATTTCTAAAGAGGTTGGGAGTTCAAAATGCTTGATACAACGCCAAAATCTCACTGCCCGCGCCATGTCAACATTTTACAGCGCCAAACCAGTACCTCAAGTTTCGCATTGCAGCAAAAATCACCAAGAAATGTACGAACTGAGCTTGAGAGATCCTGATTTCTTTTGGGGCCAACTTGCTGCTTCTAGACTAAAATGGATGTCCAATTTCCACACTGTCAGGAATTGTGATGTTGAGAAAGGAAGACACGAATGGTTTCTTGGAGGACAAATAAACGTATCAGGTAGATGAAAAGAGTAACTGTCTCACATTTGTAAATTGGAATCGGATTTCTATATGGCTATTATAATGCTGATCTTTTGCTTAGACCAGATCGTATTATTTGGTTCAATTGATACTTAAGACATACATTAGTGTGTTGGTTCATCACTGGCTTTTGGTAGCAGTTCATGTTTCTCTCAACACACGCAAGGGGTTTGTCTTTTCATTTTGACAACACATTACTACCTAGAGGGAAACTTTTAGTTTAGCTGTGCAGTACCTAAAGGTGTGAAACCTGCAAAATAAAAGAAAACTCCAGTGACCAGTGCAGTCAAAACCCAGAAGCTGATATATAGACCAGTTTTTGCATTTGTTTGCACATGACCTGCTAACCAACAATAAATGCAAACGTGAACCAAAGCTGACCGCATAACGACAATGTCAATGCTGTCCCCTCTGTGGAACTGTCATCCCCATCAATTGTAGAAAAACATTCAAAATGACAGACAAGCTGTCTAAACAGCAATCAAAAATCTATCTTTTCTTGTGTATTGCAACTGTACAAAGATAAATGACTAAATGAATTCAAATATATGAGCATTTTGATATGAATGGAATTAAGTGCAACATTTCAAGCACAGCCCCTTATCAAATGGATTGGTGTCAGTTCTTGATAAATTTCTTTGCTTGATAACAGGCTATGCTCCAAACATCATGCTTACTTCAATTTATCTTAAAATGCTTCCATTTTTTGTCCTTAAGTCGTTTGTCGAAATAGTACCTCATGCAAGCTATATTTACACATCACACTCTTTATGATTACTATTTTGTCATTTCAGAGAACTGTCTTGATCGCCATGCAGAGAAGGATCCAAATAAAATTGCTTTGATATGGGAAAGAGATGAACCAGGCAAAACTCTTCATGTTTCATACAGGTATGGATGATCAGCAATGAAATTTATCGCACTCTGATTATTTATTCTGCAAGATTCAGGCGGCTCTGGCTATGCAGCTTATTCACTTTTTCTTAGGTAACTAAAGTTCAGTGTGATCATGTGAGATCAAAATCTGAATGGGTAATCATCCAGGTGTCTCGCTGAGGCTCACTTTGCCATCCTTTTGGAAGGGATGGTGAAGTATAAGGGTCCCATGCTTATGTGCTGCATGCAAATTAGGTCTAAATCAGCTACAGTATAATGCAGCCAGAAATCTGCCGAGCCTTTCAAAATAATCAAAATAATAAAAGTGATAAAAAGATATTCCGGGTGAGTCAAAAAAAGTTTACTTGTTTGGTGGGCTATGGAATAAAAAGCGAATATTCAAAACTAAAATGTTAATGTGTTGGTTGAAGACCAACTTTGATGAGAAAATTTTGTTTGGTAAAATCAGAAAACTCTAAGACCCAAAAATTAGAAAAATGCATGTAGGGGGAAATTCTACATTCCATTCAGGTCCATTATTTATTTCACATTGAAGTTTGAATTCAATGCCATTTTCAGTTTCAGAAACAGAATTTTAATTTCAATAGCAAGTAAATCATGGACCAGAATGGAATGTGGAATTCTTGTTCCCAAACAAACAAACAAACAAACAAACTTACTAGCAGTTTCCTAATTTCTGAGTCTGAATGATTTAGTGATAATACCAAACAAAATTTTCTCATCTTGGCTGATAATTTAGTTTTGAACATAGGGATAAAAGTTACATTGAAATTACTGTCATGTATAGAGAAAGCATTTTGCAAAATAGGTGAGAATATTGAATAAAGTAAATGATGGGGTTCTACATTTGGTACTTACTGCTAGGTGAGTCAAAAGAAAGTTTATGCATTTGGTGTAGTTTAGTACCAAATGTAGAAACCCCATAATTTCTGTATTCCTTATTTTCACCATGCTTTCTTGATACAGCAACGTAATTTCAGTGTAATTTTATGTATTTATACTGTAGTTGGTACTGCTGTGTTTAAAGATGTTTTGTCCTACAAATTCCAGAGAATTGCTGGATGAGACATGCCGCATTGCCAATGCTTTGAAAAGGAAAGGTGTAAAGAAAGGAGACAGAGTTTGCATATACATGCCTGTTTCACCAACCGGCGTTGCAAGCATGCTTGCATGTGCCAGAATAGGAGCAATTCATAGGTATGGTGGAACTACTGTATACAAGCTTAATTCATTTTTCAATTTCTACCAAGAGATCATGCTTTAATGCAATTAGAGGTGATAAATTTACCATGTAACAAACACATCTTGAGTCCAACCACATCTTGAGAGAAGAATTTTGTTCAGCAAGAAGAATTTTTTTCTTGAAGTTTGTTCCATCAAGCAAAATTTGTGACTCCTTGTAAAATTACATCTTCTTTGGACAGAATTGAGAGACTAAAGATAAAAAGTGTCACCTGTGCTTGTTCTTTCACCATACATACTGTATAATAAACGATTCCCGAGATGATTACACTGACTATGGCAGTGGGAAACTTAAGATGCATTGCATTCCAATTAAGAAGAATCTTTGGTGATTCTATAGGGACTCAAAGGCAATGCATATTGAAATAAGGCTCCTTGCCACATCTATGGTAAAACTGTGTGTTCAAATTGCAAAAATCATCAGATGTACTGTATGATATTATTTTTTGCAGTGTTGTGTTTGCTGGGTTCAGTGCAGATGCATTGGTGTCAAGAATTCAGGATGGTAAGCATGACTCTTGATGTTTAAAACCATGATATTTTATCATTATTTTCACAACATATTTGATTAGCAGAGCATCATTTACAGTAGCCCCCATATACATATCAAATGCCACAGGTGACCAAAGACTTTTCCATTGATTTAGCCAACCGTGTTTAGATGCTATTTTGATATGGTTTGGATAAAACTGTTGTCATAGTTTGATTTGTAAAATGTACAGTATGTTCATCCAGTAAAAGATAGGGTAGAAGTATTGAAAACATTTCACTTTTAGCCTTGTCATTTGAATTTGTGAATAGGCCCCATCCCTCTCCCCCTTTAGGTCCCCCTCTGGTGTCTTGTAGATTGAGCATGGTAATTGATGCTAAAAGGTTTAAGCTTCGGTCACAAATAGAATCAGAATATGAATTTCATCATTTTCAGCTGGAGCAAAAGTCTTGATTACAGCTGATGAAGGAATCAGAGGAGGTAAAAGGATAGCTCTAAAAAAGACAGTTGATGAAGCTGTTTCCCAATGCCCCGAAGTGGAAACAGTTTTTGTGGCACAGAGGACTGGTGCCAATGTCCCAATGCATTCAGGCAGAGACATTTACCTTGAAGAGGTAAGAAAATGATTCAAATTGCACTTTTAAATTAATCAAATAGATGCTGCAGGTTTGGTATTGTCAATGCAAGAGACAGTTTCATGAAATGAGGAGAACATACTAATTGATGATGCTCATGGCATTTCATTTTGGTGAATTATAATTCAAGTATTTTTGTCAATTAATCTCCTGCCAAACAGATTACAAAAGTTTTCATTTTGATACGTTCTCTTTTCATTGCCTTGTTTTGAGGAGGTTGGAAAGAGATCTACGGGTTTTTGCAGCAATTTAGGCCTACCATGCATGCCATAACCCCCAGCTTAATGTCCCTTGGGATACTGAGTGAAGATGTCAAATGTTTTTTCTTTCATTTTTCAGGCAATGGGCTCAGAGTCAGCAAAATGTGAACCTGAACAAATGGACAGTGAAGATACGTTATTCATTTTGTACACATCAGGTAGTACTGGGAAACCAAAGGGGGTAATGCATACTCAAGCTGGATACCTTTTATATGCCTCACTTACTCAACAGGTAATGTTCATTTTAAAATCTACTATAGCATACATATTTTTGGGGGGACTTTTTGATTGATATCTGAAATCCACTGCAGTAGTTTCCATCAGTATCCAGCAAGATTTTCGGGTCGCATGGTCGCACTGTGAGTTTGGTTATCTGGAAATTTTTGAAATGGCTTCTGTTTTCGAGAATGAAGTAATTGAAACTGACTCAGGATTAATACTAGGACAAACTGAAATGGAAGAATTGATTCTTGTGGAAATGAGGAAGTTGCAAGACAACAGACAGCGCGCCAAGTCGTCGAAGATCTGCAATGCACTTCGCAAAACACATGGCCTAAAGGAAGGTGTGGTTCGAATGTCATTGAATTACATGCTAAAAACAGGAAAAATAAAAGATATCAAGCACGCTGGTCGTGAGTCATTGAAAATACAAGAAAAAGATTTTATGGATGAAGTGGAAGTAATCTCTGAACAGGAAATACAGCACAAGGACGAAAATTCGAATTCGAGAAACGCTTCACGAGATGGTGGTAGGTCCGCGGTTGATAGGGATGAACAACAAGATGAAGATATTGCAATTGAACTCAACGGTAAAGAAAGGAAAATATCGAATGACGAGGAAAGAATAATAGAACTAAGAAGTGAGTTGAAGAATAGGGCAGAACAAGAGGAGGAATTAATGGCAACTTCTGACGAAGATGACACAGAAGATGGCGAAAGTCTGTCAAATTATAGTGAGAGTGATGCGACTGAGCTCACAGCCAATGAAGAGGACTTGCCACTTAATGAGGAGTTAAAAACATTGGAGACAGACCACACTGCTAATCGTTTGGATGAGATTGAGAGAAAATTGGAAAGAATTGAAGCAAGGTTAAATGAGAAGGAAAATGAGCAGGATAGTGAAAGGAGAAATATCGATAGGATAAGGGTGTCGGACGAACAGTATGTTCAGTTGATGGTCAAGACAGATAGGTTAGAGACAGAAAATAAAACGTTAAAAGATGAAAATTATGGATTAAAAACAAAAATTTTAGACTTACAGAAAATGCTTGAAAACACTGGAAACGAATCTTGTATCGAAAATTCTTCGCAGGCTTCCATGATGAGGCCCCAACAGGTATCCCGTAGTCAAAATTTTTTGGGGATTCCCAGAGAAAAACAACGTTTTACTACAAATAATCCAAAAAGAGATATTCAGCTAGGCACGAGAAATGATGACGAACATTCAAATTTTAAAGAAAATCAGGATGAGAGAAACCAACCTTGGGAAGTCCCAACGGAGAAAAATAATGATCAGCAAGGCATCTGGCAATTGAGAAATGATGCTGAAATTTCAAGTTTTAAAGAAAGTCAAATAAAGAAAAGTCAGCCTTGGGGTGTCCCAATTGGAAAAACCAGTTCTTTATCTGAACAGAAAGAAATAGGAACTCACAGTCAACAAACTATCTGGCAATTCCCAAAACGATCTGTAAAAACGCGACGAGAGATACCGACACAGGTCTTATCCAGAAATCGATTCCAAATACTCGCAGATACAAAGTTTGAAGAGAAAAACTGCATGCCCACAGGACACATGTTTGAGAATGAAAGTCTCCTTCGAGATCAAACCTCGCGCACGTTGGTAGGAACAAAAACAACAACACCAAAGAAAAGAATGCCAAACGATGAAATGTTTCATAGATCGCAAACAAAAATACCGAAGAACCCAAAGCCAAGCGATAACAGGCCGGGATTAGCTAACCAAGAAAAACGAGATCAACATGGGATGCAAATAGAAACGACAAAGGCTCAAAGCTTTGGAAGAAGAAAACCAACAGTCGCCTTTATCGGAGACTCTATATTGAGAGGGATAAGGAAACAAGAAATCAATAAAAGCGTAAGAAATTACTATGCAGTTGTGAAGACGTTCTCGGGGGCAACGGTGGAAGACATGGAATCATACATGGTGCCTACGTTGAGCAAAAAGCCTGATGGCCTAATAATTCACTGCGGGACAAACAATCTAAGAAGCGATGAACCAGAAGAAACTGCCAAGAAAATAGTCAATGTTGCACTGGAGGCAAGTCGAACAGTGAGAAGTGTTGCGGTATCAAGCATTTTGGCTCGAGGAGACTCTGATCTGATGGAATCGAAACGAGTACAGGTTAACCATCTATTAGAAAGATCACTTGATAATTATGGTATAGATTTCATAAAACATGAAAATTTTGATGAGAACTGGCAAGAACTTTTGTATGATGATGGGATCCATTTAAATCAAAGAGGAACAAATGTCTTAGGAGGTAACATCGTTAAATTTTTAAATTCGGCTTGACTGTCTTTAGAACATGCTCTAATGTTAAGAAATACGCTACCAAATGCGGATACTATCAGCAGTTCTGTAATTTCCGATGACATGATACCAGCATCTCTGACACCAAATATTGGTGACGTTAGTACGACCATTTCAGAGGTATCAGTTCCATCCTCATCTCATCTAATCGGGTGTTCCAGTTTAGAATTATCGAGGGCTAGTATACTTGCTGAATCTTCGAAAGAATTTGCGACTGATGTATCTTTTCAGTCGGCTGCGTCAAATGACATTGACAAAATTTTTGGTTTGAGAGTTAAGTACCCTAACAATCCTATTGTTGGATTTTTGAATATAAATAGTCTCAGGAACAAAATTATAGATTTACGAAATGTTGCTGAAAAATGCCTTCCCGACGTTTTGCTAATAGAAGAGACGAAACTGAGTGCTGAATTTAAGACTGAAATATTTCTATTGAATAACTACCAACCTCCAATGCGCCGTGATAGGAATGAACATGGAGGTGGTCTCATGCAATATGCTAGAAAAGGAGTTGTATGCAATAGACTAACTTTATACGAGACTAACTCATTGGAGCTGCTATGTTCCGAACTAATAGTTTGTAAGAAGAAGTGGATTATCTTTAGTGTCTATAGGCCCCCTGACTCTAACCTAGATAGTTTCTTTGCTACTTTATCGGTTTCTTTGAACCAGGCGCTAGATAGATATGATAATGTTATTGTGATGGGAGATATCAATATCGACACACAAGACTCGCAGCACCCTGGATACAATAAGCTGTCATCCTTTTGTGATGTATTCGGATTATCAAATTTGGTCACAACTAAAACATGTTTCACGAAAAGTCATAGTTCTTCTATCGACGTTATTCTTACAAACAAACCAAGGAGCTTCCTAAACACCTCTGTATTTGAGACCGGTCTTAGTGATTGTCATGGTCTTGTCATTACCTTAATGAAAGCAGTGGTTGCTAGGCTCAAGCCTAAAATAATTAGATACCGTAGTTATAAAAAGTTTGACCCCAAAAAGTTTCTTCAAGATGTCAAGAAAGCCCCTTTTGAATACCATACGAATAATCCTGATAAAACCTACGATAACATAACTAGTACTTTTCGAAATTTGGTTGAAAAACATGCGCCGTTAAAATCAAAAGTTCAGAGAGGAAATTCAGCGCCTTTTATGACACCAGAATTGAATAGAGCCATTTACACTCGATCTAGATTGAAAAAGAAGTTTAACAAAAATCCTACAAATGAAAATAAGACAAAGTTTAAAAAGCAGCGTAATAAATGTGTTTCAGTACGGAGAAAAGCAATCAAAAATCATTTCAAAAAAGCTACTGAAAATGGGCTGTTATCTAATCAAGCTTTTTGGGATCTCGTCAAGCCATTTTTATCAAACAAAGGTGCTCTAGTTGGATCAGACATATCAATTGTAAAAAATGACACAATCATAACTGATGATCAAGAATTGAGTGAACTTTTTAATGAATACTATGTAAATATTGTAGAGAACACTAGTGGTAAGAAACCTTGTGGTGTTGCTGATACAACAGACATTGATGATGATAGGCATATAGTTAAATTGATCTTAGAAAAGTATAAGAACCATCCAAGTGTTCTAGCCATAGTACAAAACCCAAATTGCAATTTTGAAACCTTTTCTGTCAACGAAGTGGAAGCTCGTGAGGTTGCATTATTGTTAAAAAGTTTGGATGGAAAAAAATCTACAGGTGTTGATCAAATACCACCAAAACTAGTATCTCTTGCTGCCAATGAGCTTACAGTTCCATTAACTAATGCTATCAACTGCAGTATACGTAATTTCAGATTTCCAGAAAATGCGAAAAATGCGGCGGTATGCCCCTTGGACAAAGGGGAATCAAATCGCACTGCTGAAAGAAATTTCCGTCCAGTTAGTGTGCTAAATACTTTTTCAAAAATATACGAAAAAGCCCTAAAACAGCAGCTTATCTCGCATCTAGATAAAACGCTCTCTATATTTATCTCGGCTTACAGAAAATCATACAGCACACAACATGTGTTGATAAATCTGGTAGAAGACTGGAGGGAAAAACTTGACAAAGATTTCGTGGTAGGTGCTATCTTCATGGATCTCTCAAAGGCTTTTGATTGCATTCCACATGATCTAATCATAGCAAAATTACATGCATACGGTTTTGATGAAAACGCTTTAGTTCTTATCTATTCCTATTTAAAACGTCGAAAACAGTGTGTCCGGATAAATAATTCAAATAGTTCCTTTAAAGATGTTGTATCAGGAGTTCCACAGGGTTCTGTACTTGGTCCAATTTTATTTAACTTCTTCATAAATGACCTCTTTCTTTTTATAAAGCAGGCAACCCTTCATAATTATGCTGATGATAATACACTTTCATATTTTTCCAAAACTATGCCCGATCTCGTCAGGGTTTTGGAGAATGAAACCAATGTCGCTTTAACTTGGCTAGACCGAAACGAAATGATTGCAAACCCTGATAAATTTCATGCTCTGCTGGTCAGAAAAGATCGGGAAAATACTACTGGACAAAATATAAGCCTTCAAGATCATGCCATCAAGTCAGAAGCAACTGTAAAACTTTTGGGCGTAACCCTGGATAATAAATTGAATTTTGATACACACATATCAAACCTTTGTAAAAAAGCTGCGACACAACTAAACGTTCTGAAAAGGTTAAGATCATTTATTGGATTTGAACAAAAAAAGGTACTTGTACAGAGCTTTGTTTACTCTAACTTCAATTATTGTCCATTGGTTTGGTATTTTTCTTCTATGAAGTCGCTTCAAAAAATTGAAAAGTTACAAGAACGTGCACTAAGGTTTCTTTATAATGATCGTAAGAGCTCATATAAGGACTTGCTCCAAAAATCAGGAAGATGTACTATGCAAGTTTCACGTCAAAGAACTCTTTGCATTGAAATTTACAAAACAATGAATAATCTAAATCCGCCATTTATGCAAAATTTCTTCAAACTCAGATCTTCGCATTATTCCTCCAGAAAGCCTTATGACTTAAAGCATGTTAGACCAAATCAAGTAACTTTCGGTTCAAATAGTCTTGAGTCCGTTGGACCTCAAATATGGAATGGCTTACCAAACAAAATGAAATCTGCAGAAAACTTGAAAAACTTCAAACTTATGATAAAGGAATGGAATGGCCCAGAATGCAAATGTAGTGCCTGCTGTAGTTTTACTTTTACTGAACAATAACTTTTTTTAACATTTTAATTTCATTCGATTTAGATTAGTTAACTTTGTATATATTGTATATATTGTTAGCTATGTAAGTATCGAATTAAAATAAATGAACAACAACAACACACTTGTCTAGGGTCTATGCTCTGTTTGCTACATAGCATGTGGAGGTCTGGCCTGCATGCAGACCTTAATTTCCACTGTGAATGAGAAAAAGTCTGCATGCAAGCTGTGGAGGTCGGCCTTTTCACCCTTGAGGTCATCATCACAGAGTGTGGCTTTAATGAAACTGGAGAAATGGAGAAATCTGCTCATGTTGTCTAGCCGGACATTTGCATTTGCTCTTCTAGTTTTTAATTCAGATTATCACATTTTAAATTCAATCCACTGATCAAATACCTGATGAAATAACATAAGATTCTATACTTGTAACATCTCCTTTTCCATTAAAATTTCTCTTCAGCTATGCTTTGACTACAACCCTGGAGATATTTATGCATGTGTTGCAGACATTGGCTGGATAACAGGTCACACCTATGTAGTATATGGCCCACTTAGCAATGGAGCAACTTCTGTTCTATTTGAGAGCACTCCTCTATATCCAGACCCAGGAAGATATTGGGAAATGGTTGAGAGATTGAGAGTAAATCAATTCTATGGTGCACCAACATCAATAAGACTGTTACTCAGATATGATGATGATTTTGTGAAGAAATATGATAGATCATCTCTCAGAGTTCTAGGCACAGGTTTGTACCCTTTAATAATTGTGGGATTATCATTAACACTTGTGCTGTAATTTGCCATTTTGACACAGTCTTATTGGACTTTCAACCGATTACAGTACAAGAGTTTGCACAGCTGATTTTAGAAAACACATGAAAGCAATTAGGAAGATAAAGAAAAATGAAAAAGACAGTTGACCAAATCTCACTATCATCAGTACTGATAAATTTTGAATTCCTAACGATAGTCTAACATCTAATTTTTCACAAACATATCTGAACAATTTTTATTTTTTATCTTCATTAGCCTTTATCATAAGTCCTAAACATACAAAACTAGAGCACACTAGTAGAATGTCAGTGCAATTGTCTGGAGATTGTTCATTAAGGCAGAGAGATCTTCATTATAATGGGGAATTGCATCATGTTACTGGGGAAAAATATACAGTAAGGTGGAGGACATTCAGTTATTGGGAGAGATAACATTCAGCTATTTGGAGGTATAACTTGGAGGAAGGCAAAGGGATAGCTTCTTGTTGTTTGGAGGGTTAACCTCCAGACTTCTGCACAGATGTTCTACAGATGGAAAATAGCAGCAAAAGAGCTTTGTCAACTGTCACTCATTGATGAAACTGAACACAAAAAGAAGACTTTACCTTTAGCAGATACAGTAAATATCCAACTGCTTTTGTCTACAGTTGGTGAACCAATAAACGAAGAAGCATGGCATTGGTACAAAGATGTTGTTGGAGATGGCAGATGTCCTATTATTGACTCTTGGTGGCAGACAGGTATCTGGAATATTTTTAGTATGTTTTCCTACCCTTGCTGACCATTAGTAATGATAAATAGCGTTAAATCGTTGGGAGCATTATTTGAGTTGCAGTAACTGTATCAGTAAAAGTTGTAGGCATTCTTGCATTCAAAAAACTTTCCAGTCACCAAATTTCAATGTTTTGCAGTAAAGAATATTCATTAAGAATTCTTCAGGAGTCATACTATCTGATTTTCCTGTGTAACTGAAATGCTGTCTTATTGTAAGAGACACAATCACTCATTTATTCTTTCTATTCACAGAAACAGGTGGTATAATGATCACACCATATCCTGGTCCTGAAAATCAAGTTTGGAAGCCAAGTTGCCCTCTGAGACCTTTCTTTGGTGTGGATCCAGTTATCCTTGATGAGAAGGTTTGTATGTCATGCTCCTTTGCCTAAGAACACCACTATGTTCCATTTCCATGACTCTGCTTTCATTAAAACAAGTAACCTTCGGAACGATAATAGTCTATGTATATATATACAGTAACATTTCTGCTGTCATTTGTTTAAGCCAGTCAATCTTTCACTAATTTCCCAAAGCTTTTTGGCTGCACCATCATCCTTCCCTAAAGGACCAACATCACATTCTAAGCAATCTTCAAAATATTTCCCTGTAACCTTTTCTAAGACAGGGTCAACTGCAACTCGAATTGATGTTTGGGCACCCTGCCTTGTTGATTTCCAGAAGACAAACATAAATGGGTACAGAATCAGTTTCGCAATCTTCCAGTGCAAGATGCCAACATTTCTATATGCATCTGACAGGACGTAGCCTGGATTTACAGAATTAGCTGTGATATTTGTTCCCTCTAGCTTCTTGCTTAATTCATGAGTAAATAGAAGGTTTGCAAGTTTGGTTTGTGCAAACTGCTTGAATCTTCCAAACTTTTCTTTCATCTCAAGATCCTTAAAATTCAAGCCTTTTGATTTTTTGTGAATGCCACATGAAACATTTACAATGCGGCTTGGTAAGGATTTCTTCATCTTTTCAAGAAGGAGATTTGTTAGTAGAAACGGGCCGAGATGGTTAACTTGGAACATTTCTTCGTGGCCATCTTTTGTCACTTGTCTTTTTGCTGCAGTGAGGATCCCAGCATTGTTGACCAGAATATCCAATCTGTCTTCTTCAGCATTGAATTCCTTAGCAAATTCCCGAATTGAATCAAATGATGATAAATCTAGTTTTCGAAATTCGACGAAACGGTTTTCTGATAAATCTCGAATGTACTTCAACGCTTTCAAACCACTTTTGTAATGCTTGCATGCTATTATGACTTTCGCACCTCTCCCGGCAAAACTCAATGCAGTGTGTAAGCCAATTCCTGTATTTGCTCCTGTTACAATTACAGTTTTACCTTTGAGTTTAGCTAAGCTTTTGCATGACCCCCCAGCAAAATAGACTTTAACCCACGCAAGGGCAATAGCAGTTAAAACGGTTACTAACATTCCAGTGATGTACTTTGTCTGCAAATCGGCATCGACGAGCAAATCTTCCAAAACGGCTTCGGGGCAATGTCTGCAGCTCAGTTGACAATTGCGGCGCATAAATTCAACAGACCTTGTGCACTCACCCCTGTCTGCCCAGTACTTACAGCGAGTATCGAGGTCTATGCAACTGCTTTGAACGCCGTGTGTGAGCATAGCGACGGCAAACAAAATGTTTAATAGGCCCATCATCTTAGGCATGCTGCTGGCGGCCATCTTTCTTCCTTCGAATTTCTGGCGGGAAATCCAATGAACAGCAGCAACAACAACACAATGCAAAGGCTCTCGATTTCAAATTATCTCAACTTTTTTCAAGTACCTCTTCTTGTTCTTGACTAAATCGAAGAAATATGGGCCTGTACTAAAAAGAACTTTCTACTTCTCGAGAATGTTTTACCATTATGAAATATTAATGATGTAATTTCTGGTTTCGAATTGTGAATAAATTCATTTTGTTGACATAGCAACACGATTTATTGAAGTAGCGTTTTGCTACCACAAGCATGGCCTTTAAGCTTCTATTGTCTGTAATTTCACCTGCTCAAGCTGTTGAAAAGAAGAGAGCCAGCTTTGGTCAAGTCACCTTTCAAATGACTATATAGAAATATGTCCAAGCTGTTACTAGATTTTCACCTTCTGTTATTATGACTTTTTGAAAACTTGTGCCCTTGTCCCTAGAAAAACTTCATTGCTGCGAGCATGCGCGAGCAACCATTTAGATAAAAATCGAGGGTGGATGGTGATGGATTCGAAGAATAACGAGCCATTTCATTTTGGAAGCTGCGGTGAATGTTCCTCGAATTTGCAACTTATTCCCATTTTCGCTCCAAACAAATCGAGTTTATTTTCCCATTAAACACACTTGCCAACCCCATTTTCTGGGCAGATTTGATCGAAGTGTACCAAGGTGCTCATTCGGCTTCATGATCAGCGTATGACGTAAGAACACCCTGGGAACTAGATTGTGTATAATTCAGTTTTGGTTTTCTTAACTTCTCCGTCCATCTGGAAGAATCAGCCGAAAATTTTGGAATTCTTATTAGCAACTATTTCATCGTATGTGATCCAAAGACTTCTATCCTTATAGGGCAATGAGCTACATGGCGACAACGTGTCTGGATTATTATGCCTCCGTAGTTCAACTCCTGGCATGTCACGTGGTGTTTATGGTAATTTTGAAAGACACTTAGACACATATTACAGACCATACCCAGGTATGAAACATTTTGCTTACATTGCATCTATATTCAAAAATGTATATTTTTAAGAAACCTTTTATTGTTCCGGCTAGGGTGTAAACATTGCGTTTATAATATTGCTCCTGTTCTCCTGCCTTTGGACAAATACTACATAGGAACTTTTTCTGCACAAACTGGGATGTATTTGCAGGAAAGCTGCTGTCTTCAGGGAAGAGCCCTCGTTATGTCACTCATGTTCTCCAAGATACATTGTAGCCTTACGTTGCATCGATATGAAAAGCGCATATTTTTTAGAAACCTAATGTTTTCTAAGCACTGCGTAGATAGTATTTCAAAATACTGCCTCTATTTGCCTAAGTTTTGGACACCTATTACAGATGGTAATATCGAGCATGTTACTTTTGTATCTATTTACAAAGGCTCCAAATTTCCTATTGGTACATATCTTTGCAGCTGAACATTGGAGCAGAATGCGTCTTTCAGTCTCAAACTCTGTTAACATACGAGACGAATGAGTTATAAACGGATTGAATAGTATGTGTAAATAACCCACTTTTTAGAGGTGCTATTTTGAATGAATTTAAGCTTTGGGTTTCCCGTGGGCGATTTCTTATCTTTTTTGGACAGTCAGATAAGGCTAGGACATCCTTGATCATTTTTTGATATCATATCCCGGCACCCCGACAGCAGCAAGATTTGGCGGAGCTTCCTTGTGCTGAAGACAGTTACAAGTTTATGGCTCCATTGCCTCTATATGTGAAGCATTTTGTAGTAGAGGCAGAATACTATAGGGGCAAAGTGTATCTTACAGCTAACTACTTATCTTTAAAATTTGATGAAAAATGATATTGTACTGAAATTTCAACTTGATCAGCTAAGACAAGGCAATGTTCAACATGATTAGTAATTCATTGTAAGATATCGTACGATGTTTTAAATCTTTGAACAGGGTATTATTTTACTGGCGATGGTGCTCGAAGAGACATCGATGGACATTATCATATAACTGGTCGTGTAGATGACGTCATGAACATCAAAGGAGTGCGCCTTGGCACTGCCGAGGTTGAAGATATTATGGTTAGTCTGATTATTACGAAGTCGTAGTTGTCGCTATAGACCTTTTAGTTATTCTACGAACGAGCCTGGATTGAGCGTTATTTTCATACTACTTTATACGTGAGTTTCGATCGAATGGTGTCATAGGTTCTATGACTATTATGCACATTCGAATATTCTCCAAACTGCATCATAACATCGTTCGAATCAGATTCTTTCCCAAGAATAGCTAAAAGGTCTATTGATAGACTGATGGAAGCTCAAACTATCAGTTTGAGCAAAAATAAAAGATGTTGTTGCTGTTGTCTTTGTTTTGTTGCTGCTGTTGCTGCGATGTATTTTTCATCGATCAAAAACATCAAATACAATAAGTTATATCTAGATGGACCCAGTCCCCCAGCTAAGTTGCCTTTTACCCGTTGATTTACTTTAAAATAAATTACATTGCACGTTGACTTAGAACCCCATTCACACTGCCAGGTTAAACTAGGTGTTGTGGCGCCGTGGTGTAATCCTCTGACATTGCAGCCAGAATAGTCAGGCGGAGTGGGTTCGAGTCCCGGTAGAGCCCCACCACTTGAGCGTCATGACAAGGGGTCGCGGACTCGATTAGGTCTGCTCTATTTCTGCGATCCTAGCGCTTGGCGCTGAAAAACGCAACTTCACCTTCACCTTCACCTTCACTAGACCCCGCAGAAGTAACTATGTTCCTTAGTGCTGATATATCTCGGAATAGACTTGGAGCAAGTCTAGGTTAAACCAACTTAACCTAAACTAGATCATCGATTATACGTTTTGATTGGCCATGCGACCTATCGAATTCATTTGATTGGTCGAAATCTAACGTGGTTTAGATAAAGCTGATTTAGTTGTGTCATTGTGAATGATGAGTAGGTCTTGAAAAAAAATTAATGCATTTTGTACAGACAGTGGAAGCGGAACTGATACTCTGAAATTTTTTATATTTGGCGAAGTGAACAGAAAGCTAAATCTACTGAGACTAGGATGCTATTATGATGTTTCTTTGCATTTTAAATGCTCCCGAAATTGACACTCGTAATTCGCCAATATGCTTTACAAAGAGAATTTGGCTTTCCGAAGGAAGTGAGAAAGCTTCCAAGATGTATCGATTTATTTTCACCAAGTTTTAACGGAAAGTTTCTGTCGTTTTCAGGATAATCACCACGATGTCGCAGAAACTGCAGTTGTAGGTTATCCTCATGAAATCAAAGGTGAAGGTACGTCCAAAATGAAAACACTGCTCGTTTCTGATCCATTGATTCATGGATTGATTGATTGATCGGTTGATTGATCAATCGATCGACCAACTGATTGATTCATCGATTGATGAATAATTCCATGAACCACACAAAATCACTTAGACTAGTTTTGGCTTGTTTTTTAACCGAGAATTCTTGCTCGCAGCGTGTTAACTTGCGAAGTTATCAGTCATACACATAGAAAAAGTTTTGTAGGTTTAAATATAAACTGAAGAATGAAGTGGCGTGACATTAGAGGAACGCAAAATCGTTCTACTAGATGAATCATCTGTCGTTATGACATCGAAGGAAACCCATTTATTTGATACTTCAACTCACGTTTATATCAAACATACACTGTACTGAAACAATCTGTTTGCTTGTGTTCTTAGGTGTTTATGCATATGTGATTCTGAAGGATGGAGTAAAGGTTAACGAAGAAAAGTTGAAATCAGATTTAAAAGCCATGGTGAAGAAGTCAATCGGAGGACACGCAGTACCAGAAATGATTCAGGTATTGACTTGACTTAACAATGATATTACTGTCCTTGCCTTGCCACTCTCTCTTGGATGTCAGCTTTCATAAACTTATTTAAAGTCAAGGCAAGAGTAGTGTCACCGATTGAAATCGATTATGCAAATATTAATCGTATAATAATCGAATATTGATTTCGAAGAATCAATCAGCAATGATATTTTGATTCACTGACCGCCCTTGTGCTGTTGCAGTTGGACAATAATTCAGCGGATGTGTGTGCTGGAGGAAAACAAAACATGCAATTCAATGCACATGGCTGTACGGAAGCCTTACTATACCTGTCATATCATCATTCGAATTGTTATTTGAATCATTATTCGAATAATAATGCAGTAATGATTGGGAATAATCAAATATTCTAGGATTATGCTTGTCACGCTTCTCTTGCTTTGACTGCAATACGGTGATCATTTTGATCAAATTTTGGCGCTATAAAACTCATCAAAAATTCTTAAACTTCGAATGGTATATTTTCACAAAACTTGACGAAATTATGTCCCCGTTGCTTTCTATTTTTAACGACAAGCATATGATATCTGGCATCAGTTTTTACATGATGACGATGACGGTATGTTATGAATGATATGATAATCAAATGCGCAAATTTTAAGTTGGCCTCCAATGCCAAACGTGTAAATTATGTAAAGGCAGATAACCGTTGCACATTTACGAGAATGGCAGTTAAAATTAAATTGTGCCTTTCTAAAAATGATCAATTTTTTTGTCCAATATTTTTATCAAAGAGGTCAATGTTGACATTGCCGCTTAAAAAAGCACTCTGTTATAACAGGGAGCTTTTCATCTATTCAAAATTACTTGTTGTAAAAACTTTCTTATGGGCAAGTTACCTTATCCAATTTGAGACATGATTATACCTACTCTCACAAATTCCTTTAGGTGTCACCTGGCCTGCCAAAAACTCGTTCAGGCAAAATAATGCGGAGAGTTCTTAGAAGTATTGCTGCCAATAGATTCGATCAACTTGGTGACGTCAGCACACTTGCAGACCCAACTGTCGTAAATGGACTGATTCTTGAACATGAAAAACTTCTTGAACAGATGGAAAAAAGCAAGTAGAGCTTAAATCTGGTATCTTTATTGACAATTTTTATCATGCATGCAGTGTAGTAATATTTGTAGAAACTACTGTAGTCTCTCACCCTGTAAAACGTTTGTTTAGTAGTTAAGAGGTTATCCTTCCATAGCATTTTTTGCTATCCCGCCATAACTGAATATCCCCCGACTTGCTGCACGTTATCCCTCCAACGATATGATATTATTCTTCCACTTTACTGTATGTCATCCCTCCAAAAGCACGATGCCATCCCTCCGCATTACTGCATGTTGCTCCGCCAATTACACAATATCATTTTCCCCTTTTCTTATGTCATCCTCCAGATAACTTAATAGCCTCCACCTTACTGTATGATATCCCTCCTAAATCACGATGCCATCCCTCCGCATTACTGCATGTTGCTCCGCCAATTACACAATATCATTTTCCCCTTTTCTTCCAGATAACTTAATAGCCTTTAGATAACTTAATAGCCTCCACCTTACTGTATGATATCCCTCCAACGATACGCTGTTACCCCTCCGCCTTACTTCATGTTATCCCTCTAACAACATCATGCCATCCCTCTTTCGTGGAGAACAACCTCCGCTTTTCTGAATGATCTCCAGACCAATGCACAGACGTTCTTTGGGGTGAGCCTTCGTCTTATTGTTTAATTGATCTTTCGAATTAAAAATATTACCCTTGTTGCCTGTCAACAAACAGTGGCCATCAAAAAATAAAACAGAAATGATTTCAGATGGCTAAAATACATGTTTTCACCGTGATAACAAAACAACTCGCGGCGAATCAATTCTTCTCCTTAACTATATGATCCAGTTTCATTCAAAAGTAAATTGTCAGATAAGATTAGTAGTATGGAGAAACAAAAAACGATATCATTTCAACGTTGCAGTTTGATATTCCTGTACCTATGAGACTACATTTCCGAAAACTGAATTAGTTTCAAAAGAATTAGAGGAGATAACGACTTAATGTTGATGAAGTCAAACCTATTATGTGAAAACATTTCTCTTCTGTCCCTTCCACGTGCTGTTGTTTGCTGTTTCGAATTTTAACACAAAATTTTACATTTAATATACAGTGCTGTACAAAAATTTATACTTTTGCTCCTGCAGAATTTATTATATTAAAATTTGGTTGAAAGAAATGCCTAGGATGCATCAAAATCTTAAGTTAGATGACAAATTTAGACGGGAAAGGAGGTAATGTTAAACTTTCCTTCTATTGCAAGAGGTATTATATCCATTCTTCTCGCGATAAATTGTGTTACAGAAATTAAATCTTGCAATTATGGCGATGTAATTTTCTTACTGGTTTGATTATATTTAATGGAAAAGTGATTTGTAAGTGAAAACTTCGCGTCGCTATTTATTATCTCACCTCATTAAGGTCCTGTAAAATAAGGTAAACCTGCATGCCTGCATACAAGAACGGCCGCTTTCAAACACCTCAGGGAAAATTTGTGAACGAATGTCTTGTAAAAATGGTCCAAAAAATGGTAGAATCCTAATTCAAATTAGAAAGTAACATGTTGCAATTTCCTGAAGGCTCAATGCGTTGACGTCATATGTCCCTGAAGAAGAACTGGCTCTCCCAATTGCACACTTAGAATAGTTAGAGGGTGAACGTACTTTTCGTCTCCAACCCAACATGACAAATGGCCCTGAGGACCAGGTTGCAATCGTTGCAATAGATCCATACTGAAGAATCTGTTTGAACTAATAGAAAAGTCTTGCTTTCGTTTAACGATTAATTACTGAACTGTGGATGCACCGTGGGTCTATGGTGTCCATTGGGCCAGATTTGATTTCCCGAAAGAACTTGATTTTGTCTTCATTCTGGTCGTTTACTTTTCTTTTGCCAATAAAAGCGTTTTGCTTTATGTCAGGAAGTTGGAAATGCGAGTGTATTGATTCTTTTTCAAAGGCAGATAGGTGTAAAGGTGATGATTTTTAACTACAATAACTTATGCAGTATTATTATTATTATTATTAACAATTTCTTTATCGTTGGCAACAAAATAACTGATAGCTAAAATATTTAGCTAATTAATTCCAACGCTAAAAATATATATTACAAAGTGTGGATAAAAGATACAGAGTTGTTAAAACTATTTACAATTCGTCAAAGTATACAATAAAACAAATCTTTAAAAACATCATAAAAAGCCCAAGTTCGGAATGAAAGTGCGACACAGCCTGCATGGACAATTTTCTCCCTTCCAAAGTATGTATATAGATTAATGACATTCCAGTGCTGGTTGACCGAGGGCTTGTATAAGAGCAAAACATACCACATCGCTACACGTGGCCACAGAATAAAGGAATGTTTATTCTGTGCGTTTGACGTAACTATGAAGAATAACTGTAACTATAACAGATATGTTCCAGTGTTTTCTAGCTTTCAATAACGTCATTTTGATTAATTTTGAACATTTTTAAGATTCTTAGACGTGAATTTGTGACATCCGGTGACAACGAGTGAACCACGAACCACAAAGTAGCCTATGCAACGACTAAAGATTTGTCATATACTTCTATACGTCAGGATTGTTTGAGTCCAAAAAGTTCTGGTTTTAGAAGACTGTTTGCCTCGTAGTAGTTTTATAACAAAGAAGCGCGTTACTGATTTGGATGGAACCCATTATTTACTTGTTTACTTTATTCGTTCGCTTCTTCACTCAATCCTTCCTGAACATTTTCATTGATAGCTTTTATTTTGGCCGTAGTCGTTCCTTTTCTTTTCCTGCATCAATGTTTCTCAGTTTATCCCGAGGATCTTTCTTCACCCCCTAATTCGCGTTATGTAACACCATTTTCCTTCATTTATTCATCCATTTTTCTGTCTCTATTGGTTCTTTCTTTACTCTTCTTTCTGTAATCTACCAATTTCTTCTTTTGAACAAGAACAAACAGATGAAAATGAACTCGATTCGTGCAAATGCTCCTTACCACTGTTTATATCAATTAAGATGCGAAAACTGGTAGTTTTCGTAACACTAGATTTTGACAAAATGACAAAAGAACAATTGGAGAGAATTTTTTTCGAAAATACGAGCCTCCACGGAGGAAGTACTCGAGAGTGATGACATATAGTATTGTCAACAATTGAATTTAATTAGAGGTGTGTACAAAAGGATGACAAACCTCAGAGGAACGCAAGGTTATTATGAAGTAATGGCTGGAAGGTGTCGAGAACGGGCGTCTTTCTATTCATGATAAGGAAATCGTCTGCTTTAAATTGTGACACTCAGATATTACATGATCAAGATACTTTCACAAGACATCACCAAAGAACTGAAGTCGTCCTTCCTGCTCGAGATCATAGCACTGTTGATTTAGGCCATTCTCGGTGCAGGCCTCTTGTAGTTATCCGTGGGAGAACAAAGAGTAGAAGTGGTGAAAACGAAATTGAAATGGCCACCAAAAACGACATATCTGTACCATCTACATCATCTGACCCATTTGATCCGTTTGGCAGAAGTTCCGCAACAGACAACGAACCGAGTGCGAAGCCTAAATTTGAAGGAGATAAATTCGCAAGCAACTCAACATCATCAAAGATGTCTCAAAGTCAAAGTGGAACAAAAAGTGGTAGTGGTAGTCCAGATTTTCAAGGGTTCGTTGGTGTATTCGGCAGTCCGTTATGTTGTCATGCAATCAGATTACAGTCAGGACAAGAATTTAGAAAAACCTTGATGGATTTTGTCTCAGTAAAGAAGTTAAAAGCACCTTTCATTATGTCATGTGTTGGAAGTGCATTGAGTGCAAAACTTAGACTGGCCAATGCAACTGCTGAAGATACCAATTATGTATGTAACATGTTCCATTTTTGAGTCAATTTGTCAGACAAGATGACCAGGCAAAAGATGCCATTCCTGTACAGCAAGAGATCTACACCATTTCATATGCAATGCATGCTTTTGAGATTTAGGGTAGATCCATAATATTAAGGCAGGTGATGCTCTTGGAATTATTTCAAAAGACTGATATCATTATGAAGATGGTCTTCTATCAAGAAGGCTTGACAGTTTTCTAGGAATTCAACAAACAAACATAACCATCCTTGGCACTAGTGTGTATTCTAAATTAATAATCAACAGATGTCTTTCATAACATAAACAAATTTCTCCTTTGAATTTCAGCTGCTAGACTTGCAAGGACCCCTTGAGATAATTTCAGTAAATGGAACATTTTCATCAGATGGAAAATGTCATCTACATGCATCACTTGCAAATTCATCTGGAAAAGTTCATGGTGGTCATCTTATTGAACTGATTGTTCATACAACAGCTGAAGTCATTATTGGAGAATGCACTGCTATGAAATTTGAGCGAGTTCATGACAAGCAAACTGGATTCCCAGAACTAGTTGTTAAAGAACGATAATTTGGTACTTGTAGTCATAAAATTAGTTGTGCGGATAATTTGGGCTTGATCACAAAAAATGATGTACTGTATGTCACATTCAAGTAGTAGTCACCCAGTCCTCCTCCTACCTAACCTGTGTAAAACATTTTATGTGAGCAGTTGTGATGGTGGTAATTCTGAATGTAAACAGTTGAAACAACTGAAAAACATTTTATTTGCACAGACAGTGCCATTTCATTTGATGTGGCACATATGTAAAGTAAAACACAGCATTTAATGTGTACAGAACAAAAGTTAACAGAACCATGGCCAAACGTAATTTGTCCAAAGCTTTTGGCATTTTATGTAGGGGTGAAACTAGGGGATAAAAATTAATGGAAGCACTAACTTACAAACAATTTTAGCTTTTTTGCATCCTAATACTCTGAAAGAATCTTTGTGCAATTTTGTGCTCAGAGGACATATACACTATTTTCCATTATTGCATACACCATACAGTATTTTTTAATACCAATATGCTTTCATTCTTTGAGCATTTTATACTTCTTTACAACAAATGGTATAAGATGTATTGATGTTTTTATTTATAATCAAATTATTTAATAAAATGTAACCACTTGAATTTTTCTTTGAAATCTTCAAAATCAAGATGAAACTTCAAAACTAAAATGATAGATAAATGAAAAGTACATTTAGCAAACAAGCAAATTAAGCACCTCTGTAGTAAACAAAATCTGCAATACTCACAGTCAAATCAAATCAGTCAAGTCTACATGCAGGCTAGTGAGGAAGTACTAAATTGCGGCCATGTTCTCAGTTTATCAGAGGTGTATTAATTGCAACTTGGAACATTGATGAATGGGTATACCACATACAGAATCATTAAGAATTAACCCAAAAAGTTTCTGATTCTGTGAATCTACAGTACACTCTAAGAAATCAATTGGGAATATCATTGTGCATTGATTTCAAAACAAACATGGAAAGTCTTTAAGATGACTTGTAGCTGACATGGCTGATAAACTAGTTCAAGAAATGTTGATGTTCATCTAAGAACAGAGATGCTTTGTATCCTGATAGTACTGTATATATATATATACAGTAAGCTGGTCAAATGATTACTGGCTCCAGGATTTTGACCAGTTACAGCCATAAAGCAAACAACAACGTTTTCCACCCAGCACAGCTTCTCGTAGTCCAAAGACACAGGGACGGAGAAAAACCGTTGTTCCCAAATTTTGGGACAGTGATGGGGTTTGGAAGTACAAATGCAGTTGTCTGCACTGCCCATTGACTCGAACCCTTTTTCGAATCTCAATACAACAATACGATTGATATGAGGATATAAAAATTTTCAACAGTCTAATTTTCACATCATCATAAAACACTGAAATACAATATGATATATTCTATGATTCAGTCAAACTGATACACTAACCCTATGTCCAGACACTCAGCATCAATTCAATTTTATTCGCTCATAATGAGTTCTTCAAAATAACTTGTGATTCAAAAATACAACCATAATATCCATTTGATTAAAACACTTTCGCATCACATTTATTGCGTTTCAATTTCATGAGACTGAAACCTAATAACTATGCATCCTACCGATGTCAGGATAATGTCAACAACTAAGAATCATTCTGTTTTATGGCTGCGAGGTGAAGTTAGTTCGTTGGAAATGACCAGGATACTTCTTCAAGGGGGAAGGCTTTTTCAATCTTTGCATTCAAGAAATTAATTTTTTCATCCCTGATATAGTGCAGTCCGTGCTTTCATTTACATCTAACACTTCTCGAAATTTTCTGAAGAAAGAATTTTTGAATTTTAAAAACTTTAAAGAAGAAATCTTCAGAAAAATGTAAAATTTCTTAGACATAAGAAAATTTACACAAGACGTGTACCTCAATGTGCATATCAGTATTCTGCAGATTGATAATCATGTCAAGACCTAGAATCCTAAGATAAATTTGATTAAGATGAAATAAAAATTCATCCTTACTTACGACCTATATATTCATAATTTATTCTTTTCATCTTTGATATCCTGTTGACAAATATCACTTTCTGAAGTCGTAGTTTGAGAAGCTGACGCAGACTGCGATTCTTTTGCCTCATCAAACTTCATGTGTTCCTCTTTAATCAAACTTTCGAGTTCATCCTAAAAGCGTAAGAAAGTTACTGTCATATTCATGGTCCCGATTCCTTTGCAAATTGTTTCAATCAAAAAGATTTCAAGGTTCAAGATTATAGCTAAGTAAAGCCTGATTGATTCGAAAAGAAGGCAATGATGCCACAATCCGAAGATGCCTGCGATGACGAATAAATGAAGAGATTTGTGGGCAGAAACACCGCAACATGACAAAAACAACATCGAACACGTATCAACGTATATGCAAAAACGGAAACAGAAATACATAAACGCAAAAGCAGTACATATTCAAAGAGTACCTGACTTTCTGAGGAAATAGTCATTGGAGGTTCGTGATTTGAAAGGTGGCTTTAAGAAACATTGCAATCTTGAGATCTCTTCATTTATCCGTCATCGCAAGCATCCTCGGATCGTAATATCATGGCTCTCTTTGTTCCACAAAATTATCGGTGCACGTTACTATCTACATTTTACAACTCTTTTGGTTAGCTTGAATCTATGGTTACTCTCTGGAAATTGTGCTTTTTCATTCGAAGGTTAAGCTCTCTTTAATTCATCTGCGTACCTTTTAAAGCAAATTTGACTAGAACATTGCAAGAAACTAGCTGCAAGAAATGCCAAGCCGTATGTACGGGGAATAAAATGTGTTTTGATGGAAACAAGCGACATTAGTTTCAATTGAATCCTTTGAATCTGCACATAAGCTAACTAGTTGCATTCAATTTATGTACTGATGAATACAATGGTGTATTAAAATATATAATAATCAAGATTCAGTGACATTTCGAGCTCAAATACTTTTAAAATACCTTCCAACCAAGAAGATCAGCAAGTTCCATACAACCTTCGTCGCATGTTGTTAGATGAGCGACATCTCTGAAATAACGAGTAAAAATTGCATCGATTTTGAAGGGTGACTTTATTTCCTTTCTTAATTAAGGTGACAAATTCCTTTCTTTTAATGTTTTCAGCAAAGGAAAAGGAAAACTTTCTTAACTATACGCATATGGATGAAAGGAAGATGAATGAAATAATCTATCAACAGCTGAAGATTTCCTTCAGAAAGTATGGCAGAAACAAAGAAAGGCGTAAGGAAAAATTGGCTATCTTTCCAGAGTGATTGTCCTACAAAATCATTGACAGAAAACTTTGACAGTTGACGAAAACATGACAAATATATCAGACCATATCTAATAATATTATTCTACTTAGCAGCATCAATATGGGATAACATTCCTTGCATACAGTGGAATCGTGCAATGATACACAACTAAATAAAACAAGATATAAGCACTTTTATATGAACTGAACGAAATACTGTACAATGTTTCGAGCGTAGGCCATCGTCAAATTGATTGGTGTCGCCTTTTGATATTTCTTTGTTTGAAAATGGGCAGTGCCGCAGGTGGCGCCAGCTGGTAAAAAGTTGGGTATACAGGCAAACGGACAAGCAAGAACTGGGTTCTGGGGGCTTCTGAGTACAACGCCTTGTAGAACGTTGGAAAACCACCTTTTGCAAGAAAGGATAACATTATTTGCAAAGTCCTGATTCATTTCAAACTATGAATGAGGAAGCAAAATGTGAAATTTGACATCTACCGTACAATCATCTTCACGCATAGCTTTATATATGAATATTCAAAAAAACAAACGATTACGACTTATCTTTGATAAGTAAAAGCAGAGGAAACGGGTACCAATCTCCGAGAAGAAAAATGACCCCTCTCCCATCCCCTCTCAACCTTTTTTCATCAAATTTAGACGAATTAGAAAATCTATCCTCAAAAAAGTGTGGCGGACATGTCCACCCAAGTCCACCCCGTGGCACCGTCACTGGGCTGTGCTCAAAACGTCCCTCCTATATTTACTGCTTCATGTAAATATGGCATGATAGCAGAGAAACTTAACTTGAAAGTGAAACTGGAAAGACAGGCAAAATGCTACTGCTAGAGAAAGAACCCTCTTACCTGTATTTTCTATCACTATCGAAGTCAAAACCACCAAATAATCCACCCTGTTGACAAGAATAGAGATCAGTTATCAAAGGAAAAAAGTCTAACAAGAATAGCAAGTGTATCTTAGTCTTGTAAGTGTCATCTTCCTCGAAGAGATACGATAAAGACTCAATATATTGATCAATATTTTAAGTATCGTATGCTGAAGCCAACCAGGAAGTTGCAGATTTGTATTGCCTATTATCGAAAATCGGCGTTCATATCATTTGAGGGATGGATATGTTTAGGTACTGAGGGAAAGTCTTAAATCCCCCACACTCACTGGGAGCCAGCCACTCGCTGCAATCAAAACCAATTTCTGTCAAGAAGGTAAACATCTAGTTGGGGAAAATTTTAATAGGAAAATGTTTGATTCTATACCTGTCCACACTTTTCTTTATTAATCAAAAGTCTTGGCGTAGATTTATTGACTCTGAAACAAAGAAAATAACAAATCATGAAGGAAATTCTTGTCTCCTGTCGGTTGTTGGTATTTAACATTATTGTTGCAAAACTTGCAATGGGAGCAAGATAGCTCTGAGTTATCTTCTGTTGTGCATGGTAAATATAAATGTAGATATGTTCCTTGCTTATTTTTTTCATGGTGATAAAAAAGTGTTATGTTGAGAAACGGTTATTCATAACGTTATTTTTGGCCGTAGGCCATCTATTACCGATAATGTCGAATTGTCTCTATCAAAGGATTTATCGAACGAATAGAATTAAATCAAATAAGTTTGTCATCTTGAACCTCATTCTAGACTTATGCTTTTTCATCCCTTCCTTTCCTCCATTCTTTGCTTTGCTGGTATCACTTGGCCAATAGGGCCTCATTCTATTTCTCTTAAAAAGTGGGCTCACATTTTCAAAATGGCCTAACCTAGCGGGACTTCTCGCACATTGAAGAAAATCGCTTCAAAGTCTGGTCTAAAGAGCTTGAACATTGAAAAAGAACCTTTCAATACAAAGACTGATGTTTTCCTGATCTATAATCGCAAAATATATGCCTCGCAGGCAGCAATCTTCCTCTCTCGAAACAAAATAGATCCATCGCAGCTGTGAGAACTCTGGGCCTCACCTCACCGCTCCAACCACTCTTTGTATGCAACACCAACAACTGTCTCAATAGCACTTCCTGATTGGTTAAAAAGTCAATTCTGGCAATTTGATTGATGAATACAGAATCACTCTACGCGGGCCTAAATTGGGGCAACTTTTTAAAGAGTAATATTATGACTCCGTATTGGATAAGTGATACCAACAATTCAAAGAACGAAGGGAAACAAAGGACGAAAAGGCATAAGTCTAGCAAATAATCATGTTTCTAATTTTGCCACTAACGTCCTTTAAAAACAGTAAAAATCATAACAACTTGGATAGTGATTACATGATTGGAGAAAAAGGAATCGAAAACTTAGGATGGCAAGTCAAAAGACAATGTGTAGAGGATCAAACCTGTCGATCAATGATGCAAATGGCTGAACCACTAACGATGTTCCCATGACAATCAAGAGATCACAGTTTGGAAAGTCCTAGAAACAAGGAGGAACAATTAGTTAGTCAATGATCATAATCTATAGTGAATGACATGAGAAATCTAATGAACCATTAAGCATGAAACTTACAGTTGTTCTCGATATTTCAGTTCATATTGTCGTAATTCAAGAAGAAAACAATCAAGTATCAAAAAGTACCTTGGAAATTCTCAATAATGTGAATATGACAGCAACACTCCCTACTTGTTTTAGTCAAAGCGCGGAAAATTGAAGGAAATATCATGGTACTTACCAAAGACGTTGATGTGAAAAAGCGTGACGGTAATGCTTCACCAAAGAACACAATATCTGTTGAGAATTGAGATTACTAACAAAAATTGAGACGTTCCTGTTGAGTCAACAAATCTGAAATGTTTGGGGAGCTGTGGAATGAACATCAAGGGGCCGATAATTAAAACTGAAATGTTAATCGGTAATATAAAGGGTAACTTAGATATGACAATTTTGCCGGGTAAAATCACTCATCATTTAGATCCAGAAATTGGGAAAATGCTGGAGCCGATGACTGATATTAAAGCATTCTCCATCGTAACAAAAGTAAAAATGAAAGTAATGTCAAAAATCTTGAGGAATGATCATCTTTGCAAATATGAAGAAGATTCCCTTTGATATATATCTTTACTGCAAAGCCACTTTGCAGTTTCCAATCATTTTTAAGGTTCCCTTTTCGAACTAATATACTCCTTTCTAATTAAAGATACTACGATAGAATGATAAAGCACTTAGTAAAAATATCAAGTTTCAGATGTTTTTCAATAATCGTGGATTCTTCTGTTATGATGAGACTCATCAATATTTTACCTGGTTTCACGACTTCACCACACTCTTCACACTTTGGTACTTCGCCTTTGAAAATACGCTCTGTGGGACAAAATGTATATTTCAGTTCAAATGAATCAATCAGCCTGTTGACCAAAGTGACATCAAGAACTGAAAGAACGCAGGGAAAGATGGAACCCAAGGTCATAATGTCCAAGGGCATATCTCAACATAGAAACATAAGCATAGTATCACCTTAGTGTCATGCTTTGGTTATGGAAGGCATTATAACTTTTAGGACGGCTCCAAAGGAATCTGCAATGAAGGAAAAGAGCAAAGATTTGCCTACAGGAGACAAATATCAGAGGACCTGCCCTAGAAAAAATGAAACCACAATATCGGTCTTGGCATAAGATGCAGCAAAATGGCTAGCATAGTTGCTCATTCGGTTTCTTCACTAACACTGAGGATTGTCCTGAAAAATAGCTTTACTGCAATACCTGCCCTGGAACAAAACTACCAAGGTACAACAATCCTCTTCCGCATTTTTACTGCAATTGAGACACTGAGCAAATCCCATAAACCATATGACACTGAGGCATTTTCAATTGGTGCTTCAATCCTTTTTCAAAAGACAAGAAAGCAGTGCTAAGTTGAAGGCAATTGCAATACAGTCCAATGTAAAAAGTTTGTCGTAAATATCGAAGAATTAAGAGAATATTAGGAGATGAACCTTTTGCCCACTTTTCAGAATATTCCTCACGGCATCCCAGACAATGACAGGAATGAAAAGTGCCATGTGCTGCAACTACCAGTTCAGGCGACACCCCGGCCACAATTTCAAGTCCATCGATATTCTGTTGATTCATAAAGATTATAAGAACTAAAATTTGAAATTAATAAAGGTTGGAATGAATATTGTAAGCAGCTCCTCAATCTGTAGCAGGACCTGAACCTACAACTAATAAATGCTCGAACCACTAAACCCATATTTAGCATAAGCGTACGGATAAGAACGATGCCAACAACCGCTGCCCTCCTAGCGTTGACGGAATTTACACTTAAAAGCCTATAATCAAACAAAACATCCCCTTGAGTTAGGCAACATGATCGTAAACAGCTGTGACTTTTCAATCCCTTGCAGATTTCAGCTTCTTGGATGCTAATCTATTTGATAGTGATGCAGGCTGAAGGGATCAAAATCTAGACAAACAGTGATGCACGAAATGGAATTGCTGCACGAAATGGAACTTGCGAAACACAGTTCCCCTTTTCGTTCAGAGCTCTGTATACAGAGCTCTGAACGAAAAGGGGAACTGTGTTTCTATAGAAGATCATAGAATTTCTATAGAAAATCAACGCCTGGAAGAACAAACCTGAGTATAATTTCGTATCATCATTTTCTTCTCAGCAAGTAATCGCAAGAAATAATGTGAAGGAGTAGGCTGTAAGGAATTAAAAGCACATTATTGAATGTAAGTATGTATGTAAACTTTTGCCATTCAAATTAAAGTTCAAAATATTTATTTAATCAAAGAAAAGAAAAGTTCTAATTGAAATATTTACAAGTACAGAACAATTTATTTGTGAAGAGCTAAAACCTATTCAAAACATCCCAATTAAAACGACTTTGTTTCAATAGTGGTCCCTCCAGAGGTGTCCTTGAAAGAAAAATGTTCACGACGGAAAAGAAAATATTTTTAATTCAAAAGTTGAGAGAAATGCTGCATTTTCAAATATGTTGGAGAAAGATTACTTGAATTTATAGGAAAAACTTTCCTGTAAAAGAACAGCTAATCTATTTGAGGCAACTTCGTAGTACTAGGCCTTCCCACTCTGAAGAGATCTGTTTGTGTCTCTATAGACTCATGCAACTGTTACAAAATAGTTAAGTCATTCAACCAAGCAATTAAGCAATCGATCAATCAATCAATCAATCAATCAAAATGGCCAACTACTGAAAAGGTGAGAAAATATCAAGATAAATACCTTGTAGTTTCCTGGGAATAGCTCTCTGGCAAGCATGAAAAATGGTTCTGGGTTCTCCTACAAAGTAAAAAGAAAGCAAATTGCTATACTAGCTGATGAAAAAAAGCAGTAAAATGTGGTAGAGAATCGCAATTGGCAGAGCACACCCATTTGGCCTTTGTTGTGATGCCTTTCAGTCATTATTTGAATAGAAGATTGAAACAATTAACCACTGTAGCAAGCTTTTGTTCTTTGGTTCATAGATCCTTTCTTGTTTTGGAGAATGGGTCTAATCATAGGATATATTGATACACAGGGTCTTCTTCTTTTGGTAATTAAGTGAAGTAGGAAAGATGCAGGAATATTTATGTATCTATGTATGTTTATGCCAATGATTAAAATTGAATATGCTATAAAATTTACTGGAAAATAAACAGGAAAGCTACAGCAATTACATGTTGTGTAAAGAATAATAAAAAGAAAAACAAACAAAGATCTAATTATAAAATCCATCACAAAAACACTCCCATTCAAAATGGCAAGGACAGGATTAAAAGGTCTGCCTGACCTTGTTTCCATTATGGTCCCCCCAGAGGAATTAAAGCAATATTTGCAAATAACTGTTATAGTTCCTTACCTTGAAATAACTTAGCTCAAATATACTTTGTGGACTTGGTAGATTATATTTCTCAAGGTTATGATAAAGCCCTGTGCCAGGAGATCTGAAGTCTGGGATTCCTGCAGAAGTTGAAATACCTGCTCCGGTCATTACCACTATCTTCTTACCTAGTGAAGATCAGAAATACTGAGTGAGTTACTTTAGGAAAGGCCCACACTGTTTGGAATGCCCTGAATATCCAATCAATGATATTTTGCAGTAAATAATTTGATTAAATAGCCAACATGTCAAATCATTTTTAGAACTTTTTCTGGTTGAAATCGGTCACACCATTCAGATTTGAAAAGGGACTTTGTCAAGAAAATCACTTTGAAAACATTCAGAAATGTCTTTAAATCCCAAATGTTTTGGTGATGATTTCTTCACCTAAAATGAAGCTTCCCAATATTTGGATGATCTGAGAGCTTAGTTTTTGAGGGCTTCTTAAATATGAAATTGAAAACTGAGCTAAAACAAATTTAAAAGCATTCAACATGAAATAAGCCTTACATTCATTTGACGTGATATATTTTGCAATGCCAGCAAGAGTGAATTCTTCTAAAACTGGTTCTTCCTTTTCTTCATCTGTTAAGCTTAACCCCAGCCGGGCTTGAAGATGCTGCGCAAGAAGGTCCATCACTGCAAAGACATGTAATTAATCATTCAATCAATCAATCAATCAATCAATCAATCAATCAAAATCTTTATTAATGTGTCAAGATATTTGGCTTACTTACAGGCTAACTGGGTCACAAAGATAGAACAGAAACTGCATAAAATGATCTCATCAACCAATCTGAGATGTATGGACAGATAAGCTTTTTGAAGTGATAAATTAATATGCCTACTCATTACATCATAGCTCACCTTCAAATTCAAAACATGAATCAGTGCTTTGAACTATTAAATCTGTTGTGCAACACAAGTGGCTTTTTCTGCACTGGCTTCATGCTACATTATGTAGGCCTATGATAATTTTGGCTTGAAACTTATATTTCTACTTTTGTTTAAAATGAAAGGCCAGCAGGTTGCCCTAACTAGAGGGTAATAAACTACATAGTAGCTGATTCCGGGCATCACCAAGAATGCACCTCTTCAAATAACCTCCCAACTTTGAGTTTCTATTTTCTTGTTTTGCCCTCAGAAACAGTTACTGTATTATAGGTTTATTCTTGTCTCATACAAGCCAAATACAGTACCAATGTTTTCTTGATGTCTTTTGCAAAACAATATTTCCACATATAAGTTAGCCTTTGACTGATGTATCAATATCAGCAATCTACTTTTTATCCCACAGTTGAAGGGCTAACTTTTTTGAATCACTCAGTACATCTACAGTAACCTTTTTCTTTCAAGGAATTTGTTTTATCAGCTAAGGTGAAGGTGAAGGTGAAGTTGCGTTTTTCAGCGCCAAGCGCTGGGATCGCAGAAATAGAGCTGGCCTAATCGAGTCCACAACCCCTTGTCATGATGCTCAAGTGGTGGGGACCTACCGGAATTCGAACCCACTCCGCCTGACTGTTCTGGCTGCAATATCAGAGGATTACACCACAGCGCCACAACACCTAAGGATATTTAAAAAATAGGATAAATGGTTTATTTACTAGATATCCCACTGGCACCTTCCTCTTCCTTGTCTTCTTCTGGCTTGTCATCATCCTTTGATCTTTCGCTGTCTTGATTTGCGTTTGGCTTATCTGTGACTCTATTATCATTGCCTTCAACCGATGAAAACATAGGTTACAAATTGTTGTACTGAGGAGAATACACAAATCTTGTATTAATATTTCAAACTGTTCAAAAATTTGAGAACTTTAAGATCTAAAAACTGCTTTGTCTTACATTTCACTGTCTAATATTATTCTGTTTCACAGAAGTATCACAGGAAGAAATCTTCGTAAATGCAAAATAGAATACTGTATGTTGCTTGAAAAAGTAAGAACAAAGAAAAAGCACTCAGACAAAACATTGCTGCTGGCATAAATGCAAATTTGATTTCAAAATGGGATATTTCCAAATGTTTTTGTTCTTTGCAAATGCAAGCTTTTTTCTTAGACAAATCCATCATAAGAAGCAGGAGGGTAGTATGGCACCGACCAAGAGCTGGAGCTTGGCCTGAGCCAGTGAAAGCTAGTGTAAAAGGGCATTGGCCAGAATCAAGAATGTCAATGGTTGAAAACAAGGTCTATGGGCTACAGCCCATTAATTATGGACCACACAAGATGTAGTATCAGCATTGAAATTTTGCCATATAGCAGTTCTTAAGAAGATACAGTAGGTAATTTACAGTTTCACATTTCTCAACTGTATGGTCACAGCTAGCTGGAGCTGGCCAGAGCTGATGAAGAAATACAAAAAAAGGCTTAGGCTCCAGCCCGTGACTCAAACTATTGACCAAAAAGCCTCAGCACCCTCTTTTAAGAAACTTTTTTATGCAGACTTGGAAATGTTTTGAGGGTTTTAACGGCAGAATATTTAGTTGCTTTGCTGCAAAGACTATTTGGTTGCATGATTGGCTATTACAAGATGCATACATAAGGATATTCCGAACAATTTTTGTCTCAACTGTAACAAAGTTATTCAACTCAACACCATCAACACAGACATACCTCCTCCTTTGGCAGCAATATTTTGAGGCTCTTGGTCTTTTGCACTGGCCTCCATCTTCTATTTCATTGTGGGCAAATCAGCAACAAAAGGTTTTATGAAAGATGAAAGTGTGTTGCTATGTTGTTTCTCCGCAACTCGCAGCAACAGTGACACTGAGATTCAGAAGTGAAAGAAAGAAGTTTCAAATTTTGAAACAAATCCTTTTGAAATAGCCTCTGATTCGCATGAAAATTCCAATAGGAGGCTGTGATTTTGGCGGGAAACTTCAGTTGAAGAGAAAAGATGGACGATCTGCAGATCCAGCTAATTGTCGCCTCCGCCAGCCTCAAGCTCTTTCTAGGTTATCATTTTTACGAGTACGAATGAAGATCTGATTGACTTGCAACAATGAATGTGCAGGTCAGGGGAATTGATATTGAATTTCCATTCCCTCCCTACAAATGCCAAATTGATTACATGGAAAAAGTTATCACATGCTTGCAAGAGAAGAAAAATGGCGTCCTTGAAAGCCCAACTGGTAAGCATTATTGGCCTTGAAAGCCCAACTAGTAAAGCCCAACATGTGGCAACATTATAACTGCTGTGTGCATATAGAACAGCCTTGCTAACCTTGGACAATCTTGTGTTCTTACTTGGGCAGTGAAACAAATTGCTGCAGTTTAATCAATAGAGATTTATGATGAGACATTGCATTTTCTTTATTGTTCTTTGTGAGGAGTCCATTGTGATTTGATCAAGTGTTTTCAGTCATTTTGGAACCACAAAGCAATGGATATTCATTTTACCAACAAATGAATGAATTTCCAAAAATATGACACATACAGTAGGCAACATGAGCTTTCAAGATACAATATCATTGTAGCCCCCCTGCCTAAAAGCCAATTTCCACTAAAGCAAATAGTAGTGATTGGTTTATGAGATTGGCCAATAATCATAGAAAATTTGATCTTCAAGCTTGCTTCCTGACTTGACTGTTTTCTGTCCAAAGCCTGTCCGAAGTCATGCATGGTTTCCAGGAATGAAGAACCGAACCTGACTGGTGGAAAGGGATCTCTGTTTTTGCTTTGATTTCAATTAATTGATAAGTATCTGCAGCTCATAATCATTCTCATTGAATTGAATTCAATGGGGTGGATTATAACAAGAATTATGAATAACCCAATCAAAACTACTTCACAGGATAAGGCTTTCATTGGCTAGGTTTGTTTATGCACATGCCAGGCCAATTGAATCAAAACATGCCCATTCTGATATTGGCATACTTCTTTGTGTTGCTGATGCATATCTAGATTCTACAGGAGGAGAAAGCTCTCTGAAAAGAATCCAGTCAAGCCATAACCCAGTTACTGTATGAAGGCAGATTTCCACTCTGTAGAATTTTCCGAATGGACAGGAAATTCTAATAGAATTTTATGTGTGACTAACATTTTATTGTGTCGAATTCATTCTGTTCGGAAGATTCTACTGAGTGGAAATCAGCCCTAAGAATGTTCTGCAAATGTTTCACCCATCATAATGCTTTACTCTGCACCTGAGATTTTAGGCACTCCACATGTCCTACTGTGCCTTGTGATAAGAGCAAGTTTTTTCGTCAGAAACTGTATATTTTAGTTTCTTACACCTCAAAAATTACATTTAAACTCAAGGAGGGCATAAAGCTATTTGTCAGCTGGAAATTTTTCCTCTGCGGAAGGATAATAGTAGTTTCAGGGCTCCTCCATAGAAGCATACCTACAGTGTCCAACTACTCATGTTCTTACAGAGGACAAACAAAAGAAAATCAAAAATCATATGGCAGTAACACTCAAGTCAACCATTAGCTGAACTCATACAACAGCCTTTGGTGCCTGTCAAAACAACTGTAGTGCGAACACAAAGGAAGCCTTGACGTGGAAGGCTGACTTTGCTTGACTCAAATTTTGAGTTATTCCTCCTTGTAGTTGCTCCCATACTCTCGGGTGCCTAATACAAGGGGGGGGGACGCTTATTAATTTTCAAAAATCTTATCCACCTCCCGGCCCTTATTAAGACCCCTGTTTATTAATTTTGGCATAATTCAAATGTTTTCTTTTAGAAAAGAAGTCATTGCAGTGCACTTCGTAAGCTAATTGGGATGTCTTCTTTTAGAAAAAGAAGTCATTGTAGTGTACTCGTAACCTAATTCGAATGTTTTCTTTCAAAACCAGTTGAAGAAAGAGTTCTTCTTGATAACGTAAAAACCCGTTTTTTGCGAATTTCTGACCCCCCCATTTATTAATTTATCAGTTTCTTTGAGGGGTTCCCACCCCCCCCCCCCCGTTTATTAAGACCCCCTTGTATTAGGCACCTAAGGGTAGTCATGTTACTTAGTAAATTGATAATAGTTACAGTGCTCTGTAATGCTATTTCATAATGAAACTGTTGTTTCCATGACAAATAAGAGGTACAGTATAACTGGCAACAAAATGCAACCCAACCTTTGGAGAACAACACATTCTCAGCTGGTAAATGTAAATAGAACTTTTCTTCCATTTTTTTCAGGTACTGGTAAGACATTGTCTCTGTTATGTGCAGCCCTGGCATGGAGGGAACGTTTTGTTGCTCGCTTGCAGCTGAATTCCAGTGGAGTCAAAACAGAAGGGGATCAATTTATGAAAGAAACTCAAGAAACCCTTGATCTTACGGCTGGACATGGAATCTCAGAAAATAGCAAAGCAGTCCCAAAAATCATTTATGCTTCAAGAACACACTCACAACTTTCTCAAGCTATCAATGAATTGAAGAACACAATCTACAAACCAAAGATTTGTGTCCTAGGCTCAAGGGATCAGCTGTGTATCAACCACGATGTTATGAAACTGGAAGGAAGCACCGAAAAAGTTTATGCATGTAAAGCTAAAATCAGTTCACGATCATGCAGGTTCTTCAATAATCTGGAAGCAAATAAAAGCAACACTAATTTCAAGAAAGAGATTTTGGATATTGAAGACCTTGGGAAGTTGGGAAATGAACATGGAGTCTGCCCATACTTCATGAGTAAAGAGATGAAATCAAATGCTGACTTGATATTCATGCCATATAATTACGTGCTGGATTTCAAATCAAGACAAGCTCATTCAATTGATTTGAGTAACACAATTGTGCTGCTTGATGAAGCTCATAATGTGGAAAAAATTTGCGAGGATTCTGCATCTTTTGAATTAAGAGCATTTGATCTTGCTTGTGCACAACGAGACTTAGACAACTGCATTGAAATTCTTCGTGAAGGAGATAAGTTGCGTATTGAGGGAGAAGATGACAAAACGATGGCTGGGCCTAGCCTAACACCGGAAGATGCAGCACATTTGAAAAAAGTTTTCAAAAACCTTGAAGATGTCATCAGTGCAGCTCCTCTTCAAGGGCGTGATAGATATGACACTGATGCAGATTTTCTCTTCAATGCTTTAGCCAAAGAAAATATCAATACCTCAACAGTGACTCCAATCTTGGAAGCCATTGACAGATGCAATACTCTCCTTGCAACCAAAGTTTCAAAACCGGATGCGGGACAAGTTGTCTCCCTGCAAAAGATTGCTGATGTGTTCAAGATTATGTTCTGCCGCTCAGGAGGACCTGTGAGTTTCAATTTTGAAGTAGCCCGCTTCTACAGAGCTTCCATCAAGAAAGATCCGTTAACTGCAGCACAAAAAGCCAAACTCAGTGGATGGGGCTCAAGTGCTGGTGGCAAGGAGAAAAATAAGGAGGGAAGATCGCTGAATTATTGGTGTTTCCATGCAGGGATCACAATGAAAGATATTGTGAGACAAGGTGTACGTTCGCTCATACTAACAAGTGGAACACTTTCACCATTAGATTCTTTCACCTCTGAGCTTGATGTTTCTTTCCCAGTGCAACTACAAAACCCACACGTTATTACCTCGAAGCAGATCTGGGCTGGAATCATCACCAAAGGTCCTGATGGAGTGGAATTAAGGTCTTCATATGATAACAGAGACAATGCGAAATACAAGAGCAGTATGGGTAATTTATTGTTGAATCTCTCTCGTGCAACTCCAAGTGGTCTGCTTGTGTTCTTCCCGTCTTATCCTGTCATGGATATATGCATACAAAGCTGGCACAGTGAAAATATCCTCGCAAGAATAACTCAAAACAAACCACATTTTGTTGAGCCTAGAAACAAGAAAGAATTAAACACGCAGATAGAAATGTTTTATGAAAAGATAAACGATCCATCATTCAAAGGAGCAACGTTCTTTGCTGTGTGTCGTGGTAAGGTCAGTGAAGGCCTTGATTTCGCTAATGACAATGGAAGAGTTGTCGTCATCACGGGACTGCCTTTCCCGCCAATGACAGATCCTAAAGTACAGCTAAAGAAACAGTTCTTAGATGGTCCACATAACAAGGGCTTACTTCGAGGAAGGCAATGGTATCGCCAACAAGCATCAAGGGCTGTCAATCAAGCCGTTGGTAGAGTGATAAGGCACAATAAAGATTATGGTGCAATCCTGTTATGTGATGTCAGATTCACGTATCCTGATGCAATCGAGCAGTTACCTATTTGGATCAAGCCTCACGTCAAAGTATACGAAGAGTTTGGAACTGCACAAAGAAGCCTCGTTTTATTCTTCAAAACTGTCGAGAATATGTTTAGTCCACCAGCTAAGAAGAAAACTGAAGAGGAACGTGGCACAGATGCAGCAGAAGTGGAGCATTCCACGGTTGAGTCTAGAAATGATGCCACGAGGCGAAGAGTTGATCGATGTTTGGCTGATTCATACCAAGATGACAGAAGAGTTCAGTATAATTCAGATGCTGCAAATTCACTCGCTGTTTTGAAGTCAGAGGAAGGACCTGAAAATAAAGCTGGATTGTTCGAATCACTTGCTGCCTCAAATCAGAAAAAAGCAAGAGACTTCACAAATGCCTCAAAATCAATGTCGGATGCGATCTTTGATTCAAAAAGTGAGACAGCTTCAGAGGCAGACGTCAAACTGAAGTCGAGAAAATTTAAAATCGTTACAAGGAAAACCGAGTCTAACATCGATGACAATGAAAACAGAGGCGAGGCTGTTAAACGTACAAGTGAGGCTACAAAGCAAGAAAGAACAGAAGCTGCCAAAGTCTACATTGGTAAAATCAAGAAAGTCCTTTCATCCGAAGATTACAAGAAATTTGGGAAAGTCCTTACAACGTACAAGAAAACAAATGATGTCAAATACTTGACCGATAATTTGATAAAATTTTGTAGCGATAAAGTAGAGCTTCCTCGTCTCTTCCAAGGGTTAAGCAACTTCATCAAGAAAGATAGTGACAAAGAGTTGTTCGAAACAGCATTCCAGAGGCTCATGGCACAAACGGAGAAAGAGAGTGCGGCAAAGGAGCCATCATCAAAGAAACGAAAGGTGTCATCGACAGAAAGTCGTACTGGAAACAAATCAGACACGACACGTAACCCTTACTCCGACTTCTTCCCGATTTTGTCAGACGACGATGATGATGATGCCACCGGTGTTAAAAGTGGAGATTTTGATGACATATTACGTCCAAAATGTATTTCGTGCACAAAAAAGGCAATTTCACCTTATAAAGCGCCATGTGGACACATAGCTTGCTTTGAGTGCTGGGCAAAGCATTTCAAGATCGCAAAATGTTGCCCAAAATGCATGATAGGATTGCGACTCAGAAAACTTCAAAAGATGTACATGAGTTGAGTGACAGAAATGCCATTGCAAGATGTTGTGCGCAATTAGCAGGACAGCCGGCTAGATAACGACCTCCCGGTGGACATTTGAGGAGCGATTTCCATTTGTGATTAATTAAACAATTCGGTCCAAGTCATAAGACTAACCGATATTCGTACCATTTGTCATTTTGATAACAAGTAGCAGAAGTAACAAGTTTCTTAAAGGTCAAACTAGAGATATAGCACGAGCACAACAGCAGCTATAGTAATGAGCTTCAGTGAACATTAGATGAAAGATTTGATAATATTAAACAATTCGGTCCAAGTCATAAGACTAACCGATATTCGTACCATTTTTCATTTTGATAACAAGTAGCAGAAGTAACAAGTTTCTTAAAGGTCAAACTAGAGATATAGCACGAGCACAACAGCAGCTATAGTAATGAGCTTCAGTGAACATTAGATGAAAGATTTGATAATATTAAACAATTCAGTCCAAGTCAGAAAACAAAGTGATATCCATATTATTTATCGTTATTTCAATAGCAATTACCAGCATTACAGGGTGAGTGGCCGAATGGCTTGAGCAGCTTTCGTCAGGTAACTGAAGTTAAGCTCGGTCAAATGAGGTCAAAGTCCGGATGGGTGACCTCGGAGGCCTGACCTAACAACTAACCTCGTCGTCCCTCGGAAGGGACGTTATACTAGGGATCCCATGCCTGGATGCGGCAAGCACAGTGGGCCTAAATTAGCTTTCAATAGAAATCGTAACAAGCCCACTCAAAACAAATTGGAAAAATAGCATGCTGCTGCAGCAGGTTGCAAAAGCAAGTAAGTTAGCTATAGTCAGATCAGAAATAGAATGAAGACTGAAGTCGTTTCATCTTCAATACATTCGACAAATCTAAGCTATTTTATTAGCCCCAAGAGGTCAATCTCCTCTCACTATAAAAGCAGAAGAAATATAGGAAATCTTTCCGCCAATACCATTTGCGATAAAGCACCGTGTCTGCAGCTTAGAAATGAAAGTTCATTGCTTCGATATTACTGCTTTTCTTTATTGTTTTCTCTTCGACCCAAGCCTAGCCAGTACTAGAAATCAAATTCAAATGGCTCCTGCGCGTCTGAACTGTTAGCTCCTACACAGCATTCATCCTCGTTTCAAACTTTTTCGTAAAATATGATACATTCGCTTATTTTACAAGTAAGTTTGAAACGAGGATAAACGTCGTGTAGGAGCTAACTGAACTGACGCCCAGGAGCCATTTGAATTTAATTAAATAACTTGTTTAGCTTGGGCCAAAGAGAAAACAACGAGGAAAGGTAATAATGCCGAGGCAATGAATTTTGATTTCTAAGCTAAAAACACGATGCATTATTGCCCATGCCAATACATGCTTTCGGCTTTGGTTTCTTTACACCAGTTCAAGTCAAGGCTCAATCTCTTGATAAAACAGCTATTGATTTTCTGTATGAATATTGTTACGTGAATATGGGCTATGTTTGTCCAATGTACCTAAATTTCTTGCAACCTACCAACCTATAAATGATACCTTCCAGTGAAACAATGGTGAGAATGTTAACTAAAGGATAAATAACCTTCGCGCCAGATTTTTGTCTCCACGGTATTGCTTTTGTACCTAAACTTGGCCTTCCTTGCGTACTAGGATATAGTATTAATAAATTGAACTGCTTCTGACCATAATAGTAGCATTAAATATTTTTTATGTTCTGTTAATGTTAAGCATATATACTGTGTGCAAAATTTTGTTGATCATTTTCTAATTCTTCGAGACTAAAAGTGGAAAGTCAACGATACGAATCTATGGGTAGAAAATAACATTTTATCATACGCACGTTTTAGTTATTTTCCAAACCGATCATACTGTGATCAGTTTTCAGTTTTTCGAAATTATCAAATGACAAGACTTGTTATAGTCAGGACAAGAGTAGGGTGACCAATTGAAATGAATTATTCGCTTATTAACCGTTTAATAACCCAATATTGATTTCGAAGAATCCAATAATAATAACAATTCAATACTATCGACCGCTTCTGCGCTGCGGCAGTTGAAACAACGAATGTCTCTGCACGGGGAGCAAAACGTGTCATGAGTTTCAATGCTTGTGGCAAAACGAGTTGCAATACACGTTTTTTTATAAGAAACTGGTTTATAAGAAACTAGTACTAAGATGGTCAAAATTTTAAGAAACTCTAGTACTATGTCTGAGAAGTACTAAGAAACTTTTCAATGTCAAAAGCATGGATATTTTTGCAAACAGATCGTTGAACCTTTATTCTTGAGCAATATTATCGAACCATTTCTGTTTTCAACACAACAGAACACTGTTTATCCCTCTGTGATGTTTTAAATGTCAAGAAACATATCTACCGCAATGATAGCGACCACACTGATAATTCTGCATTCAAAAAATAAGAAACTAATTAAGAAATTTTTAGTACTAAAATGGACAAAATTTCATGTGAAATTAAGAAACTTTTAGTACTATGGCCTGATCCAAGTTTCTTATATAAAGAAAACGTGTAGACCTTTTTATTTCTTAAAAAAGAGGTCTGGATTGAGCGTCCAAATCTGCTATATTTGTTAAGGGAAACAATAGCATGACCCCCGTTCTCGGTGTAAACACTGCTAGCTGTTGAAAGAAGTTACTTCAGATCTCCTCAGAGCAGTTTTCAGAGAATTTATCACCGATAAATTTACATCGATAAATTTTCGCAAAGTGACCGTGCAATGGTTCACTTCACACAGAGGCAAGTGTTGTCGGTCTCTTTGATTGGTTTCTCTTTATTCCTTTCATTTTTAGCTGAATTTTCTTCAAATTGAATAACAACGGTTGATACAACAAACTTCGATTTGCAACTTGAAAAATGAAATCCTTGCATGCTCGCACTTTTGGGCTGAGACTGTCACACCACAAAATCAGCTAACAATGAATGAAAACAACGAGAAACATGGCCAAAGGCAGATTAAAGTTCACCTGTATGAACTAAATCATACCTGATCCCCTTTGAGTATAACTCTCTGAAAAGTGTTCTGAAATCCGAAGCAACTTCTTGCCACAGCTAGCATCGTTAGCATCGTTATACCGAGAACGGGGGTCATGATTTTGTTGTCCTTCACAAATTTACCAGATTTAGACCTCGATCCAAACTTCCTTGTTACGAATTAGAAGGTCTATAATGATTTGAAGTAATCAAATTTCTTACAATTATGCTGGTCAAACTTCTCTTGCCTCTTGCTTTGATTGTAAGAGAAATTCAGTAAAGGTGGAACTGGAAAAAATAACAATTATATACCATTTCAAACTTATAAAACAATAAAAGCTAATTGCTGACGCATGTAAAAAACCATGATCACTGCCATATCGAGGCACAGCCTCTTAATAAAACAACTGGATATCTATGTGCTTGGATACCGTAGTTATGATGGCCATAACATTCTAAGGCCAAAGCAATGCGTTAGAATCTCCCTTTTAGCTTCCCTACTTTTCTTTACCAACGATGTACTTACAATTTCATACCCATTATCTTGACCTATCAGTTCTTCATAGCCTTTGTGACTAGTTCGGTTAATTCCAACGCTATGATGGCTTTTAATATGCAGACGTAATTCTGTAGCGTCCCTTTTCAACTTTTCTTTACCAATGATTTACTTAATATTTCATAGTCATAATCTTCGGGATGCATTGGGTCATAATATCTTGGAGATGTTTCATCCACCACGTACCTGCAAATGGAAAAACGACTTGATTTGATGCATCGGGTGAAAGCAAGGAAAATCCCACTTTGAGAGAGAGGCTACTGTTCCCTGGATATTGAGGTAATTGGCAGATGCCCAGTTAGAGAACATGTTCAATAATTTTTCAAATCTTTTACAGGTTTAAGTTGGCCATAGCATTCTAAAATTATGAGGGACTGACGGGAAAAGAAAAACATTCAAAAACGGCTGGAAATGATGATCAAACGTCATCTGCTCTCCTGTTTCATGCCTTACATAGATGAAATATCAATGCGTTAGCACGTGTTACTCCTTGAAAGATGCTCGTAGAGATAACGTCTTCGTCATCTGAAAGACATAACACATGCTGAAATCCATTCAAGTCATTGCTATGAGGTAGAAATATAACTGAAATTCGAATATCACAGAAATTCGATCATATTTTAAAGTTGCTTTGCACATTTTTTTCGAGGGGAGGAGGACTTTCTCGGGAGGATTCGTCCTAATTTAAGAACGGAGTGTCCAATTTCAGTCAGGTAAATTTCAAAATCAAATTGACAGAGTCTACTATTGAACAATATGTTTGTCAAAGTTATTGCCTTCATATTTAAAAAGCAGTGGGCATATCAACAGGCCTGTCTCCTTCAATACACTCACTATCTTTTAAAGGAAACATTTCGCAAATATTTTTGACTGATATCAACCTGTTATGCTACTGCCATCTAATTTCCGGATATAGTTCTTTAAAGGGAGTACAAAGACCAGCATGCTTTGCGCGAAGTCAACGACCTGCTCTGCACAGCTTCTAGAATAACGGCCTGTACGAAATTCACAAAAAAGACAAATGATTGCAAAGGCTGCTGATCTTTGTACTCTCTTTAAATGCGTCCTATTAATCTAAAGTTTGAGCAATTTCACTACAACAGAAGTATCAGAACACCGTGTTTCGATATTTGCCACATTTTCCTTAAAGAATGCAATTTTATTAAAAATCGCTATTCATGAATAATTTCTGATAAAAAGCTTGGTTTCCAATAAAGGAAGGTTGAAAATACTTACTTTAGGTTATTGAAGAAATTGACGGCATCTTTGTTTTCTATGGAAAACAAACAAAAATTATGTAGCGTTGGATCACGAAGAAAAAGTAGGAAGGACACACACCAACTTTAGAGCCTGCTTTTCCATTGGTCTTTTGGGTCGCCATTGTCACTAGAAAATGCGTTTCTATCAAGTTGTTTGACAACAAAGGAATCAAAGTATTAAAAACATTGGGCAACATCTTTTGTTAAGGTAATGTGTCCATACATACACAGCCCCTTTGCTACTGTGACATTTCATGTGATCACATTGGAAAACTGGCTGATGAGATACCAGCTTTAACCAAAGTAGGCAGCCTTGTTATGAATTTGACTTTTAGTTTGCATGTGATCAGTTAAATTCCACCAATAACAGTGGGGCTGCCTGAGATTGTTTGTCAGCATCTTGTCAGCATATTTTGACAGAGTGTATACGTGGCTGTACTTCCATGGACACATTACCTTTATGCATCATTCGTTAGCTGTTTGCTTTGATGGCTCAAAAGGAAGTTCAGGTATTAGGTCATACGTGATCATCGGCAATCTTAAATATTCAAATCAATATTCATGAATATAAACATTTATGATGATGAGAGGCAATCCCAAAACGTCTTTTATTTACACATACGCCTGCTCATAGCTCGCTTGCTTTTAGAATGAGTTTTCAAGGCAATTGTATTAACAGCGCCTTGCAAGGCCTACTGCTTCATCTGAAAGAAAATCATTTTGTTACCATATTGTACTGTATGAAAATTGAAAATATGTGTATAGACAAACCTTTGAACACTGTCACCATGATCTTGAACATCTTGGCCCTGGCAAATAAAGAACTGCATCAAAATCAAGGGAAAATCAAGAGTAAAACTTTAGGTATTCATATGAACTTCTGTAAGATACTGAATTTGCTCGGAAAATTTCATGACACAAGAAAAATCAGTTTCTAAAAGATGCTCAAATTTACACGGAACTGCAGAATTAACTGAAAATGGCTAACTTAGAACTTGTCTCAAAAAATGCAAAGACGAAAACCTATTCAAAACAATTTCTTAGTTTCAAAAAAACCTCAAATGAACAGCTTTCATCTGGTAAATGGCCCATTATGAAAGCATGCAAAACATTGTTTTTGGCATATACCTCAACGTCTGTTGTGAAAAAGTTTCAAAATGCCAATATCAACAATCTAAAATTCAATGAGAAATGTTAAAAGTAATTCATCAATACCTGAATGCCACTAATTCAAGAATTTGTAACATAAATTTACCAAGTCCTTTTCCTCTAACATTTTCTTCAAGCTGAATTTCATAACTACAAGAAAAACAGTTTCCAGCCTCAAACTAAACACAAAACATAAATACGGGTGCCACCCAAAGCGGAATAAGACATTTTGCCATCCTAGTTGCCAATGCAGATGACAAATTAAACCTGGCTTTGTTTCCCATAAATATATTCCTTATTTCTCATAAAAACTGGGGAAACCACACTAAGAAAACTCTCATAATATGTGGCCTAAAATTTCTGCTTCTGAAACTACTGAATACTTTGCTGTTGTTTTGCATGAGAACATGTTCTTTTGAAATTTAGATTTCAACATGCTTTGGTTTGTGAACGTATCTAATAACTGCAAATGTCAGAAAACTAAGAAGCACCAACACTGATCTTTGCTACCATGATAGAAAAATAACAATGGGCAAAAGGCAATATCGTTTTGTGGGGTGGACCAAAGCTTTGGAATCACCTTGAACTTCATGTTAAACAGGCAACCTCCCTTGTTACCTTGTTACCTTTAACAATAGAATCAAGAACAAACTATGATGAAGATTCTTATTTTGTCATGTAGTATCAATCTTTTGAACTTGTAGATGTTTTTAGAATGTGCCCCGCCTGAAACGCAGTTCTTGTGGATGAATAGGACTACCGTGCATAAAACAACAAAAATTAACGAAAATGAATGTTGAGTGCATTTATAACACTAAAATAAAGCGTTTGCTGGTAATTATCAAAATATTCTTACCAATATAGAACAGGATCATCAAAATCAAAGTCAAATCGGAAATGTGATATGCCAACATTCTTGTCTTTATCATTATCCTTAGCCAATAAATACCTGAAAGATGCAGGTAATAATGATTTGAAATTCTGTGACTCAAGGGTACTTTACTTTTCAAAGATAAGTATTTTACAAAGTCTCGTTTAACGGTGGTTAAAAGTTTCCTTCAGCTCAATCAGGCTTCATCTGCTGTTTCATTGGAGAATATTCTTCAGTTCATCGACATTTGCTCTAAATGCGCACCTTGATGCAATACCATTGGGTTTATCTTCAGAAGGCTGAAAATACTTTGACAAAACACAACTGGATGAACAGGCAATAACATCATGAGAAAAAACTCTAATAAACAAAACAAACATGATTAAAATCTCATTCCAAACTGGATTTTCCAAATTCTATCACCATGAAAGTTCTCCTTAGTATGCGGCTTAGCAATTAACGTAAATTAACAAAATTTTCAAATGTTTTACTTACAAACAAAGTTCAGAAAAAGACAGATTTTTGAAAGCACCGTGTATCCATTTGTCACAAAATAAAGTTTTGTGCTTTTTGAGGCTAACCTATACAATGTAACATTAGCAAAAATTTTTTGAAATTTACCATGCTTTGTCATCTGTAATTTCCTCATATTTGTCTTTATCTTTCCATCCCCAACTGCTCTTCTCATACCTTTGGGACAAAATTTAAAAAGCCTTGCCTGATTTCCTTTCCTTATGACAAGAAATAGACAACAGAGAGTTTTTGCCTCAAAATTCCCTATGCTTATGAAATTTCTATTGTCCTCTTTTCAGAATGGAAAAAGAAAGTTTAACAACAAATTAATGAAGAGATTCAAAAGGAGTTTATAGAAAAGACAAACAAAATGAAGAAGTTGAGATTTATCAAGGATAGCACATTTAAGATGAAGGAATATACAGTATCATGGAAGGTGAACATGACGAAGTAAGAAAGATGATGAAGATGCGCTTGAACATGATAGAGACAAAGGGCAATTTTAAAGGAAATTTCAGAAATGGCGATTATAAGTGTCTACTATGCAAGAATGAAAATGATGAAACTGAACACCTCTATGAATGTCAAGAAATAGAAAATGTTATCGATAAAAAGAAAACTACAATCAAATCAATATCGTCTGAAAAACTAACTGAGCAAAGAAGAGTAATGAAGTACATTGAAAATGCAATGATGTTAAGAGAAATGAGAAGTGGACAATAGCGACGTTGTATGACCTTGCATCAGAGACGCAACTCTCCTGATGCCTGCTGAGGCAGAGAGGGTCGAATAGATCCACAAACAGATCCGCAATAATAGTATCTCAAAGTTCACATAAAACTACTATGCAGATAATAGAGACAAATTCACGCAGCAAAGAGAGCTGAAACACCATTTATGACATTTAGTAGCAATAAGTGTTCCTTGGCAAGATGGGTTGACAAGAATTTCTGTATCAACTTACAATTGCTGCATATTCCTTTTTGTCAAATCATAAACAAAGTTTTTCTCTTCTTCACTGGCACTTCCAGCTTTTTTGCATTCAAACGTTATGTTAAACCTGTTAAAAAGAATTAGAAATTCTTTATACAGTACAGCACACTGTTTTGAAATGCATCCCTTTCTGTCAATGGGGCATCAAAAAACTTTGATGCAAGGAAATAAATAAATTACAAACATTACCAGTATACATTATACAAAAACAGATGGGAAGGTGAGTCTAGGGTGATACAGCCTGATAACAATTTACCAAAATTATTGCTGAGGGTGGATATTTGCCAGAAAAAGTCAAGTTTTTATATTTTTCCAATGCTATGGGGGAGTTACCATCCTCTTGACCCCTTGATTTGTATACCTATGAAAGCACAACTTTCATTTCCATATGATGCAAGATCAAATGCCAAGAAAGAAAACCAAAGTAGCTGAAGAAAGAAGGACAGGTCACTACAATCTTACAGTAAGACTTGTTTGGAATAAATTTCATAACGCCGTACCTTTGTGGAAAATTATTAATAAAATCACTCACCCATTTCTGTTGAAATTTCTGAAGACTGGTGCAAGAACTTCAAGATGGTCATCTTTCTGTGAATGAAAATACATCTTTGTAAACACAGGTTGAGTTGTGAGATCTTGATGTTTGCTTTCATTGTAAGCTCCCAAGTTATGAATGAAAATTTCAATTATTCACTGTAAAGATTATTCAATTGTGGAAAATATAACTTCAATGCCAAAGACATGCTGTTACATGCATGCCATAGTTACTATACTTTGAGAAACTGTCCAGTAAAGTGACTTGCTCACAATATAATAGTTTTGCTTGACTTAGGGGAGATTCTTGCCTGAAAAGGCTGATCTTTATAAATTTTTCAATATTAGGTGCTGTGTCACTCACCCAGCTCCCTTGGTTTAAAAGACTTCATACGTTCACATCTAAGAATTTTCCATATGTTATTGAGAATGGTTACGTGGTGCAAAATGCTTCAAGCATTTTTCAACAGTCTTTGAATTTTTGAAGGATTCTCTGACAAGATAGCAGTATTCTAATGTATACAAGGGTTGTAACTTGTGCGACAGGCCAATTTTTTATTAAAAGCTTAAGCATCTGAGCATCAAATTTGGTAAGACAATTGCTAATAAATATCCCTTTAAATCTGAAATCATAGTCATTACTTGATTTTGCCCTAAAATGTTGCAATAAAACCATGCACACATTAGAATTACATCTTGAAGACTTCAATAACACTTACTTCATTTGCGGCATCTAGGAATATTTTGCCCTCTGCTTTCTTTTTCTGCTCCTATCGCAAGAGAATTCACAACCTTTCAGTTCTCAGAAAGGAAACTGCAAAACTTGAGCTGTGTAGATTTTAATAACACCAAATGAAGATTGAATAGCATAGTGCATAAAGAACTAATTCAATAATGATGTACCACCATCCTCTACCATGTTGCTTGGAAATATGTTGGAAGATTCTCAGCATTACCTCCTATCCGATGACATACATCAAAGAACTAGAAGTTGATGTTATGCTCTTGCATAAGCAACACAATGATAATCTAACAAAATCTTTGTAATTTTGATGAATATTACATCCTCCAATGGACTGGCACTTAAAATACATAATAATTAATGTTTATTATGAACAGTACCTCTTTGTGTTTAAGCTTCTTCTCTTTACCTTTCTCTGATTTCTTTCTCTGTAAAAAATCAATTTAAGGTACATAATCAAAAAGTCCAATCTTATATCCTGACAACTGAATTCAAGTTTATGCAGCTACCTTGAACATGCACTCCTGGCCAGCATTTTCTGATTTTCAAGTGATTTTTGAACGATTTTAAGAGATTTTCAGCTTGGAAAGCTATGGTTTGAGATAGAAACAAAATGTCTGTTGCCAACGATCAATTTGCCCCTTCCAAAAATAACGTTTTTAGTGACATAGGTGGAGTGTGTTACACTTCAACATATTTGACCAGCACATTTCTCTTCACCTCTATCATTAACAGATCAACTTCAACTATTCTTGTTATTTTCTTTGATAACACAAATCATTGAAAGCAAGTAAGAGTATCAAGGAACTGCATTAGCCAACAATTTTCATAACTGTTTTTGGAAAATCTACCACAGACAAAAAAGTTAGATTTAAAGGTTTAAGATGAAGCTGAGCATGTTCTACACTGAGGTTGGACAGCAGAGTTGTATTGTGCAAACAGGACAGTTCTTGTGGACCAGTCTACAGAAAACCCTGATGTGCAAATGCCATATGCGCTGTGCTGTACTCCCTGCTGGTCATCATGAACGGTCCTCTAGTCTTTGCATGCACAACATGCAACATTTTTCGTAATCTGGCACCAATTTTGCTATTTTGCCTTGATTGCTCATGCTGGATCACCAAAGGAACACAGCAGGTCACGAAGAAGGTCACGTACTTTGAACGGCAATCGGTCACAGCTCTTAAGTTCAACTTGCTTGCACAGCATGGCCTAAAATTTGGCCTTCCGGTTTCCACAGAAAGCATATTACTTAAAAACACATCTCTGCTTTTCTGCTCTGTGTTATATCACGATAATCTTGACCATAACACGGTTTAAATCATCAAAGCTCGCTATCTATAGCCTAAATGCAAGTAAATACTTACACCCATAATAAATGAAAAATCTTTCTTCAAAACTGTCTCATGCACGCCAAGCAAAGATGGCTGTTTTTCCCGCGCTCCCGCGCCGCGCTTTCTTCTTAGTTCTGAAAACGAGGCCAGTTAAACAGGGCCTCTAGACGCAAAGTCCAACATGGTTCCCAGCGTGTCCTGACCTTTACTGTAAACGGGCTCTTTTACAGTAACTTTGTCCTGACGAATTGCGCAAAGTTCGTTTGGCCAGGGGAAGCAATCTTGATTGGCTCAAAGCAATTAAGGTGCGCGAATTTAACCAGTTGCATGGCGTAAAACATACCCTGGGTTGGGTTGGGTACAAGACTATCTATCTCTAAAAGAAAAACTTCTGTTAGATCGTTAGAGAGAGTCTGGTACCCAGGGTACCAAAAACGCAACAAGTACAGATCTAGTCCTGTTTAGTCCTTTTCACCATTTTCAGCTGTCCTTTAACCGCCATCAAATTCAAGATTTACGTTGACATACGTATAACAATTTGAGACAAAATATTAGTTATAAATTTGCAACTTATAACAAGTATAAGGTACACTAAAAAACCACGATGTCTATAATATGAATCTCTGGGAAGGGATTGTCCCCTTTGCTTTTGTATGCAGTATTTGAAAAAACAGCCGTTTATTCTATACACCCCCGTTACACCCCTCGGAAACGACCACGCTGAAACGATGCCCCGAAAAAAAGGATGAGCCGCCAAGGAAATAGTTTTCCGCGCTAGGTTTGAGTTTAAGTTTAATCATTTTCCAAACATTTAAGAGAAGCAGATTTTAATCATTCCTAGATATGATATAAGATATATGATATCATCTATGATGTATGACATATACGTCTTCTATTAAGACCCTTCCTCATCTCTCCCAACCATATTTCCGTCGCACAAACCGTTTTCGTACTGATAACAACTACAGTACTTTGGTTTTTTCTCTTTTCTTTATTTTTCTTTTTGTTAAACCTTAAACCAGCACCTCTAAGGGGACCATTATGGAAATAAGGTCAGCTTGACCCGTTAATGCTATCCCTGCCACTGTAATTAGGGGTGTTTTTACTTTTACGTTTTTAAACCTTAAAGTATTGTATTGTATCTATTTTTTATATTTATTACAATAACTTGTATATACTTTTCTTATGTGGCAAATGATACATACATATATATGATAGTAGACTAGGCCATCTTATTGACAGATAAACAGCCTGAAACCTTAATTTTCTTTTATCTTCAAGTTGTAGTTCCACATCAAGTTCGTAAGCTTCCTCAGGCCCGTAGGAGCGTTTTTCAGACTGGAGGGGCACCAATTCGTGCCGAAGCTGAAAGTGTAAAGAACTTGGGGTTCCGGAGCCGGCGGAAAAATGTTTCGAGCCGTGGCCTTTATTTTCTTGGAAACACCCTTCTGTGAATGCCAAAAAGGTTATTTTATGTTCGGAGGTCCTAGGGGCACAATCGGCAATTAATGAATCCAAATATATTGCAAACAGGCTACCTGAAACTAAACTACGACAGGTCGAAAGCATCGCGAGTTCTCGTGGTTCAGATGCGCGTGACTTAGATGTTGAAGTCTGAGTACTTTCATCTCACTTGACAAAGCGCTTCGTATGCCAAAAGTGCTGAGCGACCCAAGATTAAGTTTTTGTGACTAGGATTCTACAGCATTACGTTTGAGATGCTTAGGGTTGAGTTTATATGAGTTTATCAATACTCAGGATCGTCGAAAATGGGGGGGGGGTAGCCAGGGTAGTTACCGGGGGGCCCGAGGCCATTAGGGGCCCGGCAAATATATATTATTCATTTTTCTTTGTCTTCACCTTTCCTCAGGATGTTTCTTGGCTCGCGGGGGGGGGGGGCGTTCTCAGCTTCGTCTTTATATACGAGATAAACAACTTTTCGATCTAAAAATCTTTTTAATAATTTATAGGAGGGCGTTTTCATCTAAAAGCATCCTTTTAGGCCCTGTTACCAGTACATAGGAGGGCATGATCCGAAAGAAAAAAGGCGTGGTCCACAAAATTTTCCGGAGCCCTTAGCGCCGGGGACTCAATTCACACCCACCCTGGGGCCCGTGCCGTCTCTCGACCGCCCTGTCAATTCAATGCTGTCTCTTTTGTGCACATGTAGCACCCTTTGGTTGTTGCTGCCAGCCTGGGATAGGTCTTGACCATAGAAATATGGTCTTGACCTGAAATACACAGAAGCTCGTTCAAAAGAATGGTGATTGTTTGAACTGTTTGATTAGGAAAGAAAACACAAAGAAGCTCCCAATTCTAAATTCTCAATGAGAGTGGTTACATCTTAGCTCACCTATACCCTGGGTACCAGAGACTAATTAAAGAATTTAAAATTTAAAGAGGAAAAAGAAAAAAGAATCTCCCTTTTTCTTTTTTTTCTATTTACTGTTTTCTGTTTATTTTGTATATGCATATCTCTGGTACCCAGGATAATCTCATTTAGGGTATGTTGAAAGTACTGATAGAGGGAGGCACTAGAACACTTTTTTGGAGAGTAATTTCATGGTTGATTAAGTCAGCTTTCTACGTTAAACGTGATGAATGAAAAAATGCAACTTTTGGAAATTATTGGGGGGGGGGGCCGGGCCCGACCGTCACCAATAGCTGCTACGGGCCTGGCTTCCTTGATTATGACGTGCTTTTTCAAATAAAAGTTTTTGTATTTACAATTACAACTGATTCTGCGGAGAAAACTTCCTTACATTAGGAAGGAACACACACTCAATAAACTGATTTTGATAAGGATACCGCATATTTAAAGTTTACATCCTTCTTATGTACAAAAAGATCGGAAACTGGGTTAACACTGTTGAATTATTTGCAAATCTATTACATTTTCAGCTGCACTACTTCGATTCAAGGGATATGAACCAAATTACTGTAAACCATCATAAAATGAGGTGGAAAAAGCATCCGCCTCTCTTTTTAATTTCTGGTGAAGAAAACCAACTTTTCTTGCCGAAATAATGATCAAAATTTGTTCAAGATTATTGAACATTGCTTCATGACTTTATCTGTTTCCTTCAAATTATTTGCAAATTTTCTGTACAAAAGGGGGAAAATCCACAATCCATTCAGCATCTTCGCTGAAATATGTTTGATGGATTCATAATTTTATTAGCCTCCGCTGATAGCTCAATTCTTCTTTTAATCTCAGTTAGAACACGGACATACTTTGACCATGAAGGGAGAGGCTGAGAAGCAAATGTGAGTAAACAATATAACCCCCGTCTGTTTCAATTAATTGTGTGGTGTCTATTGTGACTGAACATTACTGAGCAGCTTTCGAAGCAGAAACATGTCGCAGTGTTTGAGCTATTGCTTGATTATTTGGTAAGTTGCTGAATTTGAACATCTACAATTTTTTCATTGACATCAGCTTCAGTATCAATTCCTACCTTGCTGAATCTTGCTTTTGAAAATGATTAAAGGAATGAGTTCCAGGCTCTTAATGAAATCACTGGTTTTACCTTCATTTTCCATATTCTCTTTTGATCTAGCTGTGCATTACTTGCTGTGCCAGTCATACATACCGAGATACTTCGATTGCAATGCAAAAGTTCTGCAAACTATACCATCAATGTGAATGATACTGCTCTACAAGGATCACTCATAAGGACACTACTGTTTAGAACTGATGAAGAGTGTCGTTTTGCATGTATGATGGATGTCCAATGCAAGTCATATAATAAAGAAATTGATGGAGACAAAAGATGCGAATTAAATCATAAAACTACAGAGATAAAGGAAGATAAAGCGACGCTTGTGACAAGGCCTGGATGGATTTTTAAGTCGACTAACTACTCTGATCCTTTGGTAAGGAATCATATATTCCACACAAATTTCTCGTATCTTTGAAAGTCTTAAGATAAGTTTCAAAATTCCCTAATGATTGATAATCTGATGATCATAAATCAAAAATAGATGTTACTTGATAATAACGTCAATTAAATTCTTAGACTGCGTTCACACAATGGCGGCTAATTTTGAAAACGTTGAAAAATGTGACGGATAGGCCTCCCATTTACACGAAAATGCCACATTTTTGCCGGCAGATTTTGAAAACGGTAGATCTTGAAAACTGAACTATAACCGTCATAGTTTGAAAACGGCATCGTTTGAACACTCGAAATGATGAAGACCTAACACTTTTTCGACACTTTTGGAACGGGACTGGTCGATTCTTAGGGTGTAGCTACATTTCCTTTGCATCAAAGTCTTGCAACGAGTTTTTTTACCGTCAAATTTCCTACCGTTTTCAAATTGTTCCGGCATCGTCTGAACACCAGCTCAAATGTTGCTCCGTCACATACTTCACTGTTTTCAAAATGTGTCAGCATTGTGTGAACGTGTCTTACCGAGTCTTCAAACATGCACATTTGTTGTTAAGGCCGAGTGGTTAAGGCGTCTGACTCGTAAACCAAAGGTCAGAACGGCCGTAGGTTCAAATCCCGCGCTGGAAAGTTTGGTCGCTGTCCGTAACACTAGCCCGGGTCGACCAGAGCCATGTGAGGGAAATCTGGTAGCTGTGGCGGGTAGCTGCGGCGGACTGATGGTAAAACATCCGTGGCCCCTGCTGGAAATAAGTCTCTCAGACTTTCGCGGGCTAGCCACGTTAAATATAAATACCTACCTACCTACCTACCTTGTTCAACAGAGTGGCTGCATGTAAACACGTTTCCATCATAATAATTTAAAGCTTTGAGCCACACCAGAGAGCTCTGTCCATTTTTCTGTCGTTAAACTGAGAAATCTTAATCTAAGAGACCAGAGAGCACTGTCCATATTCTGTCGTTAAACTGAGAAAGCTTAATCTAGGAGCTTATGTCACCCAAAGTTCTTTGATGGCATGATGCCTTAATGAAAATATAGATTTGAGTTGAACTCAGAAGAAAAATTTGACTTTAGTTGATTGCACTATCAATGCTGCTATCCCAAGTGGGTATTCTTACCATAGATGCTAGCACAGGATGTGGCATTATTTGGGTGACTTTTTCGAGCAGAAGATTGAATTTTAGGTTGTCATTTTTGGTAAAATCACAAGTATACATAAATTCTGGTGTATCATTTTAGAAAAATAACTCCTTAGGTTACTAATTTTGAGCAAATTTCACATATTTGATTAAGATTTGGATTGCTGTCACAAGTTTATATTTTTAATGTCCTCTAAATTTCGGGGTATTGATTTCAGATGCCAAAATGGCACACCCCCATCACCCGCCTATTAAAGCTACCCCCGGGTCTGCTACTAAAATGTGAATCCATATTTTCAGACAGTCTGAAAGAGCAACAGGCCTGCCATTTCCTTAGGTGACAACGGCTCTTCAAGGCTCTGTAGAATTCTAGCGGTCCGATTTTATAATTCTAAGTGCTGCCTTTTTAACTGGACGCTCTCCCCATGTTGTGAATAGTGAAATAATGAAATAATCAGCTTCACCAAATTCGCAACCTGTTTAACATTGCAGAAAAGTTTAATCTAGCAGCTGCAAGATTGACTTAAAATCAAAATTTATCATGATTGGTGTGGAAAATTACATTGGTGACAGAGAAATGTCTGATCATGAACATTTGGGTTTTGATTCAAAAAGTGGTGAACAAAGAATAGTAAATGAAGACGATTAATAAAAGATTCACTTGTTCAAATTTTGCTGGTGGAAGATATGTAGGCTAAAAGATACATATTTGTTGTCACCAGTTAATCGTGTGGTAATGTACCTACTCTTACAGGTGACAGAGAAATATTATTGGTCACGAAGAAGCCCAGAATAAGAACCTGCAGACTGATTTTGGAGGAAAAGACACCCAAATATAAGAACCAAATACAGACTCATTTACTTCAATGTTCTTATGAGATGGTACACTTGATTAAGAAAGTTCATCAAATCAGTGTAAACAATTTATTGACAACTAAACACCTCCAACAGTTTCAGGAATATGGAAATTCATTTATCACGCTGTATGATTTAAATTGTCAATAGCAAAAATACCATACCTTCTGATATTGAAATGCAGTCATTATACCCTGAAGTATTTTTAACACATACTGCATACTGTAGCTATATATTCATCATAGTCATAACTGTCCTTGTGATCGAAAGAACCTCATAACTGTCGAAAGAACCAAACCCTGTAAATGTCATAAGTACCTCATTTATAAGAACCTAGCCAGTCAGTCTTTTAGAAAAGCATGTTCTTGTTTGCGTGGTTCAACTGTATATATGTAATCAACATTTAACCCAAAAGTAGTCATCTTTTTCTTCATTTTACGGTGTTCCTGCCTTCACATTTTATGTATGCTTAAGTTTCCTTCAAAATAAGATGTTTTAGTACTGTACTTGATCTTCCAGGTGATATTGAAATTCAAAGTCCAAAAGTCCCTGGATAAAGTTAAGGTTGAATTGGAACAATGAAACCCAAAAACGATCTTTCAGCGGTTATCAGACATCACTATGGGCAAGAGAGAGCAAAGAAAATAGACACTGCTGCAACTCTTTTTATTCAAAATTGTAATCAATGGAATTTACATTTTAACGAATTATTGTTGCTTTCAAGTTCCTAAATAGAGATAAACTGCATATTAATATTATTGCACTTTTGTCAACAGCTTGGAGAAAACTGTAGAAATGTAAATCCATGCCCTGAGAATGTTATGTGTCGAGATACATGTTCTTATCCAGGGTATAAATGCTATCCGTGCCCAAATGGAAAGTTTGGTCTTCGGTGTGATAAAGGTAAGCTTAAATTCCTTTGCCTCTAAACCTCTAAACGTAATTGACCTTTAGCTATTCTAAAAAAGAATCTGACTCGAACGTTTCTTTTGTACATTTTGTAATTGTCGGATGTAGAAGCTCTCACGCGACTCAGTCAAACCTCCCTATTATTTGGGTTTTGGGCCCGAAAGTCTCTAAACAAGGGTTAGGGTTAGGGTTAGGATTAGGGTTAGGGTCCTTTTCCGACAGATTTTCCTTCAACATGGTTGAGTTTGGCTGGAATTTGTTAAAAATAGGTAGTTCTCCACCGAAATTCACCATGAAAGTGGGTAAAGGGGCAAGTTTTGGTAAGCAGAACGTACCTTTCGCTTCCGTACGGAAAACGCCCATCCATCCAGAAGCCCTGTCCCCTCCCCCCTGGGAGCAAGGTCTATTAGTATTAGACTTATTACAAGTCGTAGTTCGCTCCTTCCTGAGCTGATATGCCATTATAACTTTTGAATAACTGACTCACTGAAGCGACAACTACAATATCAATTCAATGGAATGAGATGAGACAAGATGACGGTTCTTATGAAGTGATGCAATAATAGTATCACCGTCGTATTATTCTTCATCCATTCATTTCATTCATTTGAAATTATTTATACAGCGCGAATGAAAAAATTCAGTTGATAGGAAAAAACTGTTCTGTTAAAATAGGAAAAAACAATGATGCCGAAAGTGGCATTTTTAACCGTACATATAACTGATCTTTGATATAACATTTCCATGTAAATATTTTTTACTTGTAAATGACCTAGTAAATTCTCGGCTGTCCAGTGAAGGGTCATTCTAATGAAGATCTTTTAATCGAAACATTAAGCGCATACAAACTGTTTCTATTCTCTTACCGAAAAAGAATTAATCGATAAATTCTTAAATACTACTTGATACATTGTCAGATGAAATTCCAAAAGAAAACCTAATTCTTATAGTCAACCAAGCTCCGACTAAGCTCCTTGGTTCGTGTCTATTAAAATGGCATACCGGAAAACCGGGACCCGGGACGCAAAGGTGGGATGCAAAAGTGGGACGCAAAGGTGGGACGCAAAGGTGGGACGCAAAAGTGAGTAATGTCTGAACATTGGAAACGCTTAAAAAACATTGCTTTCAGACGTTCATGAAAAACGGTTGTGAAGATAAAGATTTTTAGGGAACCTTTAAGGAAATCGTAAGAAAGTGAATGACCTGGCATGAAGTTACTTCCAAGCATTCCTAGACTTGCTTCAAGTTTATTCCAAGGTATATTTGTGCTAAGGAATATAATTACTATCCTGCATGAAAGATAAATGCAAACGTGCATTACCTGTCCAAAGGGACAAAAAAAGAAACAAGACACTGACTCCAAGATCAAACGATCATTTCGTCTGCCTGATGAACTAGTATGTTGTACAGGGGAAGTCTGGGGTTGGTATGATTCGTGAGGAATAAAAGATTAATGATGTATCGTAGCTGGGTCCTAGATACACCTTTTCACTAAACTTGGTCTTTTCCTCGCAAAATTACATATTCAAATAAACGAATTGTGGGTAGTGACGTCATCACATGCAATGATTTGCTAATGAGTTGAAACATTGATTAAAAGACAACAACAACAATTTTATACAAAAACCTATTGTATTTGATACGTGTTTCAAAAAAGGCAAAGCCACAATAGACACTGTAGCGTGCCTGGGTTTAATTTGTCTTGTGTGCAGCATCGCACGATATAGGCCAGGTCATTCACCTTAATCCACAACAAACATATAAAGTGTGACTTTTACCATCAATAATACGTCTCAGTTAACTTAAGTTTACACCGAGTTCCTGTTTTGTCAAATCAACATTTCTAATTTTTGATGCTGACAAATAGTGATCGTTGCCTTCCTCGTAAATATGAATGCTTCGCGGGATGAGTCAGTTTCTTGAGTGAAAGTTTCTTAAAGTGTTCAGATTTCGAGAACTCGGACTTTCTTACGATTTCCTTAAAGGTTCCCTAAAAATCTTTATCTTCACAATCGTTTTTCATGAATGTCTGAAAGCAATATTTTTTAAGCGTTTCCAATGTTCAGACCAGGGAGATATACACCTATATCTGTAGATCTATAGATCTATATCTCCCTGGTTCAGACATTACTCACTTTTGCGTCCCACCTTTGCGTCCCACCTTTGCGTCCCACCTTTGCGTCCCGGGTCCCGGTTTTCCGGTATGCCTATTAAAAATTACCATTCCAACTTTTTGTTTGCATGGCAGATTGTGACAAATTAATGACATCTGCTTCTGGAACATTCCAATCTCCAAATTACCCATCACCTTACCCTAACAACGCAAGGTGCAGATACAAAATTGCCCTCCCTGGTGGAACAAACATCAGACTTCATATCCAAAACATTGATCTGGAAACCAGCCAAAACTGCATTAATGACAACCTGCGCATTTATGATGGTATGAACGCAAGTGCAACGAAGCTGGCGAAGATTTGCAATAGCAGTGACAGCGGAAGAATGTTTAATTCATCTGGAAATCACTTATTTCTGGTTTTTAAAACAGATAGTAAAGTCATTAAAACTGGATTCAAAGCAAGTTACACCACAACTTCTCCAGGTAAGAGATTTTTCAACATTTGGACAGTTAATTCCAAATTAGGGAAGAAAAGAGCTCAAATTCCATAATATCAACAGCACTTATTAAGAGAAATCAAATAATTCCTAAACAAGAAAAATCATCACGTAACTGACATCCACCCTACCATTAATAGCTCTGTTAGCACTTTTGTGCCTTCATACAAATATCATATTTCTTGTCGACTGATGACTAAAACAAATCTGCAGGCGTGAATAAAATGTTGACAAAACAGATGCTGTTTTGAAGTTGAGATGGTTCTGCGACTGCATCTACAAATGATGCTGCGCCCTGGACTCCGTTTCCTCAGTGTGGGTTTTTTCTAGCAGTAGTAGAGCAAACATGTGAAAGCAAAGCCTGTAAAAGAGAAGGGGTTGCAGATTTCTCAGCTCCTGAGTATAAGATTGTAGCACTCACGAATTTGTTGAATTAACAAAAGCCTGT